>CM031954.1:14619522-14704522 GCA_018749465.1 Paracanthobrama guichenoti
AGGTTAGTCCTTATGTGCAATCTGCCACCTCTCCTTCCACTGAAGGACGTGGCTCCGCACAAGACAGGCACGACGTACGTCGAACGTGACTGACTGAAAGGGAACGTCTCGTTTACGTATGTAACCCTTGTTCCCTGAAGGAGGGAATGGAGACGTATGTCCCGTCACCAGGTGCTGTGCTTTCGCTGAAGGACCGAGTCACTAGTTTGGCTCCTCAGCAGAAAAGTGAGGATGCGGTATTCCACTTCTGTATTTATACCCGCACGGCGGACGGAGCTTGGACCGCATGCCAATGGTCATTGGCTCGTTTAGAAACACTCAAAGCAGATTGGTCTCTGAAAATAGAGCCCAATTCATCGGTCAGTTCCGACATACGTCTCCGTTCCCTCCTTCAGTACATAAGTAACCGAGACATTTGACTTGATTGACTTTTTGTCAATGTTTTGACTTTTTAAGTCAGAATTTCGACTTTTCATCTCATAAATATGTATTTATTTTGACTTGCATAATTAGTTTACAAAAGCATTTTTTTCTTATGTGGCTTTGTAACAGTTCGATCCACTGGAGGCAAGTTGAAGTGATGAACCCAAGTGCAGTTTATTTACAGCGTGAACAAATACAAAGCAGACGATGACTTGACTCATAAACAGAATTGACTTGAAAAAGACTAGACTAGAACAGACTTGACTGAACCATGACAGAAACTCACCAACCAGCAGGTTACACTAACAATATTCAATAAAGACACATGGCAAACATGAGGGCTTAAATACACAATGACTAATGACTGAACAAGACACACCTGTGAACAATGATCAAACAATGAAAAAAATGACAACATGACACAAGAACACAGGGGAATGGCACATGACAATGGATCACATGCCAAACAAGAATACATGTCAAGACCAGGACACATGAACAAAAACATGACTGAAATAAACTTGGAAAAAGACATGAACATGAACAAATCCCCAAACACACCGTGACGGGCTTCCATGGATTTGTACCAGCACATGTCTTATTATTTTTATTATTAATTACAAGAACCAGTTCATTTCTGAAATCGGCCTATACAGGTTACGCACTCACCCTGAAGGCTACATATATGCTTCTTATATTATTCACTGAAAAGAATTGGCTCATAATAAGAACTTAAGGAATCGGTCGTGCTGTATATTTTTGCTCCACCAAGAAGAACTCGTCAAAGTCTTGTTAGAGTCATTTGTTTGTGAATCAGATGGTGTGTCTCATTTCGAAGGCCGCATTTGTCGGCTGCATATGTCATTGAGGTCTCATTTCAGAAAAGTTATAAAACTGACTGTTATAGAGTAGTAATGACATATTTTTGTAGGCTAACCAAGAAGTTAGCACCACCCTGGGGGGTATTCTAGAAAGCAAGGTTAACCTACCGCCATACCTTGAACTGTCAGTTGATTAACCCAAACCTTGCTTACTTGAGGTATGCTGGTTCTTAATGCACTATTTGGTGGTTTTGCAATATATATTTTTTTCAATCTCTTCATTTAATAAGTAATCTTTATTCACTGAGAATAAGGATTATAATGTTTCTTTGATGCTCCGGAGCAGGTTATGTTCAGAGAGTGAGTTGCCACGGTTACTTACATACTCTGAAAGTTACCTCTGTTTTTGGAACCGAAAGTTGAGTTTATCCACCTACTTACTCTTAAACATACCCGAGTATGTCACATAACCTGCTTTCTGGAATACCCCCCTGGTTCCCTTGACCAAAAAACAACAGATTTTTTCAATTGGCTTTTTGTTTTATTATTATTGCAGAAAATATAATTTGTATAAGTTTTGTTCATTATGATAATCTTTACAAATAAATACAACTTTTATAAATTTTGAAGCCTAAATACAATTGGCAGAAGTAAAAAGCTAAATGAAGGCTATAAATGAATTACATCGTGGTCAAATGACTTCAGTGTCATGACTAAGCTTCCGACAACACTTTCGGTCTTTGTTCAAAAAAAAAAAAAAAAAAAAAAAAAAATCCCCTGAAAGTTCAAGTTAGAATAGTTTGTGAGGGTGCAGCCTTTGAAATGAGACCGCAAAAGAACACACTTTACTTGTTGCAACTTTTGGGTTGTTTTTAATCGTACGGTAAAATATGATTTTTTTTCACCATGGTGAAGAAGATTCAACAACGGAGGATTGCTTAAATGGCGTATTTTTGAGCTATACGAGCATACAACAGCATGAGTGAGTGTGAACCACAAACACACCGCAGTGCACAAGCCATAAAGCAGTAAAGCGCACAGGGTTCAGACAGGGTTAAATCTCAGGTCAGGACATAATGTCTTCCATATGCCGATAGAGCTAATGACATGCATGCTCTCTCCTCTTTCTACCTGCATTCCTTCATCAACACAGAGCACTAAATCTCTGATAGTCCCCCCATGCAGGGATTGATTCATTGCAAGGGTGATCCAAAGATATCTGTTCCTATTCTCTGCTTCCTCTGTGTAGCAAATGTGCCCTCATGTGGAGCAGCATATCTGATTTGTTCTGCTTTCAGTTGCGGGCTGATTTTGTTATATCAGTGTGTGGAATCAAAGCTCTCCACACCTTATGGCAAAAGCGTATGATTGAGTGGCAAGGAGCAACTGCAGAGCTTAAGAACAGAACAGAGCTTCCATTGGGATCTAGAGAGCATATGCACTTCATAAATATGATGAACTATTTTTAATTGTTCCTAGAGGTAAATTTTTTAATTCTCTTGCATTCCATTTCTATTAATATCAAGTCATTGTTATTTTTGAGTATTGAGAATTTAGTAAGGAAAGAGCTTGTAAGAAGTTAATGAATGAATGTAAATGTGAAATAAGCCCAAGCTAAGCACTGGAAAATCCCAGCCGGAATTTTGTCCATCCTGCAGGAGGAATACTGTTCATTTTCAGGAAGGGGAAGAGGATGCATCCACATGCAGATCCAATCAAAATAGGGATCAGCATCGTCTGGTTCTTTAGGGACAATCATATCGTCCTATGTTTACTTTTGTTTCCTCTCATCAAATGTGGTTTTCTGTGCCAGAAGGAGGAGTAGTACCTGTCTGAAGGCATGCACCACTGCTGAAAAAAATATCATATTCATCCAGATGTTATATTCAAGAAACATGTGCTATATTTTTTAGCCAAACAAAGAGAGGCTCGGTCTAATATTCTCAAAATGTACTTTTCTTTCCTATACACTATTTGCGTTACCCTGCATTTTCTGAATGTGTGTGAATTCCTGTTGGACAGTTGCCCTTTTCTTTAGGTTTTCACAATTATCCTCTCATTTTCAAAGGCACAATCCTATTACGGTTGCTACAGTTACTGTCTCCAAGTTTAATAGTGAATGCACTGAGCTGGGTCTCTGTTCTGAAAAGCAATCATTATAACTTTGAATTAAACTGCTAAACTGGATCCATGGATGAGAAATCTCATTACAGTGACATTTAGTCCATGGCGGCACAATAACACTGATATGAGGAGCTGTCAGTTTGAGTTACTTCACTTTCCCTCATGCGCAACTAAAAGTGCTATGATAGTTACCTTACTCTTTCCACATGGCAAAAGGAGACATATGACCCACAGATATCATCATGTATTACATGAAAGTCACATAATAGCATAATTCTTTGATATATCTTGTAGAGCTTAATACTTCTGAATATCCAGAACATTGGCTAATATATCAAGCTTTTATATGAATGTAATTTCTAATAGATTATTTCTATGTTGCACAAGTCTCTTCTCTTCAAGTTGAAGACTAGCCTATGCATTCAAGAATAAATGTTCAATAATACATGGGGAATGTAGGCTACATCAGCTGTCGAGTTTGTGGTTTTAAAACCTGGAAGAAAATTAGCATTTTCAAGCCAAGGGTGTCCTCTGGAATTTCCTATGCGTTTTTAAAATAGCAGTTTTGGATGTTTATGAGTAAAATAAGGTATGTGATTAGGCTGACTTAAAGAGATTTCATAATTGTTGTACTTAAATTACACATCATATACATCACATTATATGTGAATTTGATTTTTGAAAAAAGTTGCTAACAAGTTAACAATATAAATGGACAATTGCCATAAATATGCAGCCTACAAGTTTGAGGGCTTGACTACTCAAACCAGTGCATGCTTTGGACCCACTTTATATTAGGTGGCCTTAACTACTATGTACTAATATTTAAGTTAATAATTTGATACAATGCACTTATTGTGTACATGCATGTTTTTACATTGTACTTATATTATAAAAATTACCTGCATGTAATTACATCTGTAATTAATTTCTGTAGTTACATTTATAATTACACTGTTGACACTTCCCTTAAACTTACCCATACCACCACACCTGTCCATAGCTTTACCCTTAAACTTACCCATACCACCACACCTGTCCCTAGCTTTACCCTTAAACTTACCCATACCACCACACCTGTCCCTAACTTTACCCTTAAACTTACCCATACCACCACACCTGTCCCTAACCCTACCCTTAAACTTACCCATACCACCACACCTGTTCCTAACTTTACCCTTAAACTTACCCATACCACCACACCTGTCCCTAACCCTACCCTTAAACTTACCCATACCACCACACCTGTTCTTAACCCTACCCTTAAACTTACCCATACCACCACACATGTCCCTAGCTTTACCCTTAAACTTACCCATACCACCACACCTGTCCCTATACCACCACACCTGTCCCTAACCCTACCCTTAAACTTACCCATACCACCACACCTGTCCCTAGCTTTACCCTTAAACTTAACCATACCACCACACCTGTCCCTAACCCTACCCTTAAACTTACCCATACAACCACACCTGTCCCTAGCTTTACCCTTAAACTTACCCATACCGCCACACCTGTCCCTAGCTTTACCCTTAAACTTACCCATACCACCACACCTGTACCTAACTTTACCCTTAAACTTACCCATACCACCACACCTGTTCTTAACCCTACCCTTAAACTTACCCATACCACCACACCTGTCCCTATACCACCACACCTGTCCCTAACCCTACCCTTAAACTTACCCATACCACCACACCTGTCCCTATACCACTACACCTGTCCCTAACTTTACCCTTAAACTTACCCATACCACCACACCTGTCCCTAACTTTACCCTTAAACTTACCCATACCACCACACCTGTCCCTAACTTTACCCTTAAACTTACCCATACCACCACACCTGTCCCTAACCCTACCCTTAAACTTACCCATACCGCCACACCTGTCCCTAACCCTACCCTTAAACTTACCCATACCGCCACACCTGTCCCTAACTTTACCCTTAAACTTACCCATACCACCACACCTGTCCCTAACTTTACCCATATCTCACCTCAATATCAGCAAACGTGTTTTGCAATACAATATGAACATTGTAGTTATTTTTTTGATGCAAGTACATAGTAAAGGCCACCTAATATAAAGTGGGACCCATGCTTTTTATAGATACTAGCAGCTTCAGAATACCAGATTGATCTATAATTGTGTATATAACAGAACGAAATGTGCACGCCTCATCAAGTAATGTTATGTGTTACATATAATATATGTATTACTCCTAAACCGAAAACCACAATTCTAAAAAACCCACAGGAAATTCCTAAGGGAACACATGGAGGATGACCTACAAATTGACTTGTATTAAATGCCTAAACATTTATTTATTTTTTATTTTTCATAAATAAGAGCTACATGTTGTTCAATTATGTTAGAGGTTCAAATGAAGACCAAGATTTTATTTCGTGCAAAGGACGGGGAAAACAGGAAAAATATAGGTCTAGGCTATATACTGATTTTCTCTCAAGGCAATGTATGTATATTCTAATGCAGCACTTAATGTTTCTTGCCATAAATGACGCACGACGGCGGTTTCTGCATCCTTTTGCGGTTAAACTACAAGAAGACATCAGTAGTCATTTGTTTACGCCCATGAGTGCCGCTGATTGGTCAGTGACATCTGCACGTCTATTTTAGATTCCTCCCACTCTGTCTCTTTCTGCGCGTGTGGGCGTATTTTTACAGCTTAAACTGAACTAGACTGAAACTCGCCGCACTGTGCTGAGCTTCAAGAGTGGGAATTTACGAGGCTGGCAGCATGTTTTTTTATTTGCAGCGTTGTCGCAAACTTTGGATTTAGGATTTGACTATGTAAAATCACATTGCTTTCCTACTGTTTAGTTATGCTTTGACAGTATATTTCTCCTACGAAGAAGGTGCATCACACTAAACGCCGGTTAATGAACAAACCTTGTCGCTGAGATCTGAAAGTCCATCAGAAGGTATGGCTTTATTTCAATAACACTTTACGTTTGGTGCTTTAAAGTTGCACCCATGGTAACAGATGTAGCATCTTTTATTGGTTGAGAGTAGGATATGTGTCAACTCACGTGCGGCTGGATGCATTTTGTTTTCATAAAGAACAGCCTATTGCCCGAGCTTGTGTGCGGTATGCAGCTAGTGTACATTGCACTTTTTTTTTTTTTTTTTTTTTTTTTTTTTAAATGATGGCTGTTTTACAGACCAGTGAGGTGCCTACATAGACATCATTTTGGGTCACCATATACAGTAAGCGCTGACCCTAAATTTGCCTGATGTCTAAAAAGATGTCTAGGTAGGCAGCTCACCAGGTTTTAGACACAGTCCATAAATGTGTGCTTCTGTAAAATGGTTTTACAAAGCGATTGCATGCATCTGTAATCTGGCTGCATGATAATCTGGTGGATTAAGTGTAACGAGCGTCACTGCTTTAGTCATTTCAATGGACACGGATTCTCCTCAGTCAGGGTTTTTCTCCATGTTCCAGAAGAATAAACCACACAATGTCAACAAATATGAACAGCCCCAACAAAATACTACCCCTGTTTTATATTTATCCTATATATATGTCTCATGTTTTCAGCACAATAATATTTCTCATAAATATCAGGCTTGGGCAAGTTCTCATGTTTTAAATGTTATAATAGTAACGCTTTACAATAAAGGTTTCATTTGTTAACATTAAGCCTAAATGTATTAGCAAACACGAACTAACAATGAGCAATATATTATATATATATATATATATATATATATATATATATATATATATATATATATATATATATATATATATATTTTTTTTTTTTTTTTTTTTAAAGCATGTATTCATTTTTGGTAAAGTTAGTTAGCAAAAAGCTAATTGTTCATTGTTTGTTCATGCTAATTCACAGTGCATTAACAAATGTTAACAAATACAATTTTAGTTTTAAAGAGTGTATTAGTAAAGGTTGAATTACCATTGACTAAGCTGTAGAAGTATGTTCATTGTTAGTTCATGTTAACTAATCTAACTTATGTTAACAAACAAAACCTTACTGTAAAGTGTTACCCATTTTGCGGTTTCATAAATTTTGTTCCATAATTAGGCCTATTTTACTGTTAACCTATAATAGGCTATTTAATTGCAGCTACCATTGACAACTTGCCTCATATAGTTTTTTTGGGCAGTTATTGTGGAATGTTGTCTATGCAGAAATTGATTTATAAACAAACTTGCCTCGTGAAACATTCCGGTGTGACAACTAGCCCCGCTCCCCTCCCTCTTTGAATTATGGTGTTATTGTTATTTTAATGAATTCCTCACAGTAAACTATGAATTAACACAAAACAGAAACTGCCTTCATGTTTATGAAAGCTACATCAAATTTGAGTGGTTACAGCTGCAGGAATTTACAAGGTGCACATGCATAGTCAATTCAAACATTTGATGTCCTGAAACCGATTATTCTTTCGTTTATTTGAGTGACTACAAATCAACGCATACTTTTATCAGTGGATGTGGGAAGCTTTTCCTGCATGAATTAATTATCACTTCTATTTTACTGTCTGTTTGGACACCATCAAAAGGTGAAAGTGTAGCTCAGGGAATACAGGAACACATCCTTCAGTACTGCTCTGAGCCATTAGTGCTGTATATGTTTCATGGTGAAAAGAACAGGTACAATGTCCTTCTCAGTGAACCTCAAGGAACTCTCTTGTATTTTTATGATTTGTGTCTGACAGTTAAAATGCTTGCTCTAAATCAATAATTATTCAATAGTGGACACTCAGAGACAGCATGCTGCGGGCAGATTTTTGTGAAGATGACAGGCCAAAATTCAGCCATCTGGTGACTACAATGCTCACTGAATCTCTAGATTTGCATAAATAGGACTATTTACTTTTATATCAAGAATGGCCATTTTAGAGTTATTGGTTATTCTTGTTCTGCAAAAGAAAACAGGTGGCGATTATTAAATAATCGTCTTATCATGGTTATTCAATTAAATCAGGATTATTTGAGAGAACCGCAATAATTGTGCAGTTTAAAACTTAAATCACGTTTTGCCAAAGAATATAAAAACACAGTTGTACACAACGTTTTTTTGGGTTTAATCACAATGCATTAGGGGTGTAACAATACATCGTAATACAAGAATGCAACAATATGTATTGTGGATAGTGACAATATATATTGTGTATAGGTCACCCAAAATGAAAATTACTGTGTGTGAAAAAAAAAAAAAAATCAAGTTTACAGAGTTTTAGTGTCACTACTACATTAAACTACTATAATGTTGAATATAATGTATAATAATGCAATGGGGATTATTTATGGGTCCTGATAATGCCAAATGTCTTATTTTACCAGTAAAAAGTGGCCTACATTAGTTTAAATATATCTAGTCAGTGAACAAGCATTTTCGTCTAAAATATTCTGTATTTTCAGGTTCAGAATCATGAATATTTTTATTCTAGTGTCACTATGCATTGGGTTACCAGCACCAAATCCAAGCCTATTTATTTCCACCCTGATATATTTTATTATAATTTAATATATAAAAATATAATTATTATAATAATAATATAATATATATATAAATAATAGATACAATTCCAAGTAAATAAATAACATTTGAGACTTGAACAAAACGAAATGAATTGATGATTGCAATTATTTGTTTGACAATTATTAACAGAATTCATGGTCATGACAGGCCTACGATCTTTTTGAAATAAAAGCTAATACATATCAGTGGCTTTTTTGACTGCTGTATGTCTGTAACTAAAGCATCTAGGGATGTTGCAGTGTTAGGTAAACTCCTCTGTTTTGATGAGGCTGTTGTGTGCGAGTAGTATATGATCCCATTTGTGGATTTATCATAAGCTTGGGTGATTTGGACCCACACACTTTACCATAGTTTTGTGTCTCTCAATTTGGAAATAGCATGTCAGATAAACACAGCAATTGACTGTTTCTTGGAAAAGGTGTTGTATTATGAAATCACAACAGACTGTACGGCTTTGTTCCAGTAAACTCTCACACATCTCCCTCAAGCTCATGCTCAATTTCACCTCTTCCTTATGCAAGGATATATTATTGCTTATAATTTGTAATCTTTTAAGATTCCAATTTTATCCTTAGGTGTTTGGTAATCGGTTTTGCATCAGATTGAACTTAACTTCCTGTCCACTAGAATTTGAGAGTATGGCATCATATACACCATCATTCAAAGTCTTGGGGTCTATAAGATTATTTTTGAAAGACACCGAAGACTGGAGTAATGGCTTCTTAAAATGTAGCTTTGCTATTAAAGGAGTAAATGACATTTTAAAATATAATACAATAGAAAACTATATTTTAAATTGTAGTAACATTTTCACTGTATTTTTATCAAATAAATGCAGCCTTGTTGAGTGAGAGACATCTTTCAAAAACACAAATATCTGCAACATGCTGCATTGATAATACTGCAAGTATATGAACAGTCAAGTGGACAAAGGTTTTCTTGCAGCATACAGGAAGTACAGACTAGTTCAGACCTATCCCAAACTATCAAACAAAAAAGTGAGACATAAGAGCTGTCAGATCACAGGGAGTGCATTCACTTTCGAATTCCTTTTGAGCAATCCGTTCAGTTAATTAGATTACAAACACTTCCAATGGATCCGATTTAGATAATTACTTTGTTAGCATAGCATGATTTTATGAGACTTTATAGAGTATTAATGGATAGTAGTCAGTCAGCCATGCACAGATATGGTCAGTTATTTTCTGTGAAGTAGAGCTGCACGATTAATTGTTAAAAGATCACAATCTTGATTCAAACACTAACACAATCTTATTCCTAAATGACAAAGATCCGGCTATGTCAATTAATTCTTTGACAAGTACGATCACACAGCGAACATTCAGATCTGTATTGCTGCTGCCGTTGACTCACGGAGAGCAGTTGTCATGTATAGGTATGAAACAAACAATTTTTCAACCACACAGTATCATTATTTCTATGTTACAGTTATTCAAATGTTCACAGAAGTACTGGGATAAAACGTAACCTGACTTCAAAAGGTGATTTACAATGTTACACCATCAACAGACAATTGACTGTTAAAAAAAGCCTGGATGCCAGCTGAACTTAGCCCTGCCCACAACATTTGAGGTCGGGAAGTTCGGTCTGGACTTGATCCGTTGTGGAGCAACTATGCTCGAACCAGAGCTGTTCGGACCAATCAAATTGTCAGGGCAGCTTTATACGATGATGGACAGATGATCAACAGTAACGTAATCATTTACGTCACCAAAGAGAGCTTGGGTTGAATTTGTTGTAATCCTAAGGCCGTGTGTCCACCAAAGCGTTTTTTCACGCAGCTGGCTGGCGCATCCAATTGTTTTCAATGGGAGCACCGCGTTTTTTGAAGGCCATGAGCGTAACGAGGTGCTGAGCGAGTATTTCATGCTCAAGCGCTAAGCGTTCAGTGTAGTTCAGTGTATTTTACTGGTCACCGAGAGTTGAAGAATGTTCAACTTTTGAATAAAATGCAGCGCTCATCACTTTTCACCCAACCGTCCAATCACAGTGGAGGGGGGGGTGGGACAAATACAACGGCAACCAACCTCAACATTCTGCTTGTACTGTACAACGTCAGCAGATACAAAAACAAGCAGCATAATAACAACAAAATAATTTAAAACAAGAGCAAAGCAAATACTTTACATTGTATCTGCATTTTTATATAGAATCAATACAGAAAATGAGAAATGAGTATCTGTGAAATGAGATACTAGTAACATTTCCACGGATATTCCGTATTATAACAAGCAAAGAGTCTCAACTGAAAAAAACAAAAAAACGCAGCATTGCCAAAACACTCTCAAGCGCCCACAGCGAGGCGTTTTCAGCAGAGCACTGGCTAAAAACGCTTTGGTGGACACATGGCCTAAACAGAAAACTTGTTTGTATATGCCTTCACCTTTACCATTTCTCTCAAAAATGATCATGTTGGTAAGTACTCTGTATATCCTTAAATTCTTTTTACGACACCGGCAAAGATCGTTTACACTCATTTTCTGACAACTATGCGTTGCTCAACATACGTCACTTACTCCGTTGCTCTGATTGGTTGTAGGTGTATCCAATTGAGTGCAGAGACATTTTCTTTCCTGGTTTGGTTGAAACGTCCCATAATCACAGCCCAATGGAGCAGTATCAGACTCATACTCTGACTAGAATCTGATTATGACGACGTCAATAATCCAGTAATTAAACAAGTGAAGGCTTTATGAGTGAGTCATTGAATCATTCACTCAATTTTTTAAAATAATTTATTCATCTTAATAAAATATTTTAAAATAAACTGCAGCAATTATCATTTTATCAGAAAATTACATGTTATTTTGTTTAGTTGCCCGTTCAGAATTGTGGGAGAATCGGGATCTCTATTTTAAACAAAGAAAAATTGTGATTCTTAATTTATCCAGAATCCTTAATCGTTAATTAAGCACCGGGGTATTATGTGTGGAAATTAGAAGATGAAAAAGGATTGAGGATTTGTTGAATATTCACCAAAAGTAGATTTGAGAGGGAAAAAATGCAAGGAGAGAATGACATTATGACATGAAGTAATGGAAATAAAAGCAAATAAAACTAAAACTGATGATACAGCTCTTGTGGAGAATCAAATTACCTTAATTTGTGATATTTTTACCTTTTATTCATGATTTTCTTTCTCTGTTTCCTGGCTGCTGAATTTGGAATAAAAAGCGGACTGTGGCGGGTATTGGTAAACCCCATGTGTGCATAACCAGCTCTTTCTCTGCTTCTCCGTGTCTCTCTCAGTCCTTTTGGTGCTTTTAGGAAACCACAGGCCCCATCCAGACTCTGTCTGTTGTGATGATATAGGCACGTTTGAAAGGATGCCACATTTGTATTAATTAGTGGATGTCTAGAGTAGTGGTTTTCAAACCTGTCCTGGAGGCACCACAGCCCTCCACATTTTGTGCATCTCCCTCATTTATCACACCTGATTCAACTCATCAGCTCGTTAGTAGAGAATGCAAGAACTAAATTGGGTGTGTCTGATAAGGGAGACATACAAAATGTGCAGGGCTGGAGTGTGTCTCTAGGACAGGTTTGAGAACCACTGGTCTAGGGAACGGGATTTGACTGTAATTTTATTGTTACTGTAAGCTGATTTTTTTTTTTCATTTTTTTTTTTTGCTTTAGAGAAAGAACTATTATGAAGAATTAAGTTTATCCTGAATGAGCAGGGGTTTATAATCCCAGTAGCCTCAGTAGAGACATGGGTTGTGTCTGGGCCTTAGGACATCACGTGGTAGGACAAGTTCATCTGCTGTTGGGCAGTTTGTGCGTCATCATATATTTCAGAGGCTTTTCGGCTCTTGTCAATGACCTGAATATTTCTGATCATTAAAATTAAGGATGATGAAAATGCTTCTTTAAAAAAGAAAAATCACTCTGTGTGAAGAAAGACTTTGTTGCAAGTGTTAAAGATGCACTATGTAAATTTTCCATCCGCTAGAGGTCGCCTATTCGAAACAAAGGCGTAGTTTGATGACGCCAAGTTTGAGCACAGAATCTTGGGACATGGTCTTCACCTCACAGCCGATGGAAAAGAATCGGGATAGGACAAGTTCATGGATGCAATTATTAACGTTACTGTAGTATGAAGCAGAGCAGGACCGAGTGTTGTGGGAGCTGAACAAGGGTGCTGGAGCGATTGTTAATACAACCCTCTACAATTACTATAAGTAGTATATTTCACTCTGGGCGACTAAATAATATCTATCATTAGCCATTGGCTAATAAATGCTTAGATTTGACTCGCCAGTGTGTGTGTGTGTTAGAGGCTAAGAATAAGTTTAGCATAGTGTATTTTCACTCGCTGAACACTCAGACTGAGCACTAACTTTAGACTGAGCACTAATGATATAACTTTAGTGTGAAGGCGCATAACTCGCCGTTGCTTTGCTGAGCTAGTTTCTCACACACACACACAC
Source organism: Paracanthobrama guichenoti (assembly GCA_018749465.1). Classification (NCBI taxonomy): domain Eukaryota; kingdom Metazoa; phylum Chordata; class Actinopteri; order Cypriniformes; family Gobionidae; genus Paracanthobrama; species Paracanthobrama guichenoti. Next base: position 14,632,881 of record CM031954.1, read on the forward strand.
ACACACACACACACACACACACACACACACACACACACACACACACACACACACACACACACACACACACACACACACACACACAGCGCAAGAGTCTTACATACCACACAAAATCGATGTGCTACAATATGCGTTAACAATATATATTTTTTCATTTTCCTGTCAAAATACCAGAGTTCATTTAGAATTATTCAGCTTTTAAGCAGAAGATATCCTGTTTTTTTTGTTTTTTTTCGGTAGTGGGCGGGACTAATGAGCAAACGGCAATCTCATTGGCTGGCACTCATCTTTTCCTGTCCCTGTTTTGATTTCAGCAAATCAGTTGAGCGAATGCTGTCAACGTGACTAATATTCATGAACCCAGCAGCCCATCAATCCTTTGTGCATTGTATATTGTTATTAGTAGTAGAATTAGTATTATTATTATTATTATTATCTTTTAATAATATAATTACTATTATCTATTTTTTACAGAGACACTGAAATGACAAACAATATCTTAAGCACCACCACCAGTCCAAAGTTCTGTTAAATTACAAAAATGCATTTATACATGGTTACCAACAAATTTAGTTTGTAATTACTAAAGTTGTATCATTAAATAGTGCTTGATTATCATAATATCATAACATAGTCTAATGCTTGATTGACTGATATTAAGAGTGTAGGTTCAGATATTTAAAAAGCTGTGCCATTTTACAAAGATATTGATAAATTTGGTGGAATTTATATATATATATATATATATATATATATATATATATATATATATATATATATTTTATTATTATGAACACCTGTTCAATTTCTCATTAATGTAATTATCTAATCAACCAATCACATGGCAGTTGCTTCAATGCATTTAGGGGTGTGGTCCTGGTGAAGACAATCTCCTGAACTCCAAACTGAATGTCAGAATGGGAAAGAAAGGTGATTTAAGCAATTTTGAGCGTGGCATGGTTGTTGGTGCCAGACGGGCCGGTCTGGGTATTTCACAATCTGCTCAGTTACTGGGATTTTCACGCACAATCATTTCTAGGGTTTACAAAGAATGGCGTGAAAAGGGAAAAACATCCAGTATGCGGCAGTCCTGTGGGCGAAAATGCCTTGTTGATGCTAGAGGTCAGAGGAGAATGGGCCGACTGATTCAAGCTCATAGAAGAGCAACTTTGACTGAAATAACAGCTCATTACAACCTAGGTATGCAGCAAAGCATTTGTGAAGCCAAAACACGCACAACCTTGAGGCAGATGGGTTACAACAGCAGAAGACCCCACCGGGTACCACTCATCTCCACTACAAATAGGAAAAAGTGGCTACAATTTGCACAAGCTCACCAAAATTGGACAGTTGAAGACTGGAAAAATGTTGTCTGATGAGTCTCGATTTATGTTGAGACATTCAGATGGTAGTGTCAGAATTTGGCGTAAACAGAATGAGAACATGGATCCAACATGCCTTGTTACCACTGTGCAGGCTGGTGGTGGTGGTGTAATGGTGTGGGGGATGTTTTCTTGGCACACTTTAGGCCCCTTAGTGCCAATTGGGCATTGTTTAAATGCCACGGCCTACCTGAGCATTGTTTCTGACCATGTCCATCCCTTTATGACCATCATGTACCCATTCTCTGATGGCTACTTCCAGCAGGATAATGCACCTTGTCACAAAGCTCGAATCATTTCAAATTGGTTTCTTGAACATGACAATGAGTTCACTGTACTAAAATGGCCCCCACAGTCACCAGATCTCAACCCAATAGAGCATCTTTGGGATGTGGTGGAAAGGGAGCTTCGTGCCCTGGATGTGCATCCCACAAATCTCCATCAACTGCAAGATGCTATCCTATCAATATATGCTTTCTGCACCTTGTTGAATCAATGCCACGTAGAATTAAGGCAGTTCTGAAGGCGAAAGGGGGTCAAACACAGTATTAGTATGGTGTTCCTAATAATCCTTTAGGTGAGTGTGTGTATGTATATATATATATATATATATATATATATATATATAATATATAAATAATAAAGTATATCAGTCTGGCGACTAAACAAAAAAATTACTAGCCATTGGCAATTCTATTGCCAAGGTGTGCGTGAGAGTGTTGTAATAAGATGAATGCAGCACACGCCTCGCACCGGGTATTATGTGATCCTATCCTATCAATATATGCTTTCTGCACCTTGTTGAATCAATGCCACGTAGAATTAAGGCAGTTCTGAAGGCGAAAGGGGGTCAAACACAGTATTAGTATGGTGTTCCTAATAATCCTTTAGGTGAGTGTGTGTAGGTAGTGTATATATATATATATATATATATATATATATATATATATATATATATATATATATATATATATATAAAATATAAATAATAAAGTATATCAGTCTGGCGACTAAACAAAAAAAAATTACTAGCCATTGGCAATTCTATTGCCAAGGTGTGCGTAGAGTGTTGTAATAAGATGAATGCAGCACACGCCTCGCGTGCAGCGGGACGTTTATATCGCTTTTCTGGTCATGAGTATGAGGTAACACAACTCTGTTTATGATGTTAGATACATTTGAGTGTGTTGAAAATTATGTTATGACGTTACTCTGTGCGTTTGCTCGGCGGCTGCTATGGCACTTGTTGCACACTGCAGTAAGAGTAAAGAGTTTCTCTCAAATAAAACCAAGGAAAACCGAGGTTAACGCAGATATGACACAATTTATGAATAGTTGTAAACATTTGAGATGTTGTAAGTACTCAGCTGAACAAAATATATAACACTGGCCTAGTGGTTTTTGGATAGTGTTACATAGTGCACCTTTAATGGCAAAAATTATCAGCAGTCCCTCCAAAATGATGACCTTTTATGCATTACAGTGGCTTTATAGGGTCTTATTATGCCCTTTTACTAAGATTTTGTTACTAAAATAGGTTTTCATCCTTGATTGTTCAAAAAACTCATTATGTTACACATATTTTACATTATTGCAGCACCTTTTTCCCAATCTGTCAGTAACGCTCTATTTAGTTCCTATTTCGATGAAGCACTTCCTTCTGAAATATGAAATGTGCTCTGATTGGTTAACTAGCCCTGTGTGTTGTGATTGGTGAACTGCTTAGAGCGTTTCGGAAATGTCATGCCTTTTACCGTAACCCCGAGTTTCATCTGCTCAGGTGTGAATATTAAAGATGGCGTCAATTTTGCCATACCAAGCTCGATTCAGACCCTGAGAATGTTTATGAACAAGAGGATCATGCAGGACCTTTGCAAGCCCGGATTTTACAGGAAGTTTCAGAGTGGTAAGATCCTAAAGATCAGTGAACAGTCTTACAAAAAGCTAGAGCTTACAAAAGCGAGAGCCCCATAGATAAACACTACATCAACACAGCATAGCTAGCAGGCTAGCGGAGCTTTTTTTTTACATCGTAGCAACAACATAAAACTTATAATTGGAACTGTTAATAGAAAACAACAACAAATAATAAAGCATAGCCTACTTGCAGATTGTGATACATAAACAACTGCTTGTCTCTTCGACATGGAGGAAAAAAAGCACGGTAAAAGCAGGTCGTCTTCTCTAGTGCAGCTCAATCCTTTTTATTTGCTTATTCCGTGGGTGGGGATTATTTAAATTAGTGACATTGTCACTTCACAAGATCCGGTAGTCCCAACGAGCCGTTTGTTGTAGGCCTAGTTCTTAAAAAGTGGTTTCTGTTAAAGAGAATATCTCCCTTTGGAGAGGACTTTGAGCTATGTAACCTTGCAGATTTTTTTATGTTCAAACAGCAATATTACACACTAACTAAAGTTGAAAAAGGACCCCTTTAAAGTCACCATTCAAATCAATCACCAAATCAGAATTCTTATTTTTTATGGAATACTGCAGTATGCATTATAAATTATTTATCTATGCACATCATTAGCTGTGTTTCCATTACAGACTTCCACAAAACTTTTGTGTTATTTTCTAAATGTTGATAAAATAACTAATGCAAAATGATGGCATTTCCATTAACTGATGTTATGTGTTTAAAACATAGTTTTTTCCTCTCACGATAAGCCATTTAAAAAATCATGGCAACGGATGTTGGCAGGTTTAAATATCTCTCAGCCACCACACTAGCCATTATTTTGAATCGAAGGAGATGTAGGCATGTTATCCAAGCATTAATGGCAAGGAAAGCCCCTTATACTTGGGAGCGGCCACATATGAGGTGTTTCTGGGTGTTTCTCCCTCCTTCAAGGTCTTGATAAATTTTGGCATTTCTTTGTTGTTCAGAATCCAGTATTCCCGTAATTCTTTTGTCTTTGAGTTTGATAAAGAACTCTGTCTCATCTTCTGTCCAAACATACCGCGTCGACTTTTACGTACGCAAGGTGACCTGTAAATGCAAAAAACCCTATTGCAGTTTTGCGAAATTGCGAAATTTATTGCGAATATATAGGAGTTTTTGTAGGGCTGGGTATTGTTCAAAATCTTTTGATCCGGTGCCAATTTCGATACCTCAGTTTAGATACCGGTTCCTAACGATACTTTTTTCGATCCCATATGTTTTAAAATCCATTTCAACATCAACAAAAATACATTAAACACAAAACTTTTATTTTTCATCTTAATTAAAACAAATTCTGGTAACACTTCTCACTCAAGGTAACATTATTAATAAAACTGGTTGTGCTTTTTGGATAGCTTGCTCACCTCCACCTCCACTTAGAAAAAGGTAGCAAACCTTTAACAATAAACTCTGTGACTGCTCTGTGGCACTGATCTCGTCTTTGCTTGGATATTTTCCCTCTTGCTGACATTGTGAAGGGATTGACACTTTCTGGTATTGTCTTCCTATTCCTAACATCAGGGTGGACCGGTGCAGAGGCTAATGTGAAGGGGGAAATAGACAGCGCTAACGCTACAGCAGCCGACTAGCAGCACAAGCTAACATACATAAAGTTGTAGTCAACGTTATGGGGATGCGTTCAGTTTAAGTAGTGAAATTATACTTATCGGTCAAGTATTTCTAAAATGTGTAACCTTAATGTTACGTTGGAAAAACAAAGATGTTGCCTGCCTGGTCAAAGAATAACGTTATAGCTCCTAGGTAACGTTACATAGCAACGCAGAGTTGCATCCACACATTCAAACCACTCGCGTTAGAGTAAACAATTACTTTAACTTCTGTTCACTAAAAAAGGTGACCTTTCTTACTGCTACAATCCCAGAAATGCCAGATGATGTTGACGGGGGCGGGTTTGACTGCGATCCTCTGGTTCCATCTTTTTACAGTCAAATACCGTGCAATTTTCTGCCTTAATATTGATCCCATGCATGGTCAAGTGCGTCATTAAATTGGTGGTATTGCCGCCTTTGGTTGCAATAGTCTTATCGCATATGTTGCACTTTGCTGACTCGGCATCCACTTTTAGAAAGTGTAGCCACACTTTAGACCTCTTTGGCATTGTAAAACGACGCGGTAGAACACATGGGGGAAAAAACAACTACACTTGTGTTGTGTGACTGCAGGTATCTTCAGAAATCCTACCCGTCACGTGGTGGTGGACAGCCAATCGCCGGTGCTTTAGGTCTTTACATGCAAGTATGCTACAGGCTCACTCAGACACAGCCGCTTGGCTCTTGGAACCGAAATTTGGCACCGAAAGATAAATAGTTTTTCGATACTCATAGTATCAGAGTTTTTCGTTCGATACCATAAAAGTATCGCCGTTCGGTGCCCAGCCCTAAGTTTTTGCGACACTGACATTCAATTTGCACAATTTGAAGGGTAATGGAAATTTTATTTGTGTGCCCCTAACTTCCCCTACATCTTGCAGTGACATCTCTTCTCCGATGAAGTGTCTACTGGTGCAAGGGCGGGTCAACCTGTCACTCACATGATATCACAGCAATAGCAAACAACAATGGTCTAATGATCCAATCTAGCCTGACAAGCCAGACCCACATGGGTCTGGGAACACACCATTGGCAGGGCTCAGTCCGAGGGGCGGGATAAACGGTTGTCTTTCAGATTCCCTCTGCACGCAATAGGATAGCGCTACAACCAACCAGAGCAACGAAGAAGGTGACATAGTCAGAGCGAGAGTCCTTTTTTAAGAATGACTTCAGTGCCATTCTTTGTTCTTTTCTCAAAGAAAATCTTAACTCCAAGTCTTCCAGAGTCACGGCCAAAGCCGATTTGAAAGACTGCTGTTTGTCAGCGGCAGCAGCCGTCTTCTTTGTTTTCAAGTAGCAGGGAATTCACAATGAACTCTGCCGTCATTATGTTAAGCCCGCCCACCGACTCTATACACGATGTGATTGGTCTGACCAGAGTTTGTTTTTTCAAGCTCGCAAGCCAACGGAGAGTTGCTAGACGACCCTGGCTGCAAATTACATTTGCTGGCGCTAGGGTGCGTCTAGATTTCTAGGCTAGATCCAATCAAGTCCCGCCCTACAATTGTTCTTGTTCGAGAAGCCGTTTCATATACGCCACAATAGGGGGAAAAAAAACTATGCAACTCCTGTTAAAGCTAACTTGAAAATTAAAAATCTGTCATCATCAAAAACTTTGTGTGAGGAAAGTAATTTAAATTGTTATTCATTATAAGTCTGTTTTTAGCTTCTCCTGCAGCTTGACGCATCAAAAAGGAAAATCTTGAAGGATGGATGCTGTTACCTCAGAGACATTCAGTGTCTTTGACGTTTTCCATGAGCTTTTACATTTTACCTGAGTGGTTGAACTGGAAATATGTTGTTTGGAACTGATCTAGTTTTTCCCTCCATAAATATTATAGGATTAATATAATACCTTTTCCAAAGCATCCTTTTGGTCTTACTGCCAATAATAAGAATTCTTTGAAGGATAGTGCTTAATGGTTATATTTATATTCATCTCATATCAAAGTTCAATTTACTTGCAGAAAATATCCAAAAACATGCTACTGACTCACCCATGAACACAACAAACTTTAATAAACTGTCCATTGATATTTAAAGATTTTGACAGCCTGCTGCTACTTGACATTTCTGTTTAGAAAATAGGGAAAACATTTCTGCCAATTCCTACAGAAATAATCTTTCCGTTAAAACCCTTGCAGAGTCTAAAGTCTTTTGTGGAGGTTTGACTTTCGTGTGATTTCAAGACCTTGAGCGTCTTTATTTGATCTTGAGTGTCAGATGTTTGAAATATTCCTTTTATCGTCCATTTTCTTTTCAAGCTTGTGCACCATCTGCGTACAATTAACATTTTATTTTCATACAGTGTGTTCCAACAGAGGAAGTGTTCATGTCAAATTCACAGTGTGAAGATGCCTCATAATGAGCACTATTGTGAAAGCAACCCCTTCTTATACAAAGGCGGCGATCCACCCCACAGCTCTCAAATAGCCCCTAATACAACACCATTTGCCCATCTGCAGGGCTACAGATAGATTTTATCATTCTTGTGCTTTCCTTTCAATAGAAACCACGTTTAGTGGTTTTCCCACGTATGGTTAAAAGATGTTTAAAGAATATGGTTAAAAGAACATGAGCACCATTCATGTTCTGCTGTGTAAAGCCGATGCAAGGCTTAGCCTGTTTGTTACATGTTTCTGCATGTTGATGGAAGCTGGGATTGTGCAGTATAAAGCAGAGCAACCGCTTAGTGGATATTAATTGGGTGTGTTGGACTCACTGGAGAGAATTGAAATGTGAGCGCTTACGGCATTCTTTGTTATATCCTGAAGTCAGGATCTTGGCAGACATGAGTCAGTTAATGGAGGCCAGACAGGTTATTTTAAAAAAATATACAGAGATGATTACACATGACATTTCTCTATAATTTGATATACGAGTCAAAGACATGTCTTTTATTTATTTAAAGAAATTTGTTAAAAATGCAATTCATACATACAATGATCTAAACCTTTTCTATGATGAGCATGTTTTAAAATGCTTGAAAATAAAAGTTTGGCATAATTGTATTATTTTTATTTATCTTAAATCGCCCCTATTATGTTATTTTAAAGGTTCCTAATTTTGTTTGGGAGATGACCTTTGGCATCCACCTGTCAAATACACAATATTTTTACTACTGTAGTAATTACAATAGGCTTAATTACTGAGGATTCCTCAGTACTTGTATACACAGTTATACAAAAAGTGACGATGGTGTTTGTTTCAATTCGAGCCTAAGTCCTCATCCTTTGGAAGTGTATGCAAAGTGGAAAACAGTATCTTATCGACATGTCAACAATACACACCAAACTCTTCCAGTCCTCTGCTACAACTAGTGTTTGAGGGCGGGTCAAAGTAGATGTTGTGGCATCTATTAAGCAGCCAATAAAGACCATAGGCTGGCATTAGGAAAATTTGTTACAAACATACGTTTGTAAAACTGGAACTACTGAAGACTGGTTTCAAGCAGTTCAGAATTGGTCCTTTCTTTTGGGAGACAGTACTCTATTTATCGTGCACAGCTATAACACAGAAAAGTAATATCTGAGAAAACCAAAAAATCATGGATATTTCAGGTTATATAATATCATGTGGTGCACTTTTCCAAAGCCTAAAAGGGTTAGTTCATCCAAAAATGAAAATTAGCCCATGATTCCTCACCCTCAAGTCATCCTAGGTGTATATGACATTCTTCTGTCAGACGAATACAGTCGGAGTTATATTAAAAATGTCCTGGCTCTTCCAAGCTTTATAATGGCAGTGACTGTTAGGGTCATTTCTGAAGTCCATAAAAGTGCATCTATCCATCATATAACTGCTCCACACAGCTCCGGGGAGTTAATAAAGGCCTTCTGAAGCAAAGTGGCGCAAGTCGACTTTATGTCGAAAGAGTAACCTCTGACACAATGTAATAGGAGCATTGCAAGCTTTGATGCCTCTCGCGGATAGTGCTGGGCAATAAACTCAAGCCCCTCTTATATTGATTTTATTCGTCTGAAAGAAGAATGGCATATACACCTAGCATAGCTTGAGGGTGAGTAAATCATGGGTTAATTTTCATTTTTGGGCGAACTAACCCTTTAATGATATTTATATTACTTAATAGTTCATGATACTTGACGGCCCTAGTAAGTTTGGCATGTTGGTGTCCATCTTACTGGAAGAGACTTTAACGTGGCTTACAGTAAATGTAAATCAGGGACTGGTTTATGCCTCCACACTCTCTCTTACGGGTTTTTGACTGCTGTTTCCTGCCCGTTCCACACAAATGACGTCAGCATAAGGTTCACGTTTTTGTGTGCCATTCATGTGAGTGCCAAGTTTACTTGTGAGTTTTGGTCTGTTTTTGCTCATTGTCTTCTACATTTGTCAGATTAACAGTGTCTTTCTGACGCTTCTTCAATGAATATTGCTCAAAAGTTCCCTCCATTTTCAACCATTATCGTGCTGTCACAGCATATTAAGTATAAAACCAGACCAGCCACTCTTGTAAAGGTTTGTCTGTTTTTAGAGTTGAGAATATATTACTCTCAAACAGCTTTTTTGGCATTTGCAAAGACTGATTCACTTGGAAGCTAATGCATAATTGAAGGGATTTTCCAGAGGTAAATTGCTTTTGTGTCTGAAATATTGCAATTTTCTTCCCTTAAGTGATGTTATGGAAGTGTTGGAGCAATTGTGTCCCCCTGAATTAATGACAAAGGGTGACTATATTAGCACAGTTTTGACATTTCCATCAAAAGCCAGCGTGGTTTTTTAACAGCCCAAATCAATACAGACAGCCCACACAGCGAGTCCTCTCAAGTGGGAAATGCTCCAGGCGGCCATCACCCTGGAAAGTATTTAAATGGAGATCACATGCTGTTTAGGCATGTGCTGCAGAAAGTCCTCTTGGTTGGCAATGGACACAACTGAGACAGAAAGATGTTTGTTGGCAGGTCAGAAGATGGATCTGAAGTCCCCATAGGAGGACCATTCAACACCTCTGCTTCTCCCAGCATGCACTCTGGGATCACCACCAGTGCCAGTCTGTCAGCACGCTGAAATCCAAGGATACTAATTCTGTTGTTTGAAAACTGCACCATGCTGAAGCACAGCCATTGAGTTTTAATGGACCGGTTTGTTAATTTACAGAGTCTTTAAAGAGCTGTATGTGTGTTCAGTCTTCAGCCTAGAGAAACAGAGGAACTCTATGGGCCTTGAAAAGATTCGTTTTGATTAGTTTCTGGCTGGTTGATTTTGGTTTAGAGTTGGTCTAGAGTTGTTATTTTATTTATTTATTTAAAAATACATAAAAATGACAGTAAACAGTGGTTTACTGAAAAAAATGTGTCTGTCCTCAAATGAATTCAATTATAACTAAAAGTTTCTTAAAGATAATGCTGTAAACTATATAGGGAGCCCTTACTTACACATTATAATATTAAAGGTTAACAACAGAGCCCAAACTATTAGCCTAAATTCAGTTGCTATTTATTTTTTAGATATAATAATAAACACTCATAAGCTTCACATAAGGCAGTTTGTTGCAAGAGATGTTCGCGTTCACGCACACGCTGTGCCGCAGCTTGAACTGATGCGCCTATGTGCCTACGTCACATTAAAAAGCATCAAAACGGCATTTATCGTTTGAATTTTGTGATAAAATGGACTGAATACTTAATATGTTCGTGTGGGAACTCGGATTGAAGTGTGTTCCGCGCTTAAAACGAAACGACTTTTAAATGTTAAAGATTGCATTCAGATCTGTTCAGTACCGAAAGCCCTGTACCGAAACGGTTCGATACGAATACGTGTACCGTGTACCGTTACACCCCTAGACATCTGTATAATATCTGTATTATATTATTCACCATATTTCTTTTTATTAATTGTCTTTATCAAGAATGCTTCTGTTTGTCATTGACCCAACTATGATGCCTAGCCTAGCCTAGACCTAGCCTTTCAAGGTTTTATTAAAGGCGATTGATTATAGACATATTGCTGCATGGTTAAAGGATTAGTTTACTCCCCACCTTGAACCGTTTGGAGCTCATTGAAGTCCATTATATGGAGAAAAATCCTGGAATGTTTTCATCAAAAACCTTAATTTCTTTTCGACTGAAGAAAGAAAGACATGGACATCTTGGATGACATGGGGGTGAGTAAATTATCAGCAAAAGTTTATTTAAAAGTGAACTAATCCTTTAAGCTTGCTGTTTCAAACGGGTGGAGACACCAGCATTCCACACTGGAGACCTCAGTCATATGAACACAATATATTGCTGATGACTAGTTGAAGCAGTTAACTCAGAGCAGGCTGACCCATCATGTAGAGGTCAGCTGAGTCATTATAGTGCACTCTTTCCAATCTTAACCTCACTGGCCAACCAAAATAAATGCGATGAAATAGTGCAGAACGGCTCTTGCAGTCCAGTGGTATGTGCGGCATTTCCCAGAATGTGCATGGAACGCTCTGCCAGGCCGTGTGCCCGGATCAGCCAGATTCATGCCCTATCGCTTGGTTCCTAAAGGTACATGCAAGTTTTTTCAGTATATAAGTAAATTAAAATCTGTGGTAAACATAACTTTATGATACTTTGTTTTGTGCTACAATGTAAACCCCAAGCTGTCTTATCTAGTTATTTAAAAATGCACATTTTCGTTATGGGTGTGTGCAATTTATGTTGTAGAGCAAAACAAAGTATCATGAAGATATGTTTACCACAGGCTTTATTTTACACATAAATCGAAAAACCCCATTATATAAAACCACATAGGAAAATCTTCCGGGTTCTGATGCCATCCCTGCACCACTTTATTTTTGAAAAGTAGACTGCACAGAGGTTATCATTGGACATGTCTTTAATTATTTAGTCTTTCAATGTTTAAAATATTAATCTGGAGCACTAATCAGAGTAAACATCACAGCAGCGCTTCAGTTATTAGAGTTGAATGAATGTGTCTTTTTTGTGAAGGTTTCTATTGACGTCAAAAGGATGAAAAACCCAGATCAGATTCCTGTGGCTTCTGTATGTCTTTGTCGCCCCTCTTTTCTGAGAGGAACTATTGTGTCTATTGTTGCTCATGGAATGAATTTGACTCAGTTGAGTCAGTGTTTCGAACAAGACCAGCGGTTTTTAGACATCTTTTACAGAGAAAAATGTGTGTGTCCCATGAGTCAGTCAGCAATGGGTTGCTGAGTTTCTGAGTAACCATTTTGGCCTTCTATATTAAAATATTTCGAATAATTATTTAAAGATTTGTTTGAAAAATTAAATAAGTATTTGTGAGAATTACAGATTGCATCCACAAAATAAGGAATGAGGTATGCTACGGTGTTGACTCTGAAGCACATCTTTTAATAGAATTGTGTATGTGAGAGTGAAAGCAGAGAAAAAGCATCCTTACTCAGGAAGGAAGTGCTCTCCAAATGAGGTCATTCATCATGTACATCTGCCTTCCAGTCCTGTCCACAAAATCCAACTCAGTGTCCTGTTGCAACATCTGGCCCAAGTCAAAACATCACCCATGTCCTTTCCAGGACAGACCTCCAGCAGGAGGGTTTCAGGAAGGAGAAGAATAATTTGGGATCATTACAAGTTAAGCTAAAAAAAAACACTAAAAAGAAAATCAGTGTTAACAGCGAGTCACTTACAATGGAAGTAAATGTGGCCAATTTTTGAAAGATTTAAAAGCAGAAATGTGAAGTTTATCATTTTCATAAAAATGCGTAAATGAATTATTTGTTAAATACTGTGTTTTATTTGAGCTGAAAAATTCTTATAATATTGCATGCTTGTGTTGGGTGTTTTGAATTACATTTTATCAGCAGTGCTGTAAAACAGGATATAACTCTAACAGTTTTCATTTGGAATACATTTCTCATTTCTACATAATTGTTTAATTTGTTCCCACGGAGCAAACGCTTGTTTTTGTGTTATGTTAATTGCACATTCACATTTGTGAATCCAGTACAAAATAGCTAATTTGGTGGATTGCGGGTGGCATGCGAGTATGATGCTGAAATGCCACATGCTGAACTGTTTAGTGAATTTGCGCCTCAGATAATAAAAGAATATTGAGGTCCCTGATGTGATTTGCTTTGGATGTTATGTTTCTTTATACACCACAGTGCTCTGAAAGACTCCGTATACACAGTATTTTGCTGTAATAACAAACTTTACAAACACAACAGCCTACTCATATGGGCTCCTTGTGTCACTTCCTCTGTATAAGAAGCAATGCTTTTGATGTGAGTAAGTTTACTTTCGGTTTGATGCAGCTTTGATTGAATTAAAGACAGAGAATATACAGTATACTGCTTTAAACCAGCAGTTGTTTTGTATTCATGGATGAACAGGATATAAACAGCTCTATTTTCATGTAATGAATGCAATTTTCACATCTGTGTGCGTAGGAGTCATTAAGGGAGGGAAAATAACCCCTTACTCTCAAAATAACTGTAGTGATCCATATTTTACATCACTTCATTCTGAGTTCAGAATGTGTCTTCTGAATGACCTGATTAATATTTTATGATGTGATTGCTGGGATATACATATCAGGTCAGATTTATGCTAGCAGTAGGAATGTTTGCTAACAGCTATGAGCTGAAAGTCTTTATATGGTAGTTAGCAATTAGGTTCCTGGATTGGATTTCTGGGAAATTCTTGGTTCCTCTAATGCCCTGTTTCTGTAGTGGTTTTCAGTCAATGGCTGTGGTTTTATCAGCAGTTTAGTATGATTTGAAAGGAAAGGCTACTATTTCTTGTCAAAGGCAAAGAAGATACTGTAAATTGTATGAATCAAGAAGAGCTATGTAAGCTAATCGTTTGCTAATTGTCACATTTTGCATTGAAGTCAAGAGATGAAATAGTTCTGGGAAATACTTAAATTTAATATATAAATATAAAGAACAGTTCTTTTGTTGGTTTGTAAGTGTCAGTGCTACTCTTTTGCCCAAACCTGAAATATCTACACCCACATTTAATGTGTTTGTTTGGATAAAAATGTGGTCTGCCCTAGGATGTGGTGGGAATTTTTTTTTTTTTTTTTTACCATAGGGTGTTATTTGAAGGATTAAGTTTAACTTTCAGCAAAAGTAAGTGCCCTGGTTTTAGTAAGCAAAACAACCCCCGTGTTTTTGCCATGCTTCATGATCCAAACTGTCTGTACAGTCACTCAGAGTAGGTGTCAAATAGCACTTTTTGCTGATCCTTCAGGATCAAGTCATTTTAAATAAAGTCAATGGGTTCAATAATGATATTACAGTCTCTATGGGATTCAGCCACAGACGTTTAGAAAAGAATATTGAAAAATTAATAGAAAGAGGCTTTGATTTGTCCTGTGAGTGACCGGCTATTGCTTTGAAAAGTTATAAATTCACTTACAACCAAGCACACACACAGAAATATATATTTTTTTGTCAAGTCGTTACCTTTATTTATATAGTGCTTTATACAAATTCAAAGCAGCTTTACAGTGATAACAGGAAAATAACAGCTGTTTTAGTAACAGCGTTCATTGCTTTTAATGAAATCTTTATGTCTGAGGATCCGTTAAGCCTGCAGTTCTCTACTTCAATAGTTTGTAGAGATGCTTTATTAAGTAAAGCATCTCTACATATCTAAATATCTGTACTTACATTGGTGTATTAAAAATTTTAATAAATGTAAAAATTATATTAGTCCTATTATTTATATTTTTATTTGGCATTGGTATTCCAAAAATAGATTTGTATTTAATATTAAAGGGTTAGTTCACCCAAAAATGATAATTAGCCCATGATTTACTCACCCTCAAGTCATCCTAGGTGTATATGACTTTCTTCTTTCAGACAAATAAAATTATTCAGAGTTATATTAAAAATGTCCTGGCTCCTCCAAAGCTTTATAATGGCAGTGAAGTCCATAAAAGTGCATCTATCCATCATATAACTGCTCCACACGGCTCCGGGGAGTTAAAAAAGGCCTTCTGAAGTGAAGTGGCACATTTGTGTAAGAAAATATCCATATTTAACACTTTATAGACTAAAATAGCTAGCTTCTAGTGGTCAGTGGTACGCAAGTCGACTTATATATAATATTATGACCTAATATTTTGTTGGTCCCACTTTTGCTGCCAAAACAGCCCTGACACATCGAGGCATGGACTCCACTAGACCCCTGAAGGTGTGCTGTGGTATCTGGCAACAAGATGTTAGCAGCAGATCCTTAAATCCTGTAAGTTGCGAGATGGGGCCTCCATGGATCAGACTTGTTTGTTCAGCACATCCCACAGATGCTCGATTGGATTGAGATCTGGAGGCCAAGTCAACACCTAAAACTCGTTGTGCTCCTCAAACCATTTTGCTTTGTGGCAGGTCACATTATCCTGCTGAAAGAGGCCACAGCCACCAGGGAATATCGTTTCCATGAAAGGGTGTACATGGTCTGCAACAATGCTTAGGTAGGTGGTACGTGTCAACGTAACATCCACATGGATGGCAGGATCCAAGGTTTCCCAGCAGAACATTGCCCAAAGCATCACACTGCCTCTGCCGGCTTGCCTTCTTCCCATCCTGGTGCCATGTGTTCCCCAGGTAAGCGACGCACACGCACCTGGCCATCTATGTGATGTAAAAGAAAATGTGATTCATCAGACCAGGCCACCTTCTTCCATTGCTCCGTGGTCCAGTTCTGATCCAGTTCTGGTCCAGGTCCAGTACTGTTTGCGCTTTCGGTGTTGGACGGATCAGCATGCGCACCCTGACTGGTCTGCGGCTATGCAGCCCCATACGCAACAAACTGCGATGCACTGTGTATTCTGACACCTTTCTATCAGAACCAGCATTAACTTCTTGAGCAATTTGAGCTACAGTAGCTCATCTGTTTGATCAGACCACACGGGCCAGCCATCGCTCCCCATGACCCTGTCACCAGTTCACCACTGTTCCTTCCTTGGACCACTTTTGATAGATACTGACCAATGCAGACCGGGAACACCCCACAAGAGCTGCAGTTTTGGAGATGCTCCGACCCAGTCGTCTAGCCATCTCAATTTGGCCCTTGTCAAACTCGCTCAAATCCTTATGCTTGCCCATTTTTCCTGCTTCTAACACATCAACTTTGAGGACAAAATGTTCGCTTGCTGCCTAATATATCCCACCCACTAACAGGTGCCGTGATGAGATAATCAGTGTTATTCACTTCACCTCATGATGTTATGCAATAAAAAAATGTGTACCTTGAATGCAATGTAAGTCCTTTGGATAAAAGCATCTGCCAAATGCATAAATATAAATGTCTTATCAGTGCATATATTAAAAATAGTAAGCAAAAACACAGATAAGTCAGTATGTGTATGTGTTGTTTACTCATTTCTAAGGTACATTCCATCAACGGTTCTGGAACTGTGCTGATATGAAACTGTTCTGTTTGTTTGTTGTTGGCAGCTGTGCTGTTTAAAGTTAGCAGCTATAGGAAATTCTTTTTATCATCAGTATTGACCTGCAGTGCACTAACAGCAGGCATAGACCCACTAGAGTTAAGTGCCTTCATAGAGTACGACTGTAATGTTACTCTGCTGTTCTAGTGACCCCAATTTAAAATTGAACAGCATTTGTGTTAGCAGCCCAGATCTGACCACCCCATCCCACATCTTCTGGGAGGTTTCTTTTTAAATTAAAAACATTCCTATAGGAATACAAATTGCTCTGCTTTGAAAGGGAAGCTTTTTCATGTAAAGGGACACTGGCACATTCTTCTATCTAAAAGGTGCTTCATATATAGAACCTTTTAGAGGTTCCCATAACGGGATCATTTTATGGATTTATTATTTTTGTTTCAATTCAGTTTTAACATTAATGAAATTGTATGAATTAAACAGCTCGTAAACATACTTTGATTAGAAAAAAAATAAATAAATTTAAACAGTTTTACCAGTTAAACATGAAAGTATTATGAAAAATGCATTTTAAGGCATTTCCCCTTATATAGAACCTTTTTGGCATAAATTGTTCTTTAAATTGAGTCAAGAACCCTTTGAGTCAAGAGTGGTCCCTATAGCACACTACAAATAAGTTTAAATGATTAAACTGTAGGAAAATAGGAGAATTTGCATCCTCTGGTGGAGAAGTTGGGGAATACACCTTTCTCACATTTTACATTTTTAAGTTAACTTCTGTGACAGCCCACCATGAATTACTGTATTAGTGTTCATACTGTATATGCATTGCTAACATTTCTAAAAGTGATTTTAATGTCAAAAATTCGCAATGAAAATATATATCTCAGCTGAGCATTGACACTGTGAGTCCCAGGAGGACAAAAGCAGCTGTAGTTTTACTCTGTGACTGCAGTCTCAGCAGTGCATCATCATGTCACAACAACCAGATGGAAATGTGGATTATCTTGGCGTGTCTTATGTAAGGCGGCGATGTGTGTGTGCATTGTTCACCCATATCTGTGCATTTATGTGTGTTTGAGCTGTTTATTTGACCCTGTTTGATCCTACAGCTGGCTGGCAAAGGGAGGGGCGGCAGACATGGCCGAAGCTGAGGACGAGAGCAGGAACAGCAGCCTGCTGAGGAAGAAACCGCCCTGGCTCAGACTGCACATCCCCATTGCCCCAAACCCTGTGCAGGAACAGAATAACTTTGTCCAGGTGGATATTTGATGCTCCACTTTTATTCAAGATCAAAGACATTTTCTTTTTTTTTTTTTCTTGAAATAAAAAATAATTAAAATCTTTTACTATTCACCTGTCCTATAGCCCATCATGCGTAATAGCTTGTACCTAAGGAGTGCCAGTGTACCCACTGAAAACATCCAGCTCAGATGCCCGCCGGTTGACCCCAATGCGTGCCGCAGACCCTCTGTCCTGCGCAAACCCTCCATCTCCCAGACCATCAAGAGGTAAGGTTACACATCCACAAACACACACCACTGTTTAAAAGTTTGGGGTCAGTAAGATTTTTTTTGAAAGAAAGAAAGAAATACATTTTTATTCAGCAAGTACGCATTCAACTGATCAAAAGTGACAGTAAAGACATTTATAATGTTACAGAAGATTTCTATTTCAAATAAATGCTGTTCCTTTTCAACTTTCCATTCATCAAAGAATAATGTATCATGGTTGCTACAAAAATATTAAGCAGCACAACTGTTTTCAACATTGATAATAATAAGAAATGTTTCTTGAGCATCAAATCAGAATATTGGAATGATTTCTGAAGGATCGTCATGTGTCACTGGAGTAATGGCTGCTGAAAATTCAGCTTTGCCATCACAGGAATAAATTACATTTACAATATTTCACAATATTTTAGTTTTTACTGAATTTTAGATGCATTTAAATACAGCCTTGGTGAGTATAACATTTAAAAAATCGTAACAACCCCAAACTTTGAACAGTACTGTATATCTAAGGTCAAGTGTTGAATTTCACTCTTGGCACTGAACTAAATTTAAAATTCACTTTGAGTGGTTGGACAAACTGATTGTCCCGTCCCAAACTTCAGCTGCTATCAGTTGAGCCAATGTGTTCCTAATGGCGCAAAAGGCATAGCATTTACATTTTTACTGGCTTACTTATAGTTAAGTGTCTTGGCAGTAGGAAAAGAAATGTAAGAATGAAAATAATAACTATTTACTGTTCTCTGTACATTTTCTCTTGTACAAATTGTCTTTGATGTGTACTGTTTTGCATAGTTGATGTCCTGTGTGATGCTGTGTTGTGTTGGGTCATTTTGTTGACAAGCTAATGGTGACAAGCTAATTTGCCTGTAGGGATGTAAAAAGTTATCTTAAAAGTAATTTATCTTGTCAAATTAGCTAAACAAACAGATACACTCACGTAAATCCACATATAATGGCAAAAATGTGCATTAGCATAATGCTGGCTGGCATAGTAGCAAAAAAGATTACGTAGTGTTCACAGCCTTGTTTGTTTTACTGTCATATTTGATTTGCTCAACTTGTTTTAATGCCAGGTTGGTACACTCACTATATGTCATTGTGCATTGCTGTTTGAAGAGGAGGTCAGGAGTAAAAGATTTTTGGCCACCGTTGTCCCATTTCAGTTCCATGGGGGAAAGATGTTTCTGAAAAAGATGCACAACTTGTTCTAAAATGTTTCTTTTTTCAGTAGGTACATATACTGTCTTTAATAATTCATTAGCCTTTTTGCATCCTTGAAAATCCATCTTGAGCTTTTAGCTGAGTTTGTAGTTAGCCCAAGCTGGTCAACCGGTCACTGTGACTGAATAGCAAAAAACTGTTTGACCACCTTAATGTGGTTTGACCAGCTAAGATGGTCTATTAGGATTAATGCCTATCTGAGACCAGTTAAAAACCAGCAACCCTGTTCCAAAACACAGGAGCTGGACTTTCCAGCAGATGCATTCTAGTCTCTGATTTAATGACATAGAATCTAAAATGAAATTTAGGGGACCTGTTACCACAACTTAAACAAATGCAAACATTATTTTGATGAGTTCTGTTGACATAATGTTGATCAGCTTAATATTCTGTATAAGTTAAACTGAAATTTATATATTTTTCTTATTTTAATTATTAAGTTGTAATAACTTATAAAAGAAATTGTCTTGATATGTCTTGTAGGAAGTGTATTTCTAGTTTCCAGCATGCTTTGCATAGGACTGGAATAAATTTTCAAATTATTGATATTTGATGTGTTTTTAGTAAAGGGAAAGCTATGAATGTTGTTTATTGCTGTTATTTTTGACATTTGAAAGATTTCTGTTAGAGCGGTGCGATTAATCGTTAAAATATCGCAGTCTTCATTCTAACACTCACATGATTCCTACAATAATTCGCCTATGTCTATTAAACCTGTGACAAGTACGATCACAGCGAACATTCAGATCTGCGTTGGTGCTTCCACTGAGCCAGAGAGAGCAGTTGTCATGTATAGGTATGAAACACACTGTATTTCTGTGTTACAAATATTCATATTATTACTGAAGTACTGGTATAAAAGGGTATAGTTCAGATGTAAACACTGATGTCAACCATAGAGATCAAAATAGAGTAAATCACCTTTTGAAAGTAACATTGATTACATCGTTACACCAGTAGGTGGCGACAAATAACTGTTTAAAATGTCATTAATCATTCAGTCAAAAGATTAGTTCAAAATGCTGATTTATCCAACAATGAAGTGAAGTGTTTATTAATCATTTTTTGAGTCATTGAATCATTCTGTTACGGATTTGGTGTGGAACAAACTCACAAGGCGAAGGAGCACTCGGAACTGGAACTTTAATCATAAACTCGGGAAACAGGCAGGGGAAACCACCAACAACCGTGAACGAGAACCGACAAACACTAAGGGCAAACAGAGGGCTTAAGTACACAGGGGAAACAAGGTGCTGACTCAACTAATTAACAGGACACAGCTGGGACAAGTGAACTCATAATGAGGGTGACCATGGAAACGCAGGAGTGGCGGGAAAACTGAACAAAGGAACATGTGACGGGAACACAACATGTAACACATTCATTCAAACAGTTTTTAAAAACATTTATTAATTAAACATTTTTAAATGCAGCAATTAACATTTTGTCAGAACCTCTTGTAAATTACATGCTATTTTTTTTGTTGTCTGTTCAGAATCGTGATCTCTTTTTGAAAACGAAAAACAAAAACAAAACATGGTTCTCAATTTATCCAGAATCGTGCAGTTCTACTTTCTGTTATATAGAATTTTTTGTGGTAACATTACTACCAAGAGTAGTGCTCATGGTAAATAACTTACATATAGTATGTCCTACGCTAACTGATCATTTGAACTGGAATAGATACGATTAATTGCTTCCAGGGCCACCACTCAATTATGTTAAATTTATGTGGAACTAGAGCTACACTATTCTGGATAAATTGAGAAATACTGATTTTTTTCAAATACAGATCACGATTCTCCCACAATCCTGAACAGACACCTAAATAAAACAACTAGAGGTTCTGACAAAATATTAGTTGCTGTATTTAAAAATGGTTAATTCATTTGAATGAATTATTTGTTTAAAAAATCGTTTTGAATGAATGATTCAATGAAATTCTTCACTTAATTGTTTAATTACTTGATGAATCGCCATTTTTGAACAAATCTCTTGAATCAATGATCAATGATATCAACAGGCCCTTTCACACAGCAATACCGGTAAATTACCGTAAAATTACCAGAATGACGTTACCGGTAAATACACAAATATGCTGTTCACACAAGCAACAGCGTTCTGGCTTTTTACCGGTAAGAGACCATTCACACAGCAGCAAAATACCAGTAAATTCTGTGATGCCAGTCATCGTTAAATGCTGAGCCGTAGTCTTCATTCGCCCGCATGAGAAGAAGCGCTTTAGTTTCAGTATCTGTTCAATTTGACAACATATTTTGACGTCTGAGTGAAAGGCATGAGGGGGTGATCAAACAGAATGCGTTTTTGCTCTTAAAAACATGAGACGCATATAATCCAACAGCAAAACCGCAGCGCTGATGAATGGAAAAGAAGGCAGGATCTCTGGCACGACACGTTGAAAAAGCTGCGAGACAATGCGCAGCGGTCAAAGATGATCATTTTAGCGCATATTTAAATAGAAAAAATATTAAAAACTTTGCTGTAATCACTGTCTTCATTCTGCATTCACACAGTAATTTACTGGTAATGTTACAACTTCCTTTACTGGTAAGTTGCCGGAACCAATTTACAGGTATTTTTGAAAAGGTCCTGTTCACACATGATCTGTTACCGGTAATACAGTAAAGACTGTATGAAAAGGGCTATTGATAACAGTCACTTGTTGCCCATCGCCACCTACGCTATTTTCATCGCTACCGTACAAAAAAAAAAGAAAAAAATATCCTAAATGACATTTCGCCTGTGTCTATTTTAGGCCTAAACCTTTGACAAAATCATAACGGAACATTCAAATCTGTGTTCGTGCTACCACTGACCGCAGATCAAGAAAGCAGTCATGAAGAAACAGCTTCACTAATCAACTTTTGTATTGCTAGAGTTCCTCTAATTAGTTTATTGGTTGAACATAATTTCATTAGAAGTTATCATAACTCAAAAGCTATTGCATTAATCTTTTAGAGTGACTCAAATGCACTATTAAAGACAGTTACAGGTGCTAAATAAAGAAATAAACCTAAGAATGTGTTTTGTATCAGTCTTCTGTGCTTATTCTTTTTAAATCTCTGACTGCTCCCTAGACCAGAGGTTTTCAAATGTTATGATGCCAAGGACCCCCAAATACGATGAATCTTTTACGAGGAACCCCCATCCTAAATTCCATCCATTTTTATGAAGAAACATTTAAACTGTTAGATAAATTGTGTGACATTATAAATACAAAGTATTGTTTCTAAACTAAATAAGTTGGCTATACTTAATGTTCTATGTATAAACCTGAAGAAATTGAGGTTTGTATAAGCAACTTTCACAGCGGCTTATGTACAGCGTTAATACTACTGCCTTACAACCCCAGTGAGCAAGATAAAGGGGACTCACTAGAAAGATACAATTCTGGAAAGTAGCCTATGTTTACGGCAAGAAAAGAGAGAAACATTTAGAAATTAAACAGAATATTCAGTAGACTTTATCTTTTTATTCTCTGAATTTTTCTGGGGACCCCTTAGAACCTTCTGTAGGTCCCCTGGGGGTCCCCGGACCCCAGTTTGAAAACCCCTGCCCTAGACTAACAAGTGCTGTTTAACTTAATGGTTTGCAATGTTTTATCTTCCTAGGGCTGAAGTCCTCCACTGTGAGGAGACAGTAGTAAATCAAATGAATGTATTTATGTTCGTTTTGACTGCATGTGTGGATCTTTGTGCATCTGCTCTTATGCTCATATTTTGTCTATTCTCTTTGTTAACCTCCTTCCTGCTTTTCTACTGCAATTAATATGATCCTGCCAACTTTTTAAATACATTTTTCTTTTCATTCTTCTGTAACTAAACTGGTTGCTTTTCTTTTCTTTTCCCCTGTTTTCTCATCTGCCTTTCCTGATCCTCCTCACTTCATCCCCTCCAGTCCCACAGGGAAGAGGGTACGCTTTGAGCAGATGAGCACCGTCCTGGTTAAAGGCCAGTGTTTCTCACGTCTGGAACCCCCCAGACGTCAGTCACTGCCCCAAATCGTCCTCAGGTACCGTGGAACCAATATGGAAGACCCACTGAAATGATTTACAGTCAGATAAATTATTTAAGTTTTTAGGTGTATTGTTTTTCAAAATGTGTTGTTTCTGCGAATTAATGGTTTAGATGAGGTGGGTGCCATTTTTTGTTGTTGTCTTTTAACACTCAGATATAATCTGGTTTTCATCAGTATTTTGAAACATTCAAGACTTTTTAAATCCAGTTCGCCCACTCTAGGTTTAAGATGAATCATATAAAATAGCATAGCCCCTCCGACAGTTATTTGCCGCTCCCTGATCATCCATAATACTTAATTTGGCTTTGAAAGAATGTCAGAACACACACACCGACTCCTACACAAACTTGAAAAAGAGCTCTTTTCTTCCTCTACACAAATACAGGAGTGCTTCAAAGCCTTCACATCTGTGTCTATGGGTTTGGCTGTGTTTTAAGATAATCAGCTGATAGTGTATTGACTCTTGAGTCCACCATGTGTCTACCATCAAAGGAATATCTGAGCTGTGGGAGAAGAACATGTCACGGCAGAAAGTGTTATTCACAATGCTGAAAAAAATTGCTTATGTGGGCCTCTTTCGGTTATTTTCAACACTGCCGCTGATTGTGACTCATGCTTTATTAATGTAAACTTTGTTTTGCACGGGTTTCTGGAGCGTAGGCTTGAAGTTGTCTTGTATTATTGGTGATTCATTTGAGAAAAATTAATAATCAGTTATTTTATTGCATTGACACTATTTTCTACCAGTAAGAAATAAAAATTAAATCTTAATGTTTCTAATAGTAATAGCAGGTAGAAAAAGATATCTTAAATATATGCATTTATTTGATTAAAAATACAGTTAAAAACAACACAGTAAAATAATAATGTTGTAAAATACTATTAGTTTAAAATAACTGTTCCCTTTCAGTCGGTCACGTTCGACGTACGTCGGAACTGACCGACGAATTGGGATCTGCTTTCAGAGACCAGTCTGCTTCGAGTGTTTCTAAACGAGCCAATATCGATTGGCATGCGGTCCACGCTCCGCCCGCTATGCGGGTATAAATACGGAAGTGGAATACCGCATCCTCGCTTTCTACCGAATCCTGTTGTTGGTTCAACGCTGGGTTTCCTGCGAAGAGTGTTAACGGACGAGTCGGAAAGGATCGCTCGACTTCCGGGTGCGGGTGTGACGGCGCGATTCAGCGGGTGGTCGCTTCACGAGGAATCAGCTGTTCTCAGCCTGCCTGGGCGTCCTCTGAGTGCTCACAGCAGGTTTGCACCATTGAACTGCTGTGAGCCGCGGCCATCTCCCCTGTGTGCTTCAGCACTATTAGAGCATTCTTTCCTTTCTAAAAGAGCAAAACACGGTTTGACCCTGCATCTCCAAGATGTCATTCAAACCGTGTGTTTCTGGATGCAGTCGCTTCCTGTCCCCAGTTGACGGTCACGATCGTTGCCTCACGTGTTTGGGCGTTCAGCATGCTGAGGCAGCTTTTGTGAATGACTCGTGTTCCCACTGCGGGAACATGACCATCGCAGTCCTACGGTCTAGGCTCGATTACCTCAAAAGGGGTGGAGTCCCATTGCGCATCCCCCGATCTAGTGGTCCTCCCGCGGCAAAGCAGAGGGCTGCTACTTTGGCTGATGCCTTTGGTGGAGACCTGAGGGTAACTGTGAGGGCACCCCCGACGGGACACCAAGCCCCTCGGGTCCCTCCCCCCTCCGCTGCGTCGGTGGAGCTTCCAAAGGAGCGTCCTGGTCCCTCCCATGGAGCTCCGGCTGAGGACATGATGTCGATTGCTGCATCGGGGGACGAGCTAATGGACTCTGGAGATGAAGACTCGGCTGCGTTGCCCCCTTCGGGTGTGGTAGTGTTGCCCGAGCCTGATCCAGAGCTCACGGCTATGCTTTCCCGGGCCGCCGCGAGGGTAAGGCTCGAGTGGAACCCTCCACCGTGTCCCGAACCCTTGTGGCTGGATGATTGGTTTCTCGGAGCGGCCCGTGCTGGTTCTCAGCGCCCTGCCCCGGTACCATTCTTCCCGGAGGTGCATCAGGAACTCACGAGGTCGTGGCTGGCGCCTTTCCACGCCAGACATCGATCGACTGGTTCCTCCGTCCTCACTACCCTCGATGGCGGCGCGGCTAAGGGCTACGTGGGGATCCCCCCAGTCAAACGGTCAGTTGCGATGCAGCTGTGTCCTAAGACCGTCACCGACTGGCGTGGTAACCCACGTCTCCCCTCCCGGGCCTGTAAGTTCTCGTCCGCGCTGACGGGCAAGGCTTACACAGCCTGCGGAGAGGCCGCATCGGCTTTGCATGCCATGGTGCTCCTGCAGGTTTACCAAGCCAAAGCGCTCAAGGAACTGCACGAGGGTAGTTCTGACCCAGACGTCATGCAGGAACTGCGCACGGCGACGGACCTCACTCTCAGGGAGACGAAAGTCACCGCGCGCTCCCTGGGTCGGGCGATGTCCACCTTAGTGGTCCAGCCACCTGTGGCTGAACCTGGCAGACATGCGTGATACTGACAAGGTGCGGTTCCTCAACGCCCCTGTCTGCCAGGCCGGCCTCTTCGGCGACACCATCGAGAACTTCGCCCAGCAGTTCTCGATGGCCCAGAAGCAAGATTCAAGATTCAAGAGTTTTATTTGTCACATACACAGTTATATACAGAATATACAACCGGCAGTGAAATGTAAACAGGTCCGCTCCATGGACAGTGCAAATTCACAGTTAAAAACACAAGGAAGAAATTATAATAGAAATAGGATATAAAAAAAGTACTATATATATATATATATATATATATATATATATATATATATATATATATATATATGTCTATATCTGTAGAATTATAAATAATCAAGTCAAGAGAAAAAAAGGTAACAAATAAGGATAAAGTGGAATAAAATAATTGAAGTAGACTTTGCAGTGAGTAAACTGTAGACTTATAAATATGTGGTTAACAAATGTATAAAGAGTATAATGTGCAAACAGGTTTATGACAGGTTGTTACACAGTAACAACGAGAACAGAAAGTGCAGTGCAATGTCAGTGTATCGATGTTTATCCTGACGTGAAGTCACGTGATGTTAAGTGACTGAGTTCAGGAGTCTGATGGCCTGGGGGAAGAAGCTCCTCCTGAGTCTCTCAGTTTTGGCCATCAGGCTTGGAAGCGCTTACCAGATGGTAGCAGCGTGAAATGAGGGTTTGCAGGGTGATTAGAGTCCTTGATGATCTTGGTAGCTCTACCTTTGCAGCGTTTGGTGTAGGCGTCCTGCAGAGACGGGAGAGCTGACCCCGAGATACGCTCGGATAAGCGCATGCGACTCTTTGCAGGGCTTTGCGGTCATGACTGGTGCTGTTCCCATACCACGCTGTGATGCACTGAGTTAAAACACTTTCTATCGCCCCTAAATAGAAAGTTTTCAGGATAGCTGGTGAAAGCCTGAATTTCCTCAGCTGGCGCAGGTGGTACAGTCTTTGCCTGGCTTTTTCACCTGTGTCTGAATGTGAGCAGTCCAGGTCAGGTCCTCGGAGATGTTTACTCCCAGGTACTTGAAGCTGCTCACTCTCTCTACTGGTGACCCGCTGATCATGATGGGGGGAGTATGTCCGTTGCTGTCTCTTCCTGAAGTCCACAATCATTTCTTTGGTCTTGCCAACATTCAGAGAGAGACAGTTTGTCCTGGCACCATGCTGTTAGATGCTCCACCTCGTCCAAGTATGCCGCCTCATTGTTGTTGGAAATGAGGCCCAGGACAACAGTATCATCAGCAAATTTGATGATAGAGGTGGAGCTGTGTGTGGACAAACAGTCATGCGTGTAGAGAGAGTAGAGCAGGGGGCTCAGGACACAGCCCTGTGGAGCTCCCACACTCAGGGTGATGGAGGTGGAGGTGGACTGGCCTATTCTCACCACCTGAGGCCTGCCAGTGAGGAAGTCCTCAATCCAGTGGCAGAGAGAAGGATTCAGGCCGAGATCCAGGAGTTTGGAGGTTAGCTTGGTGGGAACTATGGTGTTAAAGGCTGAGCTATAGTCAATAAATAGCAGTCTTACGTAGTTCCCACTTTTGCTGTCGATGTGAGTGAGGGAGGAGTGGAGGACATGAGAGATGGCATCTTCAGTCGATCTATTGGGACGATAGGCAAACTGAAGAGGGTCCAA
The DNA here is from genome assembly GCA_018749465.1 of Paracanthobrama guichenoti. Taxonomy (NCBI): domain Eukaryota; kingdom Metazoa; phylum Chordata; class Actinopteri; order Cypriniformes; family Gobionidae; genus Paracanthobrama; species Paracanthobrama guichenoti. The sequence continues at coordinate 14,660,093 of CM031954.1, forward strand.
AGTGTCAGGAATGAAGGCGCAAATGGTGTTTTTAATGAGTCTCTCAAAGACCTTCATGACTATAGACGTGAGAGCCACTGGACGATAGTCATTTAGGCAAGAGGGTTTACTGTTCTTAGGGACAGGGATGATGGTGGATTTTTTGAAGGAGGTGGGGACCACAGATGTAGCGAGGGATCGCAGACGGAGGCGATCAAAAATATCCTGCCCCGACGACCTGCTGCTGCCTCCACCCGCAGCGCCTCCACCCGCACCCGTCAGCCGCAGCGCCTCGGCCTGCTCGTCGCCGAGGGCGTCCCCCTGCGTCCGCCTCCGCCCCTGCTAAGCTCAAGCAGCAGCCTCCACCCAGGCAGCAGGGTGCCGGATGAAAGGGGGGCGCCCAACCCGCTCAGGGCTCCGCTAAGCCTGCCGGCAAGCGTAGGAGCAAGCGGCCCTGAGACGGGCAGCCTAGGGACGAGAGGGACTGCTCGACGGGAGGTGGTGGAGGTGGAGGAGGACCGGGGGGTCTACACACACACACAACACCCCTGCCGCTGGCTCTCCGGAGACTAGCGGTACCCACATACTCATTAAGAGAGCAGTTTCCTCCCTCCCTGGGCTCCAGGAGGCTCAGGCGGGCAGTGTGCGACGCCCCCGGGCCTTGCCACTCCTCGCCTCCCCTCCTTTCGCCAGTGGGCAGCAGTATGGGCACCGAGGACGCCTCCAGGCCTTCTCACCCACTCTCTGCCCCACCCGGGGAGGCTCAGACAACACTCCGGGCCGCCTCCGGGCCTCCCGAGTCGGGTCTGAGTCTCCCACCTCGCTGCCCCACCCCGGGTACGTCTGTGGTGCCGATGGTCCCGCTTGTCCGGTTCCTGGGGGCCTGGCTAGAGCTCCCCAGGCCGTCTCGCTGGCTCATCCGTACCATCAGACTCGGCTACGCGATTCAATTAGCTCGCCGGCCTCCCAAGTTCAAGGGCATCCTCTTCACCTCTGTGTGGAGCTGCGATGCCCATGTCTTGCGGTTAGAGATCGAAGCCCTACTGGTGAAGGGCGCGATCGAGCCGGTTCCTCCAGCCGATATGAAGTCAGGGTTCTACCCAAGAAAGGGGGTGGGTTGAGACCAATCTTGGACCTGCGTGTCCTGAATCGGGCCCTGCACAAGTTTCCGTTCAGAATGTTGACGCAGAAACGCATTTTCAAATGCATCCGTCCCCAAGATTGGTTCGCAGCGATCGACCTGAAGGACGCGTACTTTCATGTCTCCATTCTCCCGAGACACAGACCGTTCCTACGCTTTGCGTTCGAGGAGAGGGCATATCAGTACAAAGTCCTGCCCTTCGGGCTGTCCCTGTCGCCCCGTGTCTTCACGAAAGTCACGGAGGCAGCCATTGTTTCCGCTCTGAGAACGCGGCGTTCGGATTCTCAACTACCTCGACGACTGGCTCATACTTGCCCAGTCCAGGGAGCAGTTGTGCGAACAAAGGGACCTGGTGCTCCGTCACCTCAGCCTGTTGGGCCTTCGGGTCAACCGAGAGAAGAGCAAACTCTGTCCCACACAGAGGATCTCTTATCTTGGGATGGAGCTGGATTCGGTCAATCGAACTGTGCGCCTCACAGAGGAGTGAGTTCGATCAGTGCTGAACTGCTTGAATACGTTCAAAGGCAGGACAGCGGTCCCACTGAAGTTCTTTCAGAGGCTCCTGGGGCATATGGCATCTGCAGCCGCGGTAACAGGTGGTCCAACTGATATGGGGCCTCTTCGGAGCCGCACAGGTAGACCTGTTTGCCTCTCCAGAGTCGACCCATTGCCAGCTGTATTACTCCCTGACCGGGGGCACCCTCGGCACGGATGCACACAGCTGGCCCCGGGGCCTACGCAAGTATGCGTTCCCCCCAGTGAGCCTTCTCGCACAGACACTGTGCAAAGTCAGGGAGGACGAGGAGCAGGTCTTGCTAGTTGCGCCCTACTGGCCCAACCAGACCTGGTTCTCCGAACTAACTCTCCTCGCGACAGCACCTCCCTGGCCCATTCCTCTGAGGAAGGACCTACTTTCTCAGGGACGGGGCACACTATGGCACCCGCGTCCGGACCTCTGGAAACTCCATGTCTGGTCCCTGGACGGGACGCGGAGGTTCTAGGTGGTCTACCACAGGCAGTGGTGGACACCATCACTTCCACTAGAGCCCCCTCTACGAGGCGCCTCTATGCCTGTTCGTTGAGTGGTGTTCTTCTCGCCGCGAAGACCCCCGAAGGTGTTCGATTAGCGTTGTGCTTTCCTTTCTGCAAGAGGGGTTGGAGCGAAGGCTGTCTCCCTCCACCCTTAAAGTGTATGTCGCGGCAATAGCGGCGTATCACGACGCAGTTGATGGTAAGTCCTTAGGGAAGCACGACCTAATCGTCAGGTTCCTCAGGGGTGCGAGGAGGCTGAATCCTCCTTGTCCAAACCCGGTACCCTCTTGGGACTTAGCTCTGGTGCTGAGAGCACTCCAGAGCCCTCCCTTCGAACCTCTGCAGTCCATTGAGCTGAATATCCTGTCCATGAAGACAGTACTCTTGGTTGCATTGGCCTCCATCAAGAGGGTAGGGGACCTGCACGCACTTTCGGTCAACGAATCGTGCCTAGAATTTGGGCCAGGTAACTCTCACGTTGTCCTGAGACCCTGGCCCGGATACGTGCCCAAGGTTCCCACCACTCCTTTCCGGGACCAGGTGGTGAACCTGCAAGCGCTGCCTTCGGAGGAGGCAGACCAAGCCCTGGCTTTGCTCTGTCCCGTCCGCGCTCTCCGCGCCTACGTGGACCGAACTCAAAGCCTTAGGACCTCAGGACAGCTCTTCGTCTGTTACGGAGGCCAGCAGAAGGGAAAGGCTGTCTCCAAGCAGAGGTTAGCCCACTGGATAGTGGATGCTATTGTCTTGGCGTACCAGTCCCAAGACGTGCCCTGCCCGTTCGGGTTGCGAGCACACTCAACTAGGAGTGTAGCCTCCTCCTGGGCGCTGGCTCAGGGCGCCTCGCTAACAGATATATGTAGAGCTGCGGGCTGGGCGACACCTAACACGTTCGCTAGATTCTATAGCCTCCGTGTAGAGCCGGTATCTTCCCGTGTACTCGCCCCCAGTGGCCAGTAGAGCGAAGTGCCCGTTCTAGTGTCGGCTTGCGACGCCATTCCCGCCCCCTGGGCCGGATGCGTGCATGATTTATCTCCAGTCATGTTCCCCAGAAAATGCCAAACCCTGTCGAGCTCCTCCATCACCCCTTCGGTGTCAGACGTTGCATGTAGGCTGGGTTCCATATGTAGCGGTTCCCTAACGGCAACCCCATATGTGTATTCGCCACGGTACCAGCTACCCTACTCGGCTAGCCCCGTGTCTTTCCCTTGACAGAGCTCGCTCTGTCGTCTCTGGCGGTGTTCTTCCCCCCTGGGATCAGGCTGGATCCACCCCAGAGACTGCCATATGTTGTACTACCCTGATAGGCTAATCCTTGCGCGTAATTTGCCACCTCTCCTCCGTTGAGGCACGTGGCCCCGCAGCGCCCGCTCCCAAACGGGCACGCTTTCCCAGCGTTATCCAATAGTCACTCTGAGTGGGTCTTGCAGTGACTGTCCTTCCTTCCCTGCCTGGAGCCCTGACTTCCTCTCCAATTGAGGAGCGGTCCAGTGAGCTCAAGCAGGGCGCTGGAAGGGCCAGCATCCTGGCGCTTTTGGTAGGGATTCCAATTGGTCCGGGTCAGTTCGGCGTGCGCCGAACGCGTGACCGACTGAAAGGGGAACGTCTCGGTTATGTATGTAACCCTCGTTCCCTGAAGGAGGAACGGAGACGACGCCCCGTCGCCAGGTGCTGTGCTTCAGCTGAAGGCCGAGCCACTTGTTTCGCTCCTCAGTTGAAAAGCGAGGATGCGGTATTCCGCTTCCGTATTTATACCCGCATAGCGGGCGGAGCGTGGACCGCATGCCAATCGATATTGGCTCGTTTAGAAACACTCGAAGCAGATTGGTCTCTGAAAGCAGATCCCAATTCGTCGGTCAGTTCCGACGTACGTCTCCGTTCCCTCCTTCAGGGAACGAGGGTTATATACGTAACACGAGACGTTTTCTATAACTGTAACTTATTCCTGTGATGGAAAATCTTTATTTTCACCATCATTACTCCAGTCTTCAGTGTCACATGATCCTTCAATAATCATTCTAATACGCTGATTTGAAAAAAGTTTTGCTGCTTAATATTTGTATGGAACCCGTGATACTTTCAGGCTTCTTTGATGTATAGGAAGTTCACAAGAATAGCATCAAGTTGAAATAGAAATCTTTTGCAACATCACTTGATCAAATGAATGCATCCACGGTGAATAAAATAATTTCTTAAAAATGTTTTTTTTTTTTTTTCATACTGACGGCAAATTTTATGTAAATGTATATTTATTATATAATTTGATTTAATAAAAACAATCTATTATTTATTTATTTAATACATTTTTAATAAAAGCAATATACATGAAAAAATATTTAATTTTGTCTAACAGTGGGTCTTTATACATGAAGATATTTAGCTGCTTTTATATTTTATCACTGGGATCATCATATATTTATATCATATATTTGCTATATAACAATTAAATTCACATTTATTTGTATAGCACTTTTCACAATATATATATTATTTCATATAATCAGCTTTACAGTTTACTGTTATCAGAGGTGACTGTCCAAGTAATGTATTACAGAAACGTATACATTTAGGTAACAATGTATTGATTTAAGGCAGACACAATGAGCTCATTGAAGAAATGAATACAAGTTGTGAACATAATGTAGAATATATAGAAAATGTAGTATTAGTGCATGTTGATTTAGAGTTGGCATCATCTAAAGTCCTATAATAGTGTAATTGTACCAGATTCCCATTCAAATCCAGGACTCCTCCCCTCTGCCACTTACAAGACTGATAACTGTTAAAGCCCACTGATGTGCACAGTGCTTATAGTGGGAATCGTATGTTGAATTGTAATGGGTGGTGATTGATGTTTCATTTCCTTCACCAGGGTATTTGAAGGACAGAGTAATTTGTCTTGGAAATGTGCTATCTCTACCCTTACAGATGAGGATTATGTGTAATTCAGCATTATTGGCTGTATTGTATTATTGCTTAAGGCATGTATGTGTGAGTGTGTATGTGTGGTCATAATTGAATTGTGCAGTTATGATTGAATTGTGCAAACTGAGTCTTTTAGTCCCAGTTCTCATGTTTCGGCATGCCCCCCCCCCCTCTTTTAGTCAGATGAGCTGGTATTTTACTGGATGTTTACACACACTCCTCAAACACTATCTGAGTAGGCGGCAAGAGTAAAGAGTTGCTGTCGGGATACAAGTGAATCACTGCTGTATGGTCTCAGACACATTAAGGATCTGTTTAAGTGTTTAAGCGAGTCTTGATCCTTTGGATTGAAGCAGATTTTCTGCTTGAGCTCAAGGAAATGTCTTATTTGCCTCTCTGACTTCATGTGATGTAGAGGGTAGAAGGAAGGAAAAGCCAATATTTCACTCCGTGTGAAGGCTTCTGTTCCTCCTCTACCTCAGACATGACCTTCCTTGCCTCCTGGGATGAGTTAGACAGGTAGGTCAATGGAGCTTTTTGTTAATGTTGCGCCGTGTCTTTATGATTGAGGAACTTTATATTGTGGATTTTTGTATCAAATATTTGAGCTTTTGGATATTTTCGAGGCCTTTTTTTAAACTACCACTCAACTTTTTTTTTTTTTTTTTGAAAATTGTAGTTAATTGAACCTTGTTTTTGAAGAGCAAGTCTTCATTGGTAGGGATGTTAGTTTGTTTTATTATGGTCTGCTTTGGATTATAGATCCAAATCCATCTCTATGTGTTTGGTTTTTATTACACAGCTCTCTGGAATTCTGATTGGTCAACAGCTGTTGGTGTATTTGACCATTGTCATAGGTTTAAGTTTCCCATATAATTTGCTAGTTTCATGCAATAAAGATCATGTTCCTTTTGTTTATTTAATGAATTAAAAATAAAGCATAAATCTCAGTAAATTGTAATATTTCTTCTGAAAACAAGTCATTATCATATGCCATTATTTCATTTTGCATCTGAAGTAAATTAATGCTTGTTTAAGAATGTTTATTTTTAGTTGAAGACAGGACAAAAATAGTTGTGTGTGTGTGTGTGTTTAGAATAGAGGAGTTTGTTCAGTTATTTAGTGAAGAGCAGAACAGTTTATCAAGTTATTTTCTTGTATCTCATGGTTGATTTGAAACAAATCTTTCTCAAATCATTCCTCCAAAAAGAGGGGGACATTATGGTGGTGACTCCCCCTCTGTTGCCTTAAAAGGCCTCCCCTCAACTGGCCTTCCTTGTAATGATGCACAGCCGACTCTGTTATTACTATGTGTCCTTTACTCTAAACACTGCTGATCTCCTCACTACTACCAGCATTTGCACACACTTCAAACACTTAAAGAAAAAAAAAACAGACTCAGTCCTAGGTTGTGTTTCAGAGGGGTGCACACTAATGTGTTTTGGTCTTGTTTGCCACTGCTAGTAAAGTATCTAAACATCCTTAAAATAAGATATTATTATATCTTGTATTAAATGTATTTCTTAACACATTGGTGAATAGTTGCTCTTGAGCATAAATGCAATTAGTGACTGAAAAATAAAGTTAATGTAAGGTATATTCTCTAAAAACAAATATTATTTAAAGGGGTGGTTGATTATGATTTCACATTTGTCTAATGTTGCTGTTTGAGCATAAACAACTTATAAAATAACGACGCTCAAAGTTCAAAGCTAAGGGAGATATTTTCTTTTACAAAAAACACTTTTTAAGGACTACAACAAGCAGCTGGTAGGGACTACACAAGCTTCCTCCCGGGTTAGTGACATCACTAACCCTGACATTTACATAAACCCCGCCCCCGAGAACATGCAACAAAGGCCATGTTGAGAATTTATAGATTATCATGACAGATTATGCTAATCAATGACTTGAAGATAGTTAACCACATCAGCTACATAAATTCATCAATTAATCATTCAGGAACATCTTGTTGCATTCTACATGTTGTCACTTTTTCTTGAGTCTCTTCTCAATTTTAACATGCTATAAAAAATGACTTGTGGGATATTTTGAGCTAAAACTTCACATACACACTCTGGGGACATCAGAGACTTATTTTACATCTTGTAAAAAGGGGCAATCAACCACCCCTTTAATACATCACAAGTGAATTTATTGTGTCATAAAGCAAAACACATGCACAGCCAAAGAAAAGTCTGCAAAGCATCACGAGAGATGGTGTTAACCTACCTCATGTCTAAAAGAACATAACATTACAATGATAATGAACGTAAACAACTTACAGAGCTCTGACTGCTGCAGATTCATTTCGGCGTTGATATTGTTGCCCAGTGTTGGGGGTAATGTATTACAAGTAACTTTTAAGTTATGTAATCAGATTACTATTTTTCCAAGTAACTAGTAAAGTTGCGCATTACTTAAAATGTACAACAAAATATCTGAGTTACAAAGTAATACAAGTTACTTTGTTTTCTCATTTCTTGACTGACAGCTCTCCTGTCCCTATGTTGAGAAAAATTGTGAGTAAGTGCAGAGGCGTTTGTGTGTGCTGTGTGTGAACATGATGGGTATTGTAGTTCTAGACTAAATGTAAACATGCATTTACTCATTTCAGTTTTACTCAAATAAAATAAATTTGTTTTGTTGTTATTAAAAACAAACAAGCAAGCCCAGCCCATGTGTGAAATAGTAAAGCAAATGTAACATTACTTTCCATAAAAAGTAACACAATTAGTTACTTTTTTTAAGGGAGTAACACAATATTGTAATGCATTACTTTTAAAAGTAAATTTCCCCAACACTGGTGTTGCCAGAAAAACGCATAAATCCGAGTCTGAGGACGTAAACAGCTCACAGTCTCATCACGGGTTGCCATCTCTTAATTATAGTTACAACATGGCTTGAAGACTTCCTGAGACAACCTTAGGAGATATATGTATATATTTTTTTAATAATTAAGGCCGTTTATATTATTATTATCAGGATGTGAAGAGAGCTTCAACCGGTATAACAAAAAGTGTTTATGAAAAAAATTGCCTACTCTGCCTTTAAGGATGGTTTTAGATATTTTTACTGTAAAACAAAATAAAAATACTAATTAAAGGCCAATTTAAACTATGGACAATAACTATAATGATAACAAAAAAGATATAGCTTTAAAAATTGTTCTAAATGTTAAAATAAATCACAGAGTCCTACTATAATTCTGTCAGGATCACTATCGTCAAAGATGACTGACAATTAGCATATAGTTTGGATTGCCGGTATGGTTCTGTTCTGGGCAAGAACTCCCAGCGCATCCATGCAACCTAGCATGGATAAGATCAGGGAGAGCAGCAAACACCCCCTAGAGTAAACAGAACAGAACCAACATAATGTATTGCAGATATCATTAATGTCGATATTAAATGTACAACATAATTCAAGAAGTTAGTCTGATTCAGGGGGAATCAGATTACCAAATCCTGACTGATGAAAGGAGGAGCTGGGGATGGAGGAGAGTAATTTGCTCCGGAGAAACGCGATAGCTGCTGATGATACTGAGGAGCTATATATATGTGTGCTGTGATAGACATCGTATTCCTATAGGTGGACGTGATCAGCTGACAGTCAGCTGATGCGAGCTTGACTAACGTGACCTAACGCTATAGAACTAACGCTATACGCTGGATCGGCAGCGGCACAGAGAAACATTAGGTGTTGGCGCTGTGCAGAACGATCGGCGTATGACATCAAAGTACCACGAGAGCGATTAGAGAGCAGACGACTCAGTATGCTTTTGAATCGCTCTTGCAGTTTGATGTCACGCACCGATGTCTGAGCAGTGCTGCTTCAAGTCGAACACACCTAATATCTTTGAAATCACTTTCACAATTAGTTTTTCCCAGCTGATGAATGATAAAAAGATTGACACCATCAGAATCAGAATACATTCTGCGATAAAGAACTCAAGCTTTTCAGAACTGCAGCGATGGCATATAATTTAAGAGAAATAATATTTAAGAGTGCTTGCAAATTGTTCGCTCAGAAAGAGTTAATGCACTTGGTCTGAATCGACCATGGATGTTTTGGATATCTCGGTTAGTTCGTTTGTTGTTTTGTCTCTTCGCTCAAATTGCCCAAGTGAATTTGATTATGTTTTTCCATTCTATCTTGAGGGCCTATTACTTTGTACACTTGGTGTCAGCCACGGCGCAAACCCTCTTTTGGCATTAAAAGAATACTGTCAGGATTTACTAAAGACACACAGTGAAAAATTAGCGCTGGAAAGGCGTGGACAAAGCTATTTTTGCAGCTGAACTTATTACTTATGCTTTTGTAGGAGTTTCCCTTTCAGATACAAAATTTGTGGGAGGAGAGTATTTAAATCATGCAAGGCATTAGTCTCCTTCAGGGGGATGAGGACAATCACAGACCTGTTTTAAATTAATTTATTTCCTGGTGTGACACGTCAAACCTTAAGCTAAGTAGATAAGTATCGATTTTAGAAAAGAGTATTTAGTGAGTGTGACTACTATTAAAGGGGAGTGTAAATGAGTATACCTTAGGGTTGTTCATCACTGTTGATGGACAACTGTTGTGGGATAAATGGACTGAAGCTGTATACAAAAAGGGACAGCAAAGATTATACTTCCTTAGGAAAATGGTGTCATTTAATGTAAGTATCTCAATACTAAGACTGTTTTGACTTTTTGTATCACCTGCTGGTTTAGAAATGTCACTTAGAAAAGTTTTAAGTACTGAAAGGAAGTTAACTGGTATCTCTCTGACAGGTTTAGGACAAATATACCAAACAAGATGCCTAAGCAAAGCCATGAAAATTATATTAGATAATAGGCATCCTCTGTTTAATGAGTTTGAGAGATTACCATCGGGTCAGAGATTTAGAATGACAGGGTTTTTTTTTTAAAAATAGTGGGAAAAAATCCTTCCTGCCAAAAGCAGTTAAATGCTTAAATGTAGTAGTGTTTACTGAGCGGGTCTCAGTGGTGATGAAGTGTGTGTGTGTGGAGGGGTAGGGGGTAGGAGGTGGGGCTGTTTTATTGTTTTATGTATATTGTTTGTTTTGTGTATACGTATGTTAAAATAAATTGCAACAAAATTTCCCCACAGGGATAATAAAAGTCAACAACAACAGGTGATTTACTAAGGTTTGCGCTAGTCAATTTGTGCCATTATTTAACGCCAAAAAACAAGTCTTTACCCATTTTATACCTGTGCTGTTAGTAGATCACCCGCACCTCATTATCAGCAGCCCTACGCTAATTTGCACTGCTCTTGGTAGATTGTGGCTTGTGGTATGGAAATGATCCGACTGTGTCTGTGTTTGTTTGCGTGCTGTCAGTAGATCAGGTGCAGAACTTTACACTCCCATTGGTGCTTCTATGTAATTGCATTCTCAAGATAATTTGCCCTGTTTAGTAAATCTGGCCCTTGGTGTGGTAAAACTGCTGTATTATTACTATAATAAATAATAATGTGACTGCAGGGGCACAGCAGACTGGTTTGGGGTCAGCAATGATGTGGATGCCACCCAGAAATGGCAGCGGAAGAGCCTTCGGCACTGCACCCAGCGCTACGGCAAACTGAAGCCTCAGGTGATACGCGAAATGGACCTGCCCAGCCAAGACAATCTCTCCATGACCAGTACAGAGACCCCTCCTCCTCTATATGTACCACCCGCACAGCATGGCATGCAGAGGGTAAGCTGGACACATGCAGGCATACAGATCCCTTTAACGGTGCAATCTAAAGTTGCTTAAACTGTTCTATATGAAACCAGGGAAACAACTGTATCTACAAACATAGTACTTCCATAAACATTTACCATTAGCATTTATTATAGCTGATGCACACTATGAAGAGCTGATGGTTTATGATACACACACAGGGTGATCATGACTCAATGTTTTGTTTTTTTGTTGTCGGTCTCTGCAGATCGTTGACCCGCTGGCTCGGGGCCGAGCATTCCGTAACGTAGAGGAAGTGGACGGTCTTAGTATACCTCAGACCCCCATCACCCCCTGCGCAGCTTCCCTGTGCTCCTTCACCAGCTCCCGCTCTGGCTTCAACCGACCTCCCCGCAGACGCAAGCGCGAGTCTGTCGCCAAGATGGGCTTCAGAGCAGCAGCTGCTCTGGTGAAGGTAAGACCAGATAGATGAACATCAATGTTAAGCATGTTGTATTAGCACTGTATATGATTTACGGTATAACAGTGATTCCAACCAGGGACCTTTCAAAATTTCCTTAAATTATGACTTAATTATTTTTAATAACTACATTTAATAACTACCTTACTAACTATTAATAATCAGTAAATTAGGAGCTTATTGAGGCAAAAGTTGTAGTTAATAATGAATATGTGTTCCCCATACTAAAGTGTTACTGAAAAATTTATATTATCAGGTCAGGTCAGATCAGATCAGGTATAACATTATGACCACCTTCCTAATATAGTGTTGGTCCCCCTTTTGCTGCCAAAACAGCCCTGACCTGTCGAGGCATGGACTCCACTAGACGCCTGAAGGTGTGCTGAGGTGTCTTGCACCAAGATGTTAGCAGCAGATCCTTTAAGTCCTGTAAGTTGCGAGGTTGGGCCTCCATGGATCAGACTTGTTTGTTCAGCACATCCCACAGATGCTCGATTGGATTGAGATCTGGGGAATTTGGAGGCCAACACCTCAAACTCATTGCTGTGCTCCTCAAACCATTCCTGAACCCTTTTTGCTTTGTGGCAGGGCGTATTATCCTTCTGAAAGAGGCCACAGCCACAAGGGAATATCGTTTCCATGAAAGGGTGTACATGGTCTGCAACAATGCTTAGGTAGGTGGTACGTGTCAAAGTAACATCCACATGGATGGCAGGACCCAAGGTTTCCCAGCAGAACATTGCCCAAAGCATCACACTGCCTCCGCCTGTTTGCCTTCTTCTCATAGTACATCCTGGTGCCATGTGACATGGCTGGTCCCCAGGTAAGCGACGCACACGCACCCGGCCATCCACGTGATGTAAAAGAAAATGTGATTCATCAGACCAGACCACCTTCTTCCATTGCTCCGTGGTCCAGTTCTGATGCTCACATGCCCACTGTTTTTTCCCTCGGCTGTGAACAGGGATCAGCATGGGCACCCTGACTGGTCTACACAACAAACTGTGATGCACTGTGTATTCTGACACCTTTCTTTCAGAACCAGCATTAACTTCTTGAGCAATTTGAGCTACAGTAGCTCGTCTCTTTGATTGGACCACACGAGCCAGCCTTCGTGCATCAATGAGCCATGGCCGCCCATGACCCTGTCACCGGTTCACTGTTCCTTCCCCGGACTACTTTAGATAGATACTGACCACTGCAGACTGGGAACACCCCACAAGAGCTGCAGTTTTGGAGATTCTCTGACCCAGTCGCCTAGCCATCGCAATTTGGCCCTTGTCAAACTTGCTCAAATCCTTACGCTTGCCCATTTTTCCTGTTTCTAACACATCAACTTTGAGGAAAAAATTCACTTGCTGCCTAATATATCCCACCCACTAACAGGTGCCGTGATGAAGAGATAATCAATGTTATTCACTTCACCTCATTCAAGCTCATTCATAATGTTATGCCTGATCAGTGTTTATATATTTAATTAAAAATCCCCCCCCAAAAATGTTCTTCTCAGTATCTATTTGTTCCTATTTTATAAATCATCTGGAATCACAAAATTAGTTGTAGTTCATTGTTTTAAATATAAACACTACAAGTTCGTCTGAAGTCAAGGAACAATATCTTAATTCCAGTAGAAAATTCCAGAGGAAAATAAAATATTATTATATTAGACAATGGAGGGCCTTCAAGTCAAAAATATTGAGAACCACTGATTTATACCATTGTAGATGTAAATCTACTTTAGTTGCATAGAACTGAATAGCACCAAAAGTGATTTAATTCCCCGAATTTCCTGTGAAGTCATGCTTTAGTTTTATTATCATCCTCCGGACATGAACAAAACAACAACAAACAACAGGATAAAGCAGTAGACTCATTTTTGACAAGTGCTAGAAGAAAAGAAAAAATCACCTTTTGATTTGAGTCAATAATCATTCCTTAAAATTTGGAAATCTCCTTTGAGCTTGAGTGTCCCAAATGTCAAAGTGACGTGAATGCGGTTGGAACAAGGCAACGTCCGTCCCATAAACCCAGCCGTAGTGATTATCATAGATTACAGAGGCTCACTTTGACGTCCTTGTAAAGATTGTAATAAACAAATATTACCCTCCCCCTTATAATCTGTTATGTAAAAGTTTATCTCTGGCTTGACTTGTTGGCCTGGGATTTGGCCCAGTTCCATTTAGTGCCCGAGCCCAGATGACCAGGCTAAAGGCCGGGAACAACGCTAACAGATGGCTATGATAATTCCACTAGAATGTTCAGCTGTTGGTCTGATAGAATATTCTGGAGCAGGTTGAGGTAATCCCCTGCTTGGCCTCAGAAACAGCACAACTGCATTGGGAAAGACTAGATCTCACCCATAGTTTGTGATGTATAATATGTGATCTATAATGTCACAGGTGTTATGTACCCTTCTATTCATTGCATGAATATTGAGTAGTAGTAGTAAGTATGATGCTGTTGATGAGGATGATAGTGAAGATTATAATGATGTTGGTTTTAGGGGCGCTCTCTGCGGGAAGGGACTGTTCGGCGAGTGCCTCGGCGCAGTTTTGCAGCAGCCAGTTTCCTAGATGAGGACACTGTGGATTTCCCAGATGAACTGGACACCTCCTTCTTTGCCAAGGTGAAACTGACCACAAAACCTGGTGTTTACAGCACAGACCAGCTCAGTGCTGCCACCTAGTGTTGGCAGATGTAAAGAGCTGAAATATAAATGCATCACTAGCATCAACTGAATAGCAAATATTAGATTACCTAAATACTGCCCGTCTTCCATTGGTCGATAAACAGATAGTTTGAGATTTGATGGTTTGAGATATTCAAATAAACAGATCAATGTTTTTGATAGGGTTACAGACCCACAGTGTTACACTTTTCAAGATGTCAGTCTACAAATGGGTTACAGTTGTCTCTGCAGATTAAGAGGGATGCGTATTACAAACCCGATTCCAAAAAAGTTGGGACACTGTACAAATTGTGGATTAAAAACAGAATGCAATGATGTGGAAGTTTCAAATTTCAATATTTTATTCAGAATACAACATAGATGACATATCAAATGTTTAAACTGAGAAAATGTATCATTTTAAGGGAAAAATAAGTTGATTTTAAATTTCATGGCATCAACACATCTCAAAAAGTTGGGACAAGGCCATGTTTCCCACTGTGTGGCATCCCCTCTTCTTTTTATAACAGTCTGCAAACGTCTGGGGACTGAGGAGACAAGTTGCTCAAGTTTAGGAATAGGAATGTTGTCCCATTCTTGTCTAATACAGGCTTCTAGTTGCTCAGCTGTCTTAGGTCTTCTTTGTCGCATCTTCCTCTTTATGATGCACCAAATGTTTTCTATGGGTGAAAGATTTGGACTGCAGGCTGGCCATTTCAGTACCCGGATCCTTCTTCTACGCAGCCATGATGTTGTAATTGATGCAGTATGTGGTCTGGCATTGTCATGTTGGAAAATGCAAGGTCTTCCCTGAAAGAGACGACGTCTGGATGGGAACATATGTTGTTCTAGAACTTGGATATACCTTTCAGCATTGATGGTGCCTTTCCAGATGTGTAAGCTGCCCATGCCACACGCACTCATGCAACCCCATACCATCAGAGATGCAGGCTTCTGAACTGAGCGCTGAGAACAACTTGGGTTGTCCTTGTCCTCTTTAGTCCGGATGACATAGTGTCCCAGTTTTCCAAAAAGAACTTCAGATTTTGATTCGTCTGACCACAGAACAGTTTTCCACTTTTGCCACAGTCCATTTTAAATGAGCCTTGGCCCAGAGAAAACGCCTGCGCTTCTGGATCATGTTTAGATATGGCTTCTTTTTTGACCTATAGAGTTTTAGCCGGCAACGGCGAATGGCACGGTGGATTGTGTTCACTGACAGTGTTTTCTGGAAGTATTCCTGAGCCCATGTTGTGATTTCCATTACAGTAGCATTCCTGTATGTGATGCAGTGCCGTCTAAGGGCCTGAAGATCACGGGCATCCAGTATGGTTTTCCGGCCTTGACCCTTACGCACCGAGATTGTTCCAGATTCTCTGAATCTTTGGATGATATTATGCACTGTAGATGATGATAACTTCAAACTCTTTGTAATTTTTCTCTGAGAAACTCCTTTCTGATATTGCTCCACTATTTTTGGCCGCAGCATTGGGGGAATTGGTGATCCTCTGCCCATCTTGACTTCTGAGAGACACTGCCACTCTGAGAGGCTCTTTTTATACCCAATCATGTTGCCAATTGACCTAATAAGTTGCAAATTGGTCCTCCAGCTGTTCCTTATATGTACATTTAACTTTTCCGGCCTCTTATTGCTACCTGTCCCAACTTTTTTGGAATGTGTAGCTCTCATGAAATCCAAAATGAGCCAATGTTTGGCATGACATTTCAAAATGTCTCACTTTCAACATTTGATATGTTATCTATATTCTATTGTGAATAAAATATAAGTTTATGAGATTTGTAAATTATTGCATTCCTTTTTTATTCACAGTTTGTACAGTGTCCCAACTTTTTTGGAATCGGGTTTTTATTTATATATTATTATATTATTGAATAATGTTTAGAATTAGCTTTTATTTTTATATTTTTAGTTTTCATTTTAATTTTAGTTTATGTTTTAGTCATTCTGTTGTGTTTTTGTCATTTTTATTGGTTTTGTATTTCTATTTATCTTAAAGCTGCAGTCCATACCTTTTTTGGTTAAAAATGTTTCAATAATACATTTCTGTCAGGACCACTATCGTCAAAGATGATTGATTGACTATTAGAATATAGTTTGGATTGCCGGTATGGTTCTGTTCTGGGCAAGAACTCCCTGCACATCCATGCAACCTAGCATGGATAAGAGCAGGGAGAGCAGCAAACACCCCCCTTAGGGTAAACAGAACAGAACTAACATAAACATTAATGTTCATATTAAATGTACAAAATAATTCAGAAGTTTAGTCTGATTCGAGGGGAATTAGAATACCAAATCCTGACTGACGAGAGGAGGAGCTGGGGATGGAGAAGAGTAAATGAGCTCTGGAGAAATGTGATAGCTGCTGATGATACTGAGGAGCTATATATATGTGTGCTGTGATAGACGTTGTATTCCTATAGGTGGACGTGATCAGCTGATGCGAGCTTGACTGACGTGACCTGCCAGAACTGATGCTATACGCTTGATTTTTGAGCAAGTAAATAACCAGCCAGTGTTCAAAACGATCTCCTTACCTTAGCCCGATTCACTACGATAAGCTTGTAATAATGGGTTATAATTTGAATGGTACTGGTAGCGTTCCGCTGGAGGATTGTAATCCAGAAAAGTCCAAACGACAATCATCAATGACAACTGGAGATTCACCCGTAGTCAAGAGCAAAAGATTAGACTGTACAGAAATTCAAATCTACACTTCTACACCCTAGTGAAAAACAAGTATACTAAAATGTATTTGAAATGCATTTATTTTATGCTAAATATACTACAAATACAATTATATTTATGTACTTAATAAAAAATACAATGCCATTGTACTTTTAGTATACTAAATTGATATACTTAAAGTCTGCTAAATTGGAACAAGTAATTTTGTATTTAATGCACTTTAGTTATTCACAAATAGTGCTGAAGTCCAGCACTTAAGATATACTTAAGTGTATTTGATTGCGCTAAAGTAGAACTACTGCAAATATACTTTAGGTGTTATACAGGGATCATACTATCCTTACTAAATCTTAAGAATATCCAGTTACCAAAACTTATAATTACGAGTTGTGCTGATGTTCATCTGCATTTTAACTCATAAATACATCCTTTCTGACATGACTTGAAAACACCATAACTGCCGAAGCTAAACCTTGACCCCCATTGGCCTGCCCCAATGTCCATTGGTTGAACCAAATGTTGACATGTCAGACCACTATGCTTGATCTATGTTTGGAACATGCCATAAAGCCAATGCCATCACACTCACTAACAATCAGTTTTGCTGTCCACATGCCCATTGTTTGCGAAACAACCTTCGCTTGCTAGAGTGCACACTATATGTTGCAGATTTGGCACATTTCTCAGAAGGAAACCCTTTTAGAGTCTAGAAACTCGTTGCAGCTAAAGATACAATTCTCACCATGTATTTCAAATCTGCAAGATTAAATAATTTTTAGATGGTGCTATGCAGTTTTTCAGATGAAGCTTTCTTTTTGTGCAAACCAAAGGAAATGTGAGGTATGAACTGAAACATTTAGTTTGTTTCTGCTAACAGGTGCTATAAAGGCAGAATTTCCACAACTTTTGCCAACAGTGTAAATTTAACAATGAGCAATTTGCTAATAAAATGATTTAATTTGTTAAATATGTAAGTACTAGTGATGTATTTTTGTTGAATCCTCTGTTGACCTGTTATGATTAAATGTACAATGAACTGTATTTGAGTTCTACTTGTTGAGTATAAAAATAGTATAGGCATAGATGGATGCATTGAGAGCTGAAGCGAGCAGAGACAATCGAAATGTTATAGATGGTTTTATTCTATCCGCACGCACTGAAACAAGCAGTTCTGCATGTTGACATTCTTTCACCAACGAACAGAACTGTCTGTGTTTTAGTGCATGCACAAGAACAAAACAAATGTTATGCCGGTTTATGCATGTCATGTCAGGTAAAGGGAAGCAAAACATGATGATATTTACTATTGTGTCTACTGGCGTTTATTTTCACGCAACGCTTACGCGCCTATATTGAGACTTTTCTCTGTGATTTACAGTCTTTATAATTTGTAATTTCATTGACGGAAAAATCTGTTTGCTTATAGCAGTACTTGAAACAGTATGACAACCCCAGTTTGGCGTGGTCTATGTCTGCATGGTGGTGTAACTGGTAAAGCGTGTACACTTGTGTGGCAGCGGACCTGGGTTCGATTCCAGTCATTCAATGTACACACATCTACTCCTATTGTCTCACTGATGTTCACCGGATAAGCACGTTACTGGTATACTGGGAGTGTCTATAAAATGTCAGCAAAAGGCAAATTCATAAGCTGTGCTGTTAAAAAGATTACTTTATTGTAGGCTTTTTGAAGCACACTATAATTATGCCATTAGCACACTTCAAGTTTACTTTTACTGCCATTGTCTGTTATCAGTATAATATTATTGTATGTTCAACACTCTTACAGCGTAATTGAATTCCAATTGCAATGTTACCAAAATACATTTGAAGTTTATGCTGAGTGTATTCTGCATTTCAAAACTTATTATAGCATTTAAATTGTACTTAAGTATACTTTGAATAGTTCCACTTTAGCACAAACAAGTATATTTACAACTTTAGTTCAGCACTACTTTTGTACAACTAAAATGCATTTAGTAGGGGAGACCTGGTATAGTTTTAACACGGGGAGAGTTGTAACACCAATTCCACAAATCAGAGATAAGATGGCTTTCCTCTGGCTTCCTTTACGATCCCACGTGGAGGTTTTCCAGTCTGTGCTGCTATCTCTCCTAAAGCTACAGCAGAAAATCTATGAAAGTAAGAAGTACAGTACAGAAGTAAAAAAAAATAACAAGATAATATTTTGTTTAGTACGTTTAGTACCGTTGTAGATAATGCTGTATGAGTTATATCAGGTCAAAGTGTAGTTTCTCTAGTAAAGAATGGTGTATCAACCTCCTGCTAATTTCAAAGCATCATGCTAATACAGCTAGCTAAACAATGAGTGACAGTGGCGGGGTAGGTTGTATCGTTTTGAAACAACCATCCACTTACATACAACTAAGAATTTTTTTTATTTTAATTATTCTACAAAATGCCTATGTTTATGTTAATTTGCTCTCACTCTCACTCACACACACACACACCCACCCATATGAATGTGCATGTACAGGCATGCACACACAAACACACGTGTGCATGCACAAACACACACAATATGCACATACAATCCCCATAGTCACACATATTTTATTGTTGCAGCCATTCATTTAAAATAAAACTGTTGTTGTGGCATATCACTTGGAGTACCCTTAGTTTTTGTGCATTTTGTCTACCTGTTACAACTTACCCCAGTATGTGTTACAACCTACCCCAGTAGTGGGGTAAGTTGTAACAAAGGACCAATTTGTATTTGTCATCATCTCACAAAGTCTGTGATGTAGTTGAAGAAATGTAAAATGTTGCCATTTGTAGTTGACAAATGTGAGTACTTTACCTAAAAGTTTCAGACGTGTAGCTAAAAAAGGGGGTTAGTTTTAGGTGCTGAAGAAAAAAGTGTTACAACCATACCCGGTCTCCCCTACACAATTAGTTGTTCCAGTTTAACAGACTTTAAGTATACCAATTTATAGTGTGCCCTATTTTTTCACTAGGGCAGGTAACGCTAATACACACTAAATTACTTGTTCAGATTACATTTTTACATACTTCCAAGACGTAGAATCTGTGATTCAGAAGTACAGAATCCACACCCATGGGGTGAATGAATGACAGCCAGCCACACATGCGCCTCAAAACATTAGATTCATCCATGCTGAGGAGCCATGCTGATGCATGTAAAGACGATAATTCTGCAACTAACTGCAATTGCATTCACCAGAGATGGTGACAAAGACTTACGGACAGCAGCTTTAATTAATTTTTTTTAGTTTTAGTTAGTCATTTTAGTACTTCAATTTTAACTGCCAAGGCAGCATTTCTAAAAAAATGTTTTTAAAGTTTTTCATCTAATATTTTACTTTATTGAATAGGGGAAATAGCTGGGGAAATATTTGAACATTTGAAAAAATGACACATCTGAGGGGGAAAAAATTCAATTAATTGTTTCATTCATTCATCAATTATTTTTTTAGTGTTGGGAAGGTTACTTTGGAAATGTAATAGGTTACAGATTACAAGTTACCCGATTTAAAATGTAATAAGTAGTGTAACTATTTCAATTACTTTAAGTAATGTAACTGATTACATTTGATTACTTTTTGATTACTTTTATAATTTTCAGCACTGGAACACATTTTTATCACTCGCCATGGTGGCAACTCTCCGACAGATTGTAGCCTAAAGCTGTCAGCTGCAGTGTGGACTGCTGTAATTGGCAGACGAGGTGCTCTGGAAATTCAAATGAGAACCAATCAAAAGTGTCAGAATAGCATTGCTTTATTAAACGGCCTTTAAATGGCAGGAGGCATCATGCACATCAAAAACAGGCAAAGCAACAAATTTATATTATTCAACATATCCTAGCTTTTTCAGATGTAACCCCCTTTGGAATCGTTAACATTTTCATAACTGTAATTTAATTACACATTTTTTCTCAGTAACTGTAACCGATTACATTTACATTAAATACATTTTTTTTTATCTAAATTACGTAATCTAGTTACTTGTAACTAGTTAATAACCAACACTGTTTGTTGTAAACTTAAATGTATCTGATGTGTCCATTTGTCCTTTTAGGATGGGCTTATGCATGAAGAGCTGTCCACATACGCAGACGAAGTGTTTGAGTCGCCTTCTGAATCTGCCATTATAGAAACTGATGCCAGTAGAGCTGGAGATGAGAGGGACTTGACGGGCAGTGCCCTAGAGAAGACAGAACTGGAGCGGAGCCATCTTATGCTGTGAGTTACATGCGCACTTGTAAAATATTTTTGAATTTGTAATATCATTCTGAAGCTTTTAGGTGGACTATTACTTTACTTTACTTAAGAAAAGCTTGTTTTCGGTGTCTCTCAGGCCTCTCGAGAGGGGCTGGCGTAAGGGAAAGGATGGTGCTCTGGCTCAGCCTAAAGTGCGCTTACGGCAGGAAGTGGTTAGTGTGAGCGGTCAGCGGCGTGGACAGCGCATTGCCGTGCCTGTTAAGAAACTCTTTGCCAAGGAGAAGCGTCCTTATGGGCTTGGCATGGTGGGCAGACTGACCAACCGCACCTACCGCAAACGCATTGACAGCTATGTGAAGAAACAGATTGAAGACATGAATGATCGCAGGTATTTAACAGTATTGTGTATGGGTGCTCTGCTTGATGTTGACTATTGAGATTGCATGATATTGATGGTCTCTGGATACATTTACAGTAACTGCATGTTTGATATATTATCAAACGTTATTGTCATTATAGGTGTCAGTACAGGGTGACGTATTGGGTTCTTTTATCCCACAGGCCTTTCTTTACTTACTGGATCACCTTTGTCCATTTGCTGATTACCATCTTGGCTGTTTCCATCTATGGCATTGCACCTGTGGGCTTTTCACAACATGAGACAGTTGATTCTGTAAGTAAAACGTGTATTTGGTTTTGTTGCATTGTGCTTGTGTTTGTTATGGTGTGTAACAGGTTATGTCATCTGTTGTAGGTCTTACGAAACAAAGGGGTTTATGAAAACGTCAAATTCATGCAGCAAGAAAACTTCTGGATGGGACCAAGCTCGGTAAATATATTTACAGAATTTAAACATGGATTTGCCTTAAAGTATGTGTAAATTGTAATTGTGTTGCTACTGTATGTCTGTATTCAAATAAAATAAAAAAATATGTTTCAATAATCATACCACCTAGGGACATGAAAAGAAAAAGAAAGCCTTTTTCCTTAAAGAGAAGGCTTTAGCCTTTTTGTAGGTTACCAATATTCCAGGTTTTAACTGCATATGTAATATTTTAAACAAGAATTATTCTAAAATACTGTTTATAATTGTCTTATATCAGTATTTTTGTTAACTATAACTACTATAAAACTATAATAAAAGTATAGAAACTTTTTTTAAATTTAAACTTAAAATTAGCGAAAATAAGAAATGTTGCCTTGGCAGCTAAAACTATTACTGACATAAAAATAAATGGGAATACTTTACAAAAAGGTCTCATTTTTAACATTAGTTCATCTAATTTAATCTAATTAGTTAATCTAGCATTAAGACATACATTTGTACAACATTTCATAATCTGATTAAATGATACAGTTGTTCATTGTTTGTTCATTTAATTTGTTTTTATTTAGTTTTTGCATGAACTAATGTTAACAAATACAACTTTTAATTTTAAAAATGTATTAGTAAATGCTTAAATTAACATTAACTAAGATTAGTAAATGCTATAAAATTATTGTTAATTGTTAGTTCATATTAACTAATGTAGTACAAAAATTATAACGCAACCATTTTTGGGTAAACTATCTCTTTACTAATGTTGCCTAATGAAACCTTGTGTTAAAGTGTTACCAAATAATTTAAAGTTATTACACTCTACAATTAGTACAACATTAGTAAAGGGATAGTTTACCCAAAAATTTAAATTAGCCCATGATTTACTCACCCTCAAGTCATCCTAGGTGTATATGACATTCTTCCGATGAATAGAATCTGAGCTATATTTGAAATGTCCTGGCTAATCCAAGCATTATAATGGTATTGACTCGATGGGTTGTTTTTGAAATAATAAAAGTGTATCTATCCATCAAATAACTGCTCCACACGGCTCCGGGGAGTTAATAAAGGCCTTCTGAAGTGAACTGGTACGTTTGAATAAGAAAAATATCCATATTTAAAACTTTATAGACTAAAATAACTAGCTTTCGGCAGTCAGCGATACGCATTGACGAACGCAGAAGCACAGAGGATAGAGCAGAATAAAACACCGGTCATGAATTAGAGTCTAAAATTTGAATTTTTAAAGAGAAATGGTGGAGGATTTCGATATAAGAGAAGAGGGGCTTGAGTTTGTTGCCCAGCACTATCTGCGAGAGGCGTCAAAGCTTGCGATGCTTCTATATCGCTATATCGCGTCAGGGGTTACTCTTTTAGCGCAAGTCGACTTGCGTACCGCTGACTGCCGTAAGCTAGTTAGTTTACATAAACACGCCACTTTGCTTCAGAAGGCCTTTATTAACCCCCCGGAGCCGTGTGGAGCAGTTATATGATGGATAGATGCACTTTTAAAGAAGAATGTCATATACACCTAGGATGACTTGAGGGTGAGGAATCATGGGCTAATTTTCATTTTTGGGTGAACTATGTTATCCCTTAAATTGATTAATTAACAATATATTTATTATTATTCATCTTTATTAATGTCAGTTAATACAAATACAACAGTTCATTGTTATGCTCTTGCCTAATGTACAGTTCTTTTTCCTGGCCTGCAGGAGGCGCTGATTCACCTCGGTGCTAAGTTCTCACCCTGCATGCGTCAGGATCAAGAGGTGCACCAGCTCATTCAGGAGAAGAAGGACAGTGAGCGGCACTCGGCGTGCTGCGTCCGTAATGACCAATCAGGCTGCTTGCAGACCTCTCAGGAGGAGTGCTCGGTCAGTTCCTGCTTGACCTTGCATGTCTAAATTTAATGTGTGCACTCAACCTATTTTTACACAAATGTCCATGTAATATTCTCAGAGTACACTGGCATTATGGGTAAAGTGGCCTCAGCACCCAAGTGCTCCATTTGTAGAGGGGAAAGTTCGTCAGTATGGCTCTGTGTGCCATCAAGACCCCAGGTATAATTCAAACCCTCTTTACTTTTTTACCCATCCACACCGCCTGTGGACTGAATAATCTTATTTCACACATTTATGATGTTAGGATTTGTCTGGAGCCTGCCTCGGTTAGTCCTCACGAGTGGCCTGATGACATCACCAAGTGGCCGGTGAGTGTGATACGGTGACGTTTTCTTGACCACACACATTATTGCTTCATTTTAATAGTGTTAAATACCATTATTTCTCTCTCAGATATGCACCAGGTACAGCACAGGGAACCACACTAACCTGCCACACATTGATTGCGCCATCACTGGCAGACCCTGCTGCATCGGAACCAAAGGAAGGTGAGGAGAACCTGCAGACACACCATTAGATATTAAAGGGATAGTTCACCCAAAAATGAAAATTATCCCATGATTTACTCAACCTCATCCTAGGTGTATATGACATTCTTCTTTCAAACGAATACAGTCGGAGTTATATTAAAAATGTCTTGGCTAATCCAAGCTTTATAATGGGTGTAAATGGCTGCCCAAAATTTGACGCTCAAAAAAGTGCATCCATCCATTATAAAAGTAATCCACAAGGCTCCGGGGGGTTAATAAAGGCCTTCTGAAGTGAATCGATGGGTTTGTGTAAGAAAAATATGCCTTCCGTATTCAATTTATGAAGAAAGTGTAACGCTTCTCGCAGTTCAAAACGCTTACGCTACGTCCGCCGTCATACATCACGTAAATTTCGTAAATTGAAGGTGGTCTGGCGGTAGCTAGATATTTTGTTTCATAACATGTTAAATATGGATAGTTTTCTTACACAAACCCATCGATTCGCTTCAAAAGGCCTATATTAACCTCCTGAAGCCGTGTGGATTACTTTTATAATGGATGGATGCACTTTTTTGGTCTTCAAATTTTGGGCTGCCATTCACTGCCATTATAAAGTTTGGATTAGCAGGACATTTTTTTTTATGACTCTGATTGTATTCGTCTGAAAAAAGAATGTCATATACACCTAGGATTGTTTGAGGGTGAGAACTAACAAAGACTGATAGCAGTGACAAATATAAATACATTTCATTCTTTTAAGGGCTTCAAAAAACACAGTACTTCAGTGGTAAACATCTACTGTAATGTGCAATTAATTACCAATGAATTAATCTAATTAATCGCAAATTAATCGCACATCAAATTTGGCTAAGTTACCCCCAAAAGATAATATTAAGTCATTATGTTAAATGAGAAACACAAACTTTAAGGCTACAACTGCCATGATTTTTTTTTCAGAAGGTGCATCTGAATTGATATTTAGATATATTTGCAGACCAAAACCGTTTGCTACCAACATTCTTCAAAATGTCTTTTATGTTCTGCAAAAGAAAGAAAGTCATACGGGTTTAAAACAACACAAGGGTGAGTAAATGAAAATAAACAAAATTTAAATTTTTGGGCAAACAATCTCCAAAATATGATTTTTTGTTTATTTTTTATATTGAGACGATAAAACTAAAACTACCAGTAGGTGGCGGTAAATGCCTACAAAATACATAACATTGTTCTGGTGTTTTTTGGATATTTTAATCCAAAAATCTTACATATTGTACCTTTAAGTATACTGGAGTTATTTTGTAAAGCAACCATTTGACTTCTCCATATTGTAATTTTTTTGCATTGTATGTATTATTACAGAGCGACTGTATATTGTAAAATATTTATATTCTATTATTCTAAGTTTCGTGTATGAAATTTAACAATGTAACTACATATTACAATGTACAAAATATTGTGATAATTCCTTTGCAAAAACAAGCATTCTAATTAAATTGGTACCAACCAGCAGGGGTATGTGCCACAGCAAATTGCAATTTTTTGTTTATCTTGCGTAGGCAGGTGTTAAACTAACTTATACTGATACTTACCAGCATGCATGCAGCATCATAAAAGTTTACAGTTTTGGATTCAACTGTTAATGTGGTATATCCGTAGTGACTCATGATACATTTATTTTGTCTTTTAGAATGGGCCGTTTGCATGATCAAAACATATAATAGCACTGCTATTACACAACATTCACTCAAAAACAAATGTGCCTAACCTGACTTCAACCTGAGATTCATTTGAAAATGAACTATTCAAAATGTATTTACTTTACGTGTTTTAAAAGTATGACTAAATTAGGGTATTTATTTAAGATCCTTTTGTCCTTTTTCCACAATGTAAAAAGTTAATGCACACAATTATGCTTTGTTGCTTTCATTTGATAGTGACAGTTGCCTGCTCATCTCGTAATGAATTTTATAAACCATTACTTAACCTCTACTAACCACTACTAACACTAAGAACCCAAAAGACTAAAACACTAAAACACAACCTTTAATTTTGTGTCTCAACTGCATCAGAATAACTGCTAACTCCTCAACTCATGTGTCAGTCACTACTGGAGGTGCCACAACATATGTGACATGTTCCACAATTTTCATTGGCATATGCCACAATCCACAGGCACATGACATAAGTTTTAGTGACATATGCCACAATCCTCTGGCTCAAGCCACCGAAAACCTGATGTGCCACTAAACATATAACGACATGTGCCGATGGCTTCTGTGTGTAAGATGCCATACCACTTCATGTTAACCCTGTAAAGCCTGAATTATGAAATAAAAGTAAAAAACAAATATGGAACCTTTAGCCAAAATACAAAAAATGTGTGTTGTTTTTTTGGTTCATACATTTAAATCATATTTGATACATCAGGATTGTATGGCTAATGTAGTATGATATGGAGCTCACAATTGAGGAGGAGTGTGAAGAAAAAACCCAAACTGAGCAAAAATATGCAATTTGTTGCAGTTGCTGATATTTATATGGCTAAAAAGTAGGAAATTCTGATAGCTTGTAATGTAAATCAGCAAGACCTTATAACAGTATAGCAAACTACATAAAATGCATATAAATATCAGTTGTCCCTCCATATCTTTCAATAATGTCTTAGTAAGATGATATTTGAATGTTTCATGATCAAGGCAAATGATTTAGTTTTTATTGTGGGTGGCAAAACATACAATGATGATTATGAGGTGTTCAAATAAACGTTCCTCAAAAGCCTGTTGTATAATGATTTTTCCTAAAAAAAATATTGTATGGATAAGTAAACCAAAGTTGCTTTAGTCCAGTAATTGTTTATCTTGAAATATTACTAACAATATAAAAGTATTTTTTTCCTTTTCCTTTTAGAAAGAATTGCATATTTTTCTTACATTGATAAGAGACAAATGGGGAAAAAAACATTTTGAAAAATTATATTTCATTCATATGTTATGATATGTCCTCTGTAGTTGACACCAGGACTCAGTTATTTAAAAATAAAATGACATGAAATTACATGTATAGGCAAAAACAATGGGATTTATTTTTAATTCACCAATCAATTTTTAGGTTTCACCAATCAGTTTTTAAACAAACTTTGTTTAAAGATGATTCTGAAATATATTATGAAAGATATATAACGAAATGCATTGATATACCATTTTACTTTATGCAATATGTGGGTAAAACGGGCATACTTGGATTTTTCCATTCAATGCAACCTATCCATACACCGCATTTAATTTGCATATTAATGTGTCCTTGGTGCAACATGTAATGAGAAGCATAATAATGGGAGTAATAATTGGCAACATTTTCATAATATCATATGAATTTCATGATATGATCTGATATGTCATTTCTTTCCCTATTCACTTGTTATGTCTCCAAAATGCCTGATAAACATGCTTTAAGTCCAGTGTCCTCTAAAGTGGACATGTATGAAATCAATGCCCTGTTCTGTATTTTGATTATAAACCCCATAACCTTTTTCTGAGATGTTGATTTATAACAAACAATTTGAAAATTAATCACATTTAAATTATAATTTAAAAATCATATTTCCATAAGAATGCTAAACATTAATGTCAGTCATGTTTAAAGACCAAGAAGAAGTTGTTGTCCTGGTGAAACCTCCAAACATTTGGTATCTCTGAAAAGCCCTGAATGTGCTCTCTACGGGACTGTGACATGTATGATGTCAGAGAAATTCACTAAAATATAATGTCCACTACAGTGGACAAAAGTCTATTCGTGGGTCCCAGGAGGCTATAAAAATCAATATAGGTTTCACAGCAAAAACACACGTACCACAAGCTGAAAGGCCTTTTACTTTCTAAAAAAGTAGAAACTATCAATCAGACAACAGAAGGCATGTTGTAGATTATGGACAACAGGGTTTTCAGCAAATCATTCATCATGTTGATAATTAAGGTCTTAGAGATTTGCATATAAAATATGATACAGTAGGCTTTATAGGGTTAACACCCCTCTCATGTCATGTTAATCAGCCAAAAGTTGACCCCTTGCTTGTGATGCTCTCCATGAATGAGATTAATGACACAAAAAAAGTCTAATCTTGCTTGGAATGGTGTTATGACGGGTAAAAACTCTTCAGGAGTGTTGAAATAGGAAGGAAATCAAGCTCTGAGTTAGCAGATGATTTAGGTTTTAAGATCATCAGAAACATGATCAAAATTTATATAAAAGTTGCCAAACTTTTGACTGGTAATTTATCTCAAATACGTATATAATGTGTCTTTTGGTAGGTCAAATTTCTTAATTAATCGAGTAAATTCTGATCTGCACAGGTGCGAGATTACATCAAGAGAGTACTGTAACTTCATGAAGGGATACTTCCATGAGGAGGCCACATTGTGTTCCCAGGTCAGTGGGCATTTCTTCTTGATGACATATACGTTTAGATCTTATACATTCTGTTGATTTGTTATCTAGGGCAGTACGGTAGTTCAATGTGCAATTTTATGAATTGCCAGCAGGGGGTGTAAAGAGCTACATCTGTGCAAGTAATTAGAGTGTACAGACATTTAGCTACAAATTGTAATTTGTGTAATTATGGATAAAAACTGATTATCCGTTCGCAGGTGCATTGCATGGATGATGTGTGTGGTCTCCTGCCTTTCCTTAACCCAGAGATCCCAGACCAGTTCTATCGGCTCTGGCTCTCGCTCTTCTTGCATGCTGGGTGAGTAGGAAGTGTGTTCCGTTGCAGGGGGCCCATTGTGAATTTCGCAATAAATGAAATGCAGTGTCAGATTACTTATCCTGACTGCTCTTTCTTGTCAAAGGTAAAGCCTTGTTTGATTGATTGCGAAAGTCTCTTCCTCCCTGCAGGATCCTGCACTGCCTGGTGTCTGTGTGCTTCCAGATGACCATTCTGAGAGATTTGGAGAAGCTAGCGGGCTGGCTGAGAATCTCCATCATCTATATCCTCAGTGGGATTACAGGCAACCTCGCCAGTGCCATCTTCTTACCGTACAGAGCAGAGGTACAGCCCCATGAGTCTGGAACTCCCCACATTCAGTAATGAGATAATTTAATATAAACCCTCCAATGTTAACAGTTAAATCCAACCCGCAGATTAATCTTACTTTTTGCATTGGCCTTTAGTGTTATCCTGGAGTTATTGTATTGTTACAGCATTTTTACTCAGCAAGCTTACATTAAATAAATCAAAAGTGACAGTACGGATATTTACATTGTTCGAAAAAATACTTTTTCTTTTAAACTTTCTATTCATTAAAAAATTCTGATCCATCATGGTTTCCACAAATACTGTAGCACAACTGTTGTTAACATAGATAATAAGTAGATAATAAGAAATGTTTCTTGAGCACCAAATCAGCATTTTAGGTTACATTTTATTTGCACTTTAGATATTCTACTAACTATAAGTAACTTTGCAACTACATGTCCAGTAACTTTCATTAGAGTATTAGTAAACTGTAGTATACTGTTAGAAGACTGCTAGGGTTAGTAGTTGACATGTAGTTGCAAAGTTACTTATAGTCAGTAGAATGTCAAAATAAAGTGTTTACAGATATTAAGCAGACAGTCTACAAATACTCTAATGACTGGTTGTTGACATGTAGTTGCAATGTTACGTGGACCATCTAAATAAAGTGCTACCGCATATTATAATGATTTCTGAAGGATCATATGACACTGAAGACTGGAGTAACTGGAGTTAAAAACACTGACAAATCTTACCGACCCCAAACTATTTTTTTTTTTCACATGGCTTATTACAGGCCTAAAACACGGGTGTAAACATGCAGTTGTAACCTAGATGATAACAACTTCAATCGGTCAAAAAGTTATGTGCAAGTGTATCCTAAAAAATGTCTTAACTGTGTGTGTACTGCATTTGATGAATTACTTCTCGGCTGTTAGTAATGTATGTTCTATATGTATGCCAGTGTGTAGTATGTAAATAATCTACCATGTTAGAATTGTCATGTGATCTAGTTGAGTCAATGGGATTCATGGGATAGTACGGTGTCCATCTGATGTGTGTATAAGAAGAAAATAATACTCATTTGATACTGCTTTTCACATATTGTATAGTACCTAAATAGGCATTTTCACCTGGTTATGGCCCACCATGTTCATTTTAGATACCTGGTCTAGTTGGATCAGTGCAGGATTAACTCGTTCAAATCATGAAACGAATGCTAGTAACCCCCCCTTCCTCTGTCTTTCTAATGCCAGGTGGGTCCGGCTGGTTCTCAGTTTGGCATCTTGGCCTGTCTGTTCGTGGAGCTGTTCCAGAGCTGGCAGATCTTGGCACGGCCATGGAGGGCCTTCATCAAACTCTCATGCGTAGTGCTGTTCCTCTTCGCCTTCGGCCTGCTTCCCTGGATAGATAATTTCGCCCACATCTGCGGCTTTGTCTCAGGCTTCTTCCTTTCCTTCGCCTTCCTGCCCTACATCAGCTTCGGCCGCATGGACATGTACCGCAAACGTTTGCAGATCCTAGTGGCGCTTACCGTTTTCCTGGGCATCTTCGCCAGCTTGGTCGTTCTCTTCTATGTTTACCCCGTCAAGTGCGAGTGGTGTGAGCTTCTCACCTGCATCCCGCTGACGGACAAGTTTTGTGAGAAATACGACCTCAATGCTCACCTCCACTGAGGCCTTGTAGAAGAAGGGCTGCAATGGAGAGCAGTTGAACGCCAACTTCAGCTTTTCTACAGGCCTGGACTGATTTCATTACAGACTCTTTGGCTTACAACATACAATCTTTTTATATAATGTACTTTATAAAGAACATTTTATTGTTTTTAATTTCTCCGGCTCAGAGAAGAGCCCGCCCCAGGAGGGAAGACTATTAGTTATGCCAATAGTGCCTTTCTTATTCAGTACCAGCTGCTGCCATATCTGAGTCCTGTTAGATTGGAGGCAAACCTATAGTGTCTGTAGTGCTACTACAGTGGTAATATTCGGTAGTGTTTTAGCTACCCGATCACATGTAACACAAAATACAATGTGAAGAAATCATTAAGTCTGCCTTCATTTTTTTCGGGTCATTTTTTCTGGTAAAATTATGGTTCTGTTCTAGCGAGCAGCCTACATAGTCAACCTTTTTATTTGCATAGGGACAATACAAAAAACATTTAAGATGAAAGACTAAAAAATGATGCTAATTTGCATCTCAAGTAGTTCTTATAGGCACCGCACCCAATGCAACGTCCGTTCCAAATAGGACGCTGCATAATTATGCTGTCTTCTAGGGGAGGATCACATGTGTCCTTTGTGGAGAAACCAGTCCCATAATGCATTGAAGCAAGCTCTTTTCTATTCTAATATGTGATATTAAAAAGTATCAACAAAGATAGTTAAAGCTATTAAAAAATATACAGGAGAGATAAATGAATATGTGTGTATACACACTACACACGTTCAAAAGTTTGTGGCCAATATGTTTTTTTTTTTGTTCAAAGAAATCAATATTTTATTCAACAATGATGCATTAAATTGATCAAAAGTGACAGTGAAGACTTTTACAGTGTTGTTCTTTTGAACTTTCAATTCGTCGAGGAACCTGAAAAGTTTGATCTCAGTTTCCACAAAAATTAAGCAGCACAACTGTTTTCAACATTGATAATAATAAATGTTTCTTGAGCATCGAATCAGCATATTAGAATGTTTCCTGAAGGTAGGGTTACCATATTTTGATTACCGAAAACCAGGACACTCGGCCTGGCAATGAGATACTTGTAGATTGCCCTAGTGCCGGTCAATTTAATGGCCCAATGAAAAATAATGAAAACCAGGACATTTTCATCACTTTATAAAAAACAGCCAGGACGGCCAGGGCAGGACTTGAAAACAGGACATGTCCTGGGAAACCAGGACGTTTGGTCACCCTACTGAAGGATCATGTGACACTGAAGACTGGAGTAATGATGATGACAATTCAGCTTTGCCATCACAGAAACTTTTTTACTTTATTTTTGATCAAATAAATGCAGCCTTGGTGAACATACAATACTTCTTTCAAATCTTAAAGAAAAAAAAATTAATGTTTTATTAATATATATATATATATATATATATATATATATATATATATATATATATATATATATATATATACATACAGTGTAAGTGATATACACATACAGTTGTAAATGGGTTTTTATGAAACTGCGTAATTTCCTTTATATTTTAGGAAGAGGGTCCTTTGCATGGATCATCATATTTGAGGGTCATTGGCATCAAAAGTTTGTTATAGTGTTGCAGACAGTGTTAGCTTAGCAACATGCTAATGGCAAAGTCTATTGAAATGTATTTTGATTCGTGTCTCAGTTCACTTTGTGCAAGCAACTTCTTTTTTTAAGAATTGCAGGATCAAAATCATTCCATTTCAGTTCAGAAGCTGTCTGTGTACACAGTAAACGGCTAGTCGGCTCTCTTTGTTTTGTGAGTGATAATGAATAATGATGTTGATATGAATGAACAATAGATATCATGTCCAAACTCTCCTCAGGCAAATATCAGTCTCATTCAAATATTCAATCAAATATTCCCTATCGTTTCTGTTCCTGTGAAAAGCATGGCTTTATGTACCCAGTGCCCCAACACTTGTGCTCACACGTCTGTTCCTCACACAACTGCATGTGTTTGCATACTCATCTGTGACAGAGGATGATTGGCCCTGATCTCAGAGCTGCTCTTTGTGCCTTAAGTGTCTGTGTGGGGGAGGTTCACGGTTTGCGTGCGCCGCACTGCCTGCCATCAGCCTGAAGGATCTGCGGGAGTCTGGAGAGCGCATCACTGCATTAATGGAGCTCCATCTTCACGGTCCAACGTCTGTCCTCCACCTCCTGTAAAAAAAAAAAAAAAAAAAAGAGAAAAAGGCTCCTCTATTGTGAACTATGCTAATTACAAGCCTCCCATCCCCCATTTCCCTAATGTAGCAAACACAAAACAGCAAACCCTGTGTTAGTTTAGCTGAAATGGTAATTAAAAGCTAGCTAATTAATGTGTGCGCTGGGCTCCGGTTTGCAGTGGTCGCTCAAGTGCTCTTCTGCTGCTGTTCACAAACAGTGCCACTGTTGCATAAACTCTCTGATCTGTCACAAGGAACAATTCCCAACATTCCATGCCATCATACTGCATGCGTTTTTAAAGGGATAGTTCACCCAAAAATGAAAATTCTTGCATTAATTACTCGCCCACATGTCATTCTAAACCCGTAAGACTTTCGTTCATCTTTGAAACACAAATGAAGATCTTTTTGATGAAATCTGAGAGATTTCTGTCCCTCCATTGACAGCTATGCAACTACCACTTTGATGCTTCAAAAGTTCATAAAGAGATCGCAAAACTAATCTGTATGAATTGAGCAGCATGCTAGCCTGACAAGCCAGACCCACATCAAGATGTTGGGTCTGGGAACACACCGTTGGCAGGGCTCAAACAGAGGGGCGAGATAAATGGCTGTCTTTCAAATTCCCTCTGCACGCAATAGGATAGCGCTACAACCAACCAGAGCAACGAAGAAGGTGAAGCGGAGTTAGATGATAGATTAAACTTTTGCCGTATCCGGTCGGCAAAACTCAGAACACATCTTCGTTTCTTAAGAATGACTTCAGTGCCATTCTTTGTTCTTTTCTCAAACAAACTCCAAGTCTTCCAGAGTCGCAGCTAAAGCCGATTCGAAAGGCTGCTGTTCGCCAGCTTCTTTGTTTCAAGTAGCACGCGGAACCGCCACAACTCTGCCGTCATTATGTTAAGCCCGCCCACCGACTCTATACACAGTATGATTGGCCTGACCAGAGTTTGGTTTTTCCAACTCGAAAGCAACGGAGAATTGCTAGACGACCCTGGCTGCAAATTGCCTTTGCTGCTGCTAGGGTGCGTCTAGATTTCTAGGCTAGCAGCACATTTGAGCTTCCGCGAGAACCAATGAGGTCCATTCTCGTGTTACGCAGCACATTTGAGCTTCCGCGAGAACCAATGAGGTTCATTCTCGTGTTACGCAGCACATTTGAGCTTCCGCGAGAACCAATGAGGTTCATTCTCGTGTTACGCAGCACATTTGGTGCTTTCGCGAGAACCAATGAGGTTCATTCTCGTGTTACGCAGCACATTTGGTGCTTTCGCAAGAACCAACGAGGTTCATTCTCGTGTTATGCAGCACATTTGGTGCTGCCGAGAGAACCAATGGGGTTCATTCTCGTGTTTAGCAGCACATTTGAGCTTTCGCAAGAACCAATGAGATTCATTCTCGTGTTACGCAGCACATTTGGTGCTTTCGCGAGAACCAATGAGGTTCATTCTCGTCTTACGCAGCACATTTGAGCTTCCGCGAGAACCAGTGAGGTTCATTCTCGTGTTACGCAGCACGTTTGAGCTTCCGCGAGAACCAGTGAGGTTAATTCTCGTGTTACGCAGCACGTTTGAGCTTCCGCGAGAACCAGTGAGGTTCATTCTCGTGTTACGCAGCACGTTTGAGCTTCCGCAAGAACCAATGAGGTACATTCTCGTGTTACGCAGCACGTTTGAGCTTCTGCGAGAACCAATGAGGTTCAGTCTCGTGTTACGCAGCACGTTTGAGCTTCTGCGAGAACCAATGAGGTTCATTCTCGTGTTACGCAGCACGTTTGAGCTTCCGCGAGAACCAATGAGGTTAATTCTCGTGTTACGCAGCGTTTGAGCTTCGCGAGAACCAATGAGGTTCATTCTCGTGTTACGCAGCACGTTTGAGCTTCCGCGAGAACCAATGAGGTTAATTCTCGTGTTACGCAGCACGTTTGAGCTTCCGCGAGAACCAATGAGGTTCATTCTCGTGTTACGCAGCACATTTGAGCTTCCGCGAGAACCAATGAGGTTCATTCTCGTGTTACGCAGCACATTTGAGCTTCCGCGAGAAACAATGAGGTTCATTCTCGTGTTACGCAGCACATTTCAGCTTCCGCGAGAAACAATGAGGTTCATTCTCGTGTTACACAGCTTGTGTTATGTTCGCTGGTCAATGTTTATATGTGAATAAAAATAAATCTGTTAATCATATAAATCAATCATGTCTCTTCAGAAAATGTGGACTAAACTGCTCAATTCATATGGATTAGTTTATGATCTCATTATGAACTTTTTGAAGTGTCAGTGTTAGTTGTGTAACTGTCAATGGAGAGACAGAAATCTCTCAGTTTTCATCGAAAAGAGCTTAATTTGTGTTCTGAAAATAAATGAAAGTCTTACGGGTTCGGGACGACATAAGGGTGAGTAATTAATGACAGAATTTTCATTTTTGGGTGAAAATTTTAAATGTAACCCTTTAACCCTTTGCTAACCTGTCCGCTTCTTCACTGATAAGGACAAAGGAGCAGCTGAGGGAAACACTGCAATCAGATCTTTTTAGCAGCTCTATACATAAAACCTCACACAGGCACTTCAGAGGAAATTAGCCATCTCCCCCAGCTTCTCTGTCCACTGGCCTATAGAGATGGTAATTTTAGGGTAAGAGGGCCATATCACAAATCATTGATCAGAATCAAATCAACATGCAGGGGGATCCTCTAATCCCACTACTTCAGTTGTGCATAACAGCTATTTGCTGATTAGCGGGTCGCTCTCCACCAGAGGGAATATTTGAGATACATTGCCGTGATGTCTCTCTCTATCAATCTCTCTCTAATCTCCTTGTTGTCTGTTTTTTTACATATACAGTATATATATATATATATATATATATATATATATATATATATATATATATAGTTTTTAAAAAAAGTACTTCTTTAATTGACTATGGGAGTTAATAGGGCCCATCAACTGTTTGGTTACTGACATTCTTAAAATATCTTCTTTTGTGTTCAGCAGAAGAAAGAAATGCACACAGGTTTGGAACAACTTGAGAGCTAGTAAATTATGACAAAATGTTCCTTTTTGGGTGAACTATCCCTTTAATCTTGAAGCCCCTGGTTGAGAACCACTCTGTTAGACGCATAAAGATGCCTCATACTGTTTGCCTTGGCTGATTGTGAACATTTACCAGATTTAACAGTTGACCCCTCTGGTCAAGACGTTTTTGTCCTCCAGCTGTTGACAGATTAACCACACTTCTGATCAGTCAATTGAGACATCCTGTAGTCCAGGTAGGCAATGTAAAAAAAAAAAAAAAAAAAAACCAGGGAGCCAGTTATTGGTTTGACCTCTTCTTGAATTTATGGCACAGTGGTTATCTCATGCTCCAGCTGCAGCTTGTCTAGATCCAGTGTTATCTCTTTCAACATTTTTATCCAATAAAATTCTCAAGATAGAGTTAAAAACAAAATTACCTCCCTTTCAGACCAGGCTCACCACAAAGCCTAAACAAAAAACACTTAGTATGTATGTGTAATGTATATATACACTCACCTAAAGGATTATTAGGAACACCATACTAATACTGTGTTTTACACCCTTTCGCCTTCAGAACTGCCTTAATTCTACGTGGCATTGATTCAACAAGGTGCTGAAAGCATTCTTTAGAAATGTTGGCCCATATTGATAGGATAGCATCTTGCAGTTGATGGAGATTTGTGGGATGCACATCCAGGGCACGAAGCTCCCGTTCTACCACATCCCAAAGATGCCCTATTGGGTTGAGATCTGGTGACTGTGGGGACCATTTTAGAACAGTGAACAATTTGAAATGATTCGAGCTTTGTGACATGGTGCATTATCCTGCTGGAAGTAGCCATCAGAGAATGGGTACATGGTGGTCATAAAGGGATGGACATGGTCAGAAACAATGCTCAGGTAGGCATCAGGTTTAAGGCATTTAAACGATGCCCAATTGGCACTAAGGGGCCTATAGTGTGCCAAGAAAACATCCCCCACACCATTACACCACCACCACCAGCCTACACAGTGGTAACAAGGCATGATGGATCCATGTTCTCATTCTGTTTACACCAAATTCTTACTCTACCATCTGAATGTCTCAACAGAAATCGAGACTCATCAGACCAGGCAACATTTTTCCAGTCTTCAACTGTCCAATTTTGGTGAGCTTATGCAAATTGTAGCCTCTTTTTCCTATTTGTAGTGGAGATGAGTGGTATCCGGTGGGGTCTTCTGCTGTTGTAGCCTATCCACCTCAAAGTTGTGTGTTTTGTGGCTTCACAAATGCTTTGCTGCATACCTCGGTTGTAACGAGTGGTTATTTCAGTCAAAGTTGCTCTTCTATCAGCTTGAATCAGTCGGCCCATTCTCCTCTGACCTCTAGCATCAACAAGGCATTTTCCCCCACAGGACTGCCGCATATTGGATGTTTTTCCCTTTTCACACCATTCTTTGTAAACCCTAGAAATGGTTGTGTGAGAAAATCCCAGTAACTGAGCAGATTTTGAAATACTCAGACCGGCCCGTCTGGCACCAACAACCATGCCACGCTCCAAATTGCTTAAATCACCTTTCTTTCCCATTCTGACATTCAGTTTGGAGTTCAAGAGATTGTCTTGACCAGGACCACACCCCTAAATGCATTGAAGCAACTGCCATGTGATTGGTTGGTTAGATAATTGCATTAATGAGAAATTGAACAGGTGTTCCTAATAATCCTTTAGGTGAGTGTATATTATCTGCACATTTTTCTGAATAAATCACAAATTAAACACTATCTAAAAGTCAATTCCCCTTTATTTCTATAGCGCTTTATACAATACAGATTGTTTCAAAGTAGCTTTACAGTTATCAACAGGAAAATAATGCAATCAGAGTTCAATTCTGCTGTAAAACAGCTCTAAAAAGAAATAGTGTCCTTGTTCAGCTGAAGTCAGTTCCATTGTAAAGATCATTAATTATTACAGTTTTTCTGAATTGATAAAACACATTTCTTGAAACCATCACTCATTTTCTCAAAACCTTAAACACAAATCTAAATCCTCAAACTACATTCACAAAACCTCTGACTATTCTGGCAAAATCAAACAATTGCCTATTTGTCTATTGCCTATTGCCTGAACTATTTCACCTGTTCTCAAAATCAAATAATTCAAGATCATACACACGCACAAGGCAATAATATAAGCATTACAGATCATTCATTAGATACTACATAAAAAAATGGAGAACACAGCGTCCAGAACATGAGCTTACAGCAAAGAAAATTAGATTGCATGCAGTAAAAATGTGCAATTACGTAAAAAAGTATAGTAATCAAAATCCAAGTATGGTGAATATATTGTATACTGTGTACTGCAAGTACAGTATTGTATTGAATATTGTATGTTATTGAATGTATGTATATTCAGCACTTGTACTGTAAAAATACAGCAGCCTAAATGCAAAAGCATGCACGACAAAACTCTAAATGAAAAGGACAGTACACTCAAAAAAGTTCAAGGTCATTGAGAGATTGAGTCTGCCTCAGCATCACATCTTCATGTTGGGCCCAACCTGAGTCAAGTCAGGTCCCCTTTATGTATACAGCGCTTTATACAATACAGATTGTTTCAAAGCAGCTTTACAGTGAAAAAGATTATCAGTGATGCAAAAAGAGTTCATTGCGGCTGTACAGCAGCTCTAAAAGAAAATGGTCAAAAAGCTGTTCAGCTGAAGTCAGTTCACTGTTGATTCATTTCCGTTGTAAAGATCAAGTATTACGTAATTAGTTTATTTAATCTATAAAGCAGCTCTGCAGAAAACATTGATGTCATCGTCCAGCTCAGTTCAGTTCTCATCCAATAGTGTCAGTGCAGTCAGATCAATCATATTGTTGAATATTATTGAATATTGTTGAGGACTTTGTCCACATCACAGGCAATGTCGTCTCTTGCCAGGCAAAGGGAAAAACCCTCTGTTGTGCCAAATCCAGTCTTGACAACATTCTCCACACCTTGCTCTTTCTCATCCTCAGCCTCTTCCTCTTCGTCCACCATCTCTTACACATCCTCTCCCTCCTCTGCCTCTCAGACTGTTTCCATGTATTGTTTGTATCATCAATCAGTGCACCTGTGCACTCTGAACTGGCCTATATTTCATAATTTCAGTTGGTTTGATCACATCATTAGAAATAAGTGTAAACGATGACAACTCTGTTTTAGTTGTGTGTAATGCTGCCTTCATCGGAATTATCATAAATATGAGTTTCCTAGGGAAAAAATACACATGAACGCCCTCTGATGTCGTATTCACCACTGGGAAGTTCGGAAATAATTTTGATACCCAAAGTCCCAAGATGGGTCTGCCATAAACTTTAAACATAGAACTACTGCTGTGGCGTATGATTTATTAGTTTTTTCGGTAACGCTTTAGATTACAGCCCGGAAAGTACTGCGTAAGTAAAGCGAATTTACAGCATAACTTTAAATAATTATAATGTAACTATAAAGTAAGTATGTGTAGTTATAAGGGAACAATATGTAATATTTGGGGAATAAAGGGGAAACTATCAAGAAAATTAACCAATTATTTATACTGTAAGTTTTTTTTTTTTTAATTAAGGGGTAATTATCCATGTAGTTACACTGTAGATTCACACTTACCCTGTAACTACATGAAACAAGAGGGGAACAAGCACCACTTTAATTTACAGCCCGTAGATTCATACTTACCCTGTAACCCATAATCACGACTTCTGAAGTGGGAAGTAGGAAATATCCCATAGCACGTGAAGGCAGCATAACTTTTGCCTCTTGTGTTTAGTATTTTGCAACACAAATGTAGCACAGTGCGATATGTGTTCTGGCAGGTCACGTTAGTCAAGATTCAAGATTCAAGAGCTCCCATTAGCTGACTGTCAGCTGATCACGTCCACCTATAGGAATATGACATCTATCACAGCACACATATATATAGCTCCTCAGTTCTATCAGCAGCTATCGCATTTCTCCAGAGCTCATTTACCCTCCTCCATCCCCAGCTCCTCCTCTCGTCAGTCAGGATTTGGTAATCTGATTCCCCCTGAATCAGACTAACTTCCCGAATTATGTTGTACATTTAATATCGACATTAATTATATCTGCAAATACATTATGTTGGTTCTGTTCTGTTTACCCTAAGGGGGGTGTTTGCTGCTCTCCCTGCTCTTATCCATGCTAGGCTGCATGGATGCGCAGGGAGTTCTGGCCCAGAACAGAACCATACCGGCAATCCAAACTATATGCTAATAGTAATAAATCACTAATAAATCACTTTTGACAATAGTGGTCCTGACAGAAAATGTTTTAATTAGTTCAATTTGGCTATAAAGCAACTCTGCAGAAAACAGTGATGTCATCATCCAGCTCAGTTCAGTTCTCATCAAAAACGGTCATTGTTCAGCTGAAGTCAGTTTGGTGTTGATTCAGTTCCGTTCAAAAACTGTGTAAAGATCATCAATGAAGTTGATGTCATCATCAGCTCAGTTCAGTTCTCATCCGATAGTGACATTGCAATCATGAATTTGAACATCACAACACTAAAATAAAAGTTATTAGTGGTTTAAAGATTATCTTAGAGTGCTAGGTGACGGCAAAGGTAATCTATATGTAAAAATAGCGGAAATTAGCACAATTAAATATTCAATACCAATGCCAATGAATAAAATACATTCTAATATAAGCAGTTATATTGTGCATCTCTAGCTATAAGTCATGTTCCAGCACTGCTGTGATGGGGATGATAAATGCCGTACCTCCATTTGATCAGGCAGAGGAGTCATACTGCAGACAGAGGGGTAAAGGATGGTGGGGGGTTCTGAAAGCCGATTCTGAAACAGGAACCTGGCAGCTGCGCAGCAGGTGGTCAGTGACAGGCTGTCTGTCCTCATTGTCCCTCAGATGAGCATGTAGGCCGCAGCAGACCCCCAGAGCCACGGCTGCAAGTCAGGGGCTTACAGGTGAATGAGTCGGGGGGAGGGGAACTGGATGGATACCACGCACCTGCTTCAGACACCGCAGTCATGGCTCAGTGGAGAGAGAGGAGCCCCTGGTCGCAAAACGTGGCCTATCTGCCACCTGTGCCTTGCCCCTGTCATTTTAGAGGGGGTGAGAGGCATCAGGTAGATGAATTTAAAGGGTTATCTGTCAAAACACTCTAA
This sequence comes from Paracanthobrama guichenoti, assembly GCA_018749465.1. Lineage (NCBI taxonomy): Eukaryota > Metazoa > Chordata > Actinopteri > Cypriniformes > Gobionidae > Paracanthobrama > Paracanthobrama guichenoti. The sequence continues at coordinate 14,701,168 of CM031954.1, forward strand.
TACAGTCCATTGAAATCACGATGAAAATTAGTTTATTATATGATGGTAATTGAAACCAATGAATGTGATTAAATTCAGTTGTTGTTTTTTAATAGCAAGGATGCATCACACTTGCCATAGGTTCATAATAATTTATGGATTTTATTCATTGGTGTTTTGTCCGAGCTGACAAGGGAAGCTGTGCCTCCTCCAGAATAGTTGACAGTTAAGAAATAAAAGAAATACATTTTACAATTTACAAAGTTATTACAAAGTAAAGCACACACTAAAAGTCATGAAAGGACCATGCAAACAACACAAATGATCTCTGAGTGACCCTTTGAACTTCCTGTTTACCAAGGAATTAACTAGTCCAACGAGAAGGTAACTAGGCAAAAAACTGTGATTATTTGGAAATGTAAAAATATTTTTAAAATGCATAAAGTTGATTAGACTTTGATGTGTGTGACTTGGTTATAGTATGTTGACATACATTATAGTAGCGATATTATAGTTTGGTTGTATAAATGCCACCATTTGATCAAAAAATTGTAAAACTGTAATATTGTGAAATATTATTCCAATTTAAAATAAGAGTTTTCTATTGTAGAATGTAATTAATTCCTGAATTTCAGCTGTGGCAAATACTTTGCAATATTATAAATGTCTTTACTGTCATTTTTGATCAACGGTATGTGTCCTTGCTTAAAGGTGTTAAATTCTTTAAAAAGTAAATCTTACTGACCCTAAACATTTGAACAGTACTGTACCTTTAATCGTTTAATTCATCAAACATCTATTAGCTCATTTACCATTTGCACTCTATTCTGTGTGGCAGCCCTCTCAGTTTTTTTTTTTTTTTTTTCTCCAGTGTTTCAAGAGTTAACCGTCATGCTTTCCATCTCCTCTGGTTCTTTCATTTGCCTACTCAGCTGTCAGATCCAGGCCTCAGACTGCGAGGGCTCTTTCTCCCCCAGCAGCACTGATCCTCAACCCTTCATTCTTGGCTCCACGGCCCTCTGTTTGTAAATTACATCTCTGCTAGTTAGGGACGAGTTTAACGAGCTCCTCTAAGCCCACACAATGCCCTCTCCAAGAAAAATCAGTGACCTCAACGGAGCAGATGCACAGCTGGTAATCAATTTTATTAAAACCAAACTGATGTTTGTTTATATACATCCAATTATCCATGCACATATTCTGACAATTGCCTCAAGAAAACATGCATTAAATATTTGACAAGCAAATATGTGAGTAAATATTAGACCAACTATTACCAACAAGAGCTACATGCTGTGTTTTAGGCTACTCCTAAGACATTACAAAAATGCTATTCCATTTTCTTAGAAAGCAAGCTAAATGTTTTAGAGATCAACTAATATTACTTTTTACAACTGTAATGGACAAAACATGTCCAAAACCAAAAAATGGTTTTAAGTTTATGATAACTGATGTGCTAAACCAATTATTAATTATTGTTTAATGCACATTATACAATATATCGTTACAACTGAGGTATGCAGCAAAGCATTTGTGAAGCCACAACACGCAAAACCCTGAGGGGATGGGCTACAACAGCAGAAGACCCCACCGGGTACCACTCATCTCCACTACAAATAGGAAAAAGAGGCTACAATTTGCACAAGCTCACCAAAATTGGAAAAATGTTGCCTGGTCTGATGAGTCTCGATTTCTGTTGAGACATTCAGATGGTAGAGTCAGAATCTGGCGTAAACAGAATGAGAACATGGATCCATCATGCCTTGTTACCACTGTGCAGGCTGGTGGTGGTGGTGTAATGGTGTGGGGGATGTTTTCTTGGCACACTTTAGGCCCCTTAGTGCCAATTGGGTATCGTTTAAATGCCACGGCCTACCTGAGCATTGTTTCTGACCATGTCCATCCCTTTATGACCACCATGTACCCATTCTCTGATGGCTACTTCCAGCAGGATAATGCACCATGTCACAAAGCTTAAATCATTTCAAATTGGTTTCTTGAACATGACAATGAGTTCACTGTACTAAAATGGCCCCCACAGTCACCAGATCTCAACCCAATAGAGCATCTTTGGGATGTGGTGGAACGGGAGCTTTGTGCCCTGGATGTGCATCCCACAAATCTCCATCAACTGCAAGATGCTATCCTATCAATATGGGCCAACATTTATAAAGAATGCTTTCAGCACCTTGTTGAATCAATGCCACGTAGAATTAAGGCTATAGTTGTAGTTGTGTTATTATTAATTTATTAAAAGTTGTTTGTTTTATATTTAAATGTTACTAATTTATTAATAAAACAGCTATGACATGATTTTTTTTTTTACCCACATATCATTTGTTTATAAAAAAAAAAAAAAAAAAACTTTATTTTAGTGCTTTCAAAACCGATTAATCGTGATTTATCTCATCCAAAATAAAAGTTTGTGTTTACATAATATATGTGTGGACTGTGTATAATTGTTATGTATATATAAATACTGTCACAGTTCTGTTTGTGTTTTGGACTTTCAGTTTGTATTTTGTTCAGTTTCCGCCAGTCCTTTGTTCCCATGGTTACCCTCGTTAATTTGTCTCAGCTGTGTCTAGTTAGTTATCTTGTTTCTTTTCACTACTTGCAGTGCAAGTTGCACCCTTACCTTCAGTCTTTGGCTGCATTCCACTCCACTTTTAGAAACACACTTGCGAACTTCCCTAAGTACTTCCCCTCTGCGGAATCCCCGCCGCCATTTTGAAGTGCGTTCCACTTCGTGAAGTGGACGAGGGAAGTTTGGACAGACCCTCGCTACTCGATTTTCTACTTCATATGTACACTTCAGGCAGCTTCATATACCACAATGCAACACGATTGTGACGTCACCGCATATTGCATTTAATTAACCTCACCACAAACAACTCTATTATATTTTAGTTATTTTTAAAAATATTTTAAACAACCCAAACACACCTATATACATATAGAATGCTGCATTAAACAATTTCATAAGGGAAAAAATTATAATAAATCAACTCCGTCAATGACTGTTACAAATACACACATGAATGTATACAAAAACAAGTTATATTTATATATAATATTTATATATTATATAAATATATACAGTATAAACATGCAAATATTTCTTAACCCTTAAATGCATGACTATTTTCGCCAATCATTCTTACATATTCGGTCTTTAGTGACCGGATCTATATCTGACATGGATGGATCTCTACCTGTCGCAATAATATAAAACTCTCCTGAAAATGGAGTAACAATTACAGAAGAATAAAATAAAGCATATTTTGTCATGGTACACTCTTACACACCTCGGTCGTTAGCGACCTATATAATTTTACAACAAATTTATGGAAACAGGCATTCTTTTATATATATA
>CM031954.1:15309522-15662022 GCA_018749465.1 Paracanthobrama guichenoti
CTCCACCTCTATCATCAAATTTGCTGATGATACTGTTGTCCTGGGCCTCATTTCCAACAACGAGACAGCATACTTGGACGAGGTGGAGCAACTCACATCATGGTGCCAGGACAACTGTCTCTCTCTGAATGTTGGCAAGACCAAAGAAATGATTGTGGACTTCAGGAAGAGACAGCAACGGACATACTCCCCTCTCATGATCAGCGGGTCACCAGTAGAGAGAGTGAGCAGCTTCAAGTACCTGGGTGTAAACATCTCCGAGGACCTGACCTGGACTGCACACATTCAGACACAGGTGAAAAAAGCCAGGCAAAGACTGTACCACCTGCGCCAGCTGAGGAAATTCAGGGTTTCACCAGCTATCCTGAAAACTTTCTATTTAGGGGTGATAGAAAGTGTATTAACTCTGAGCATCACAGCGTGGTATGGGAACAGCACCAGTCATGACTGCAAAGCCCTGCAAAGAGTCATGCGCTTATCCGAGCGTATCTCAGGGTCAGCTCTCCCGTCTCTGCAGGACGTCTACACCAAACGCTGCAAAGGTAGAGCTACTAAAATCATCAAGGACTCTAATCACCCTGCAAACCCTCATTTCACGCTGCTGCCATCTGGTAAGCGCTTCCGAAGCCTGATGGCCAAAACTGAGAGACTCAGGAGGAGCTTCTTCCCCCAGGCCATCAGACTCCTGAACTCAGTCACTTAACATCACGTGACTTCACTTCAGGATAAACATCGATACACTGTCATTGCACTGCACTTTCTGTTCTCGTTGTTACTGTGTAACAACCTGTTATAAACCTGTTTGCACATTATACTTTGTACATTTCTGTTAACCACATATTTATAAGTCTACAGATTACTCACTGCACAGTTTATTTCACTTATTTTATTCCACTTCTTTATTTATTTATTTATTTATTTATTTATTTTTTTTCTACTTGAATTATTTATAATTCTACAGATGTATATATAGTACTTTTTATTATATTCTATTATAATTTCTTCCTTGTGGTTTTAACTGTGAATTTGCACTGTCCATGGAGCGGACCTGTTTACATTTCACTGCCGGTTGTATATTCTGTATATAACTGTGTATGTGACAAATAAAACTCTTGAATCTTGAATAAAAAAAAAGAGGTCAATACTGAATAACTCGCATTTTAGAAATATATTTAAAGACACATTACCAGTTACTACTTTTTATTTCACTAAAGAAAATAGTTAAAAAACTAATCAAAACAAAAATCAACCACCGAGCAACACACAGATGGTGTGTTTTGGTCCTGAATTATTCAATGTATATGAATGAATTGTTTGAATGAACGATTCAAAGACTCACTTATACAGACCTACTGGCGTAATGATGTAACATGCTGAAAGAGTCACTGAAAACTCCCCACAGAGTACCATAACTGTTTATAGAATTATAAATAATTGATTTCAAATATCTTTTAGTTACCTGTGATGACACCTGCAGTCAGGTAAAGCTGGATAATATTAGTAGTGAAAGATGCACTTATCATCCCTCCTGAAGCCAGTAATCCTCCAACCAACATGACTGGCCGGCATCCAAATTTATTAACCATGATGCTACAAACTGGACCTGGAAAATATATATATTGAGCATTAAGAAGAAAAATCTTAAAGGTTTTATAAATATGACAACATTCAATTTACAGTATCTTACCTGAACCATAGAGCACTGCTAATATTATAGAAGAAATCCAGGCTGTGTCACTGTATCCACATTCAAACTCTTGCATCAGTTCTTTGAAATAAACACTTATAGCTTTTGGGAAGGCATACGAGAAGCCAGTGATGACAAAACCTCCAAGCAGAACGATCCAGCCCCAGCCGCCATCTGGGGCACCTTCTGTCTCTCTCTCATCTACAATAATTCCCATAGCTGCTCAGGCCTCCAAAAGAGAAGACAAAACCTTTTGGATATACTTATATTATCTGTAGAATCAAAACACTTTTTCAGATGGAAGCGGTAAATATCTGTAAACAATTTCTATTCAGTTGATGCACTACTGAACACGTGCTGCTTTTCAAGCACCTGCACCACATTACACAGAGGAAGTTAGTATACGAGTACAAGCCAGAAGTTTCCTTTCACCCACAGGAAGTATAAACATAGGCCGACTTACTCATTAAGTGACTGACACCCAATCTATCACCCAATGTCGGGTATATATATACAGTATATAAATGCAACTAAATATATACATGTATGCGTGTGTATTCATATATACATAATAATTATACACAGCTCACACACATATATAATGTAAACACAAACTTTAATTTTGAATGTGATTATTCGGGATTAATCGTTTAACAGCCCTAATTTATTTATATAGTGCTTTATACAGTACAGATCGTTTCAAAGCAGTTGAAACAATGTTGTTCAATGGCTGTTTTTCAGCTGAAGTTAGTTCAGTGTTGATTCAGTTCCGTTGTAAAGATCATTTCATCTATAAAGCACCATCGTCCTGCTCAGTTCAGTTCTCATACAGCAGGATCAGTACAGTCAGATCAATAATATTGCTGAATGTGTACCATACAGCAGTGTTAACAAAGTGTTATGTGTAATGTATCATAGGCTATTTATACGTTTCCCCCCATTGATTTCTGTTACAATAATGTTATATAATCTGATTCAGAATGACTGACATAAACAGACGTCTGACAGATTCCAGTTGGGACAGACTTTTAAAATGACTGCTTTAAATGGTTTTAATTAATGCAATTCATCTTTACTGCTTTAAATGTGAATCTAGACTTGTCTATACTATGTGTTTTACTATAACACTACAGTGTCTCTAGAGTTAGTTTAGAAATACAGACTTTAAATGTAATATATCTGTAGTTTAACATATCTATCACATTTAATGAAACCACTAGCATGAGTGGTCATAAGAGAAAGTGGAATCCAGATCCTCCTCAATTGCCTGGAAGATTAAAAATCTTCATAGAAATGTATGAAATATCAGCTTGAGAAGAATTATTTGATTGTTTTTAAGCCATTCGAAACACAAATTAATGTCTTACCTGGCTTTTGATACGGCAGAAAATCTCAAGTAGCTGTACACCTGGCCTTCTTAATAAACATAATGTATTTAATGTAGATCCATAAGTTACCACGTCTTATTTCTCAAACCAGACTACACTGTACATATGAATTTAAAGGATAATCTGTTAAATAAACCTTCTGTTGCACCTCCTTCCCGTTCTCAAAACTTCCAACTAATAATCTGTAATACCCACAAAGTCTCTTATTTGTAGGAAATGAGGTGAAATTCCCGGACAGCACAAGTTGTTTACTTGTTGACATTAGTACAGTAACTTGCACAATGTATTTTTATCCTAAAAACAACGCAGAGTCAATACACCAAGTAGTTAAGTCGTTTAGTTCTGTGGTGAAAACCTTTAGAAATATGACAATTTTATATGATATATGATATTTATTTTGACGGTCCACTTGAGAGAAGTCCAATTAAATAAAAGAAAATGTATTTAAAGAAAAACTATTTGCTCTATAAAGTCAATACATTTATTTATCAATTTATTAAATATGTAAAAAAAGACAAAAAAGAAAAGACAATGGGAGAAAAGAAAAAACCTTATACGCAATACGTGCCTCACACACCATAAGAAAATCCTCTTAAATCTGCATGTACATGTTTAAACCTTTACAGCTCTTGGCTAATCTTACTGTGGAATCAAAGAAAGAGTGTGATTGTTTCCAGTCATTTGAATACACATTCAGATCTACACATGCAGAAAGGTTTTGGCACTGTCATGTAAGAGCACTTACTGGAGCCACAGGAATGAAGATGTGGTATAACTAGCTATAAGAATGACAAGTTATTGTATTCTAAACATAATGAATGTCCTTTAGCTACATTTATGTAATCTGAAATAATATTGTTGAATTCAACTTCATGTTTAACAATGGTAGTTTTGAGGGCACTTTCTTTAAAACACAATATAGATGCTTTAGGGCAAAATAAACAATGCACAAAAAAGATGCTTATATGAAGATTTTATGAAATTACGTTAACATTAGTTTTGTTCAGTCATATAATTGGCATTGAAACAGCAAATTTTAAAAAATAAATATACAAAGTGATACATTGTTTACAATTTATAATTGTGTAAATGAAACTGATAATTAGTTCTTCTAATTTCATTGAAAAATCCATACATTGTATTCACTTAAAGAGAAGTGAATCCATCATTTCTTTCTTCTACTCACATTTTCAAGTTCCTTCTGTATTAGATGTGTTTCTGCTGTTGATTCTGAAAGCTGAAGAAAATATGTTAAATCACTTTGTGCAAGAGAATTCTGCTATTTATATAATATATTTTTTATTATTTAGATTTAACTTAGCCTACATATTTTTCAAGCTGTTGTGTCTTTTAGCATTATTTATATTCATTCAACACTCACCATATCAAGAAGAACCTCAATCTTTAGCCTGAGCAGATTATTCTCCTCCTCTAACTGCAGATTCCTCTTCTTCAGTCGCTGTACCTCTTTCCCTGATACATTACTCCCTGACTCTGTGATTGACAAAGACGTTCATTACATTTTTTTTTTTTTTTTTTTTTTTTAATAGGCTACTAATCGGTCTGTTTATTGTAGAAAGCCATACCAGAGATCCACTGGCCATCTTCAAATTTAAAGCTCTGGCTGCCAAGATTCATCATGGGGTATCCATATTCCAGACCCAATTCAATCTCCCGTGTTGATCGATCCAACTACACAAAAACATTAAATTATGGTTTAGCCTCTAGATACATGTGTTCATGTGAAATGCATCTTACCAACAGAAACGTATACTTACTGTATGTAGATTGGAAAGGGAAGCAGACTTCCGAGGAGGGGTTTTCTTGGGACTGAAAGTGTTGCCAAACAAGGGCATTTTGAAATAAAAATCCAACCTGCATCAACATAAAACATATTTCAGAGAGTAAGTTACACGTTATTTTAGCATTAATCGCTGTAGCCAACATATACTGACGGTGTCTAGATCAGGCTCTAATAATTACAGATATGCAGTTAGTAATAAACACATATAATTCAATATATAGATCAAGCCAACTGCTTTTGCAAAATAAAAGTACGTATAACGTTAAAAGCTTACAGTGGTGCTTCAGTTTCTCCTCGCGATTGTTTCAACGATATTCCTTAAAGCCACAGACATGTGTAAACAAAAGGCTAATTCCGGGGGCAGCCTAGCAACGCCGGAAGCTCAATTTTACAAGTTAAAAGTACCTTTTCAACACTAAATATGACATTTTCGAAAAGCGCCGATGCATAATAATTTGACCACTGCTATGATTCAGTACATTATGAACATCCTTGAGAAGCCTTATGAGCCTTAACTAATAATAATAATAATAATAATAATAATAATAATAATAATAATAATAATAATAATAATATCCCTGTGATATTCCTCACTGATCCCTTGTAAAGTACATGAAAAGTTGCATTGACCTTTACAAAAGTCTTTCTGGTGAGCTAGAAGATTGATGACACTTTAGCCCTCTTACACTTTAATGTTAAAAATAATTGTGTCAGCTACTGTGAAGTGTAATTTTACCTGTATTTAGTTAAAAGAGGCATTATTTATTTAAATTATTTAACACTATACTTCCCTATAACATAAAAAGTCTGATATAAGTATATAATATTTCTATGAAATCTATATAAAGATACTAACAAATGTACCTGAATTAAATTAACTGCCAATACAGGCAGACAATAGACAGGGTTTTATTATTATTATCATTATCATTATTATTATTATTATTATTATTATTATTATTATTATTATTATTATTATTATATTTATTTTTTTATTTTTAAACAAAAGCAAAATGGGGCTTTGAGGTTTGCGTTATGAAAAAGTTGTCAAGTTTTTGTAAAGAAAATCACCCGTCCCCCTAGTGGCTAAATGCTCCAGTTTAAACAAAAAGGATCCATCTCTGTCTCTGCCTTTAGGACCTCACAGTCTGGACGGTTTAGTTAAACTTGAGCGCAACTTGGGGGAAACGACTCAAGGCGCACATGTTCTGTCCGTTGATTTGGGGGCAGGCGAATAAATTAAAAGTATGATTTTTAAGGAATAAAACACCCAAACCTTTTACTTGACATTTCAAAGGATTTATTGCTTTAACAAACAGTTCCTGGTTGAAGAGAAGATCTAAAGTCTTAGGTGGGTTGAATGTCCTCCCAAGCAAGCCTCTGTTTTAGCTTGCTACTTAGCTGATTTTTTAAAATGGAGACTAACTTGTATTTAGCATTTTAATAATCATATTTTAATAATCTAGTTTTCGTTTTATCCTATGGTGTTTTAAAACAATTATTATTAAGGTAAAGAATTCTTTAAACGCGACCTCGCTGCAGCATTTCGGGAAACCTAGCTTGCTAATTGGCTACCATGAGAATTCTAAAGAGATTTTTATAGGATACGGCGCAGGAAATATTTGGTAGAATTTGATTATAAAATATTAAACTCTAGAAATATGTTTTAGATGTGTGTTTGGTACTGTTTTGTGCCGGCATGTAAAACTCGTCATTGATATTAATTGGTGTAAACAAACCTGAAGTTGACAGCATAAGCGGGCTAGCCGAGCGCTAGCTAGCATTGATGCTAATGTTAACCCGTGCAAGTAACTTTCTCATTTGTGTGTTCCACTGACGGCTTCTTTCAACGTTAAAATGTGTTTTGTATTCTGAATTATATTGAGGTGTGTTTCAAGTATCGCTGAAGGATTGATGTTAGTTGTTTTTGAAGTCCGGAGAGAGTTGCATTAGTGGGTGTTTTTCTTAGGCGAGTTCGGGGATGTGCCCTCTCTTGCTTATCTCCATTTTAGGCCTTAGACATTATATTTCTGTAATAAATACTGTTTGTGCATAATTATGTTTTAGTGCCATCATTGTGCTTAATTAAGTCTATAAAAGTTGTAATCTTTAGTATTTTCTTGACTAATTACTGTCACTACATTTTTTTTTTTCCACGCCAATACATGTTTCACTTGCTAGTTAGAATTATGAAAACACATACAACTGAAATGTTTTCACGGAGCATTTTGTGTTTTTGTCTTTATAAAACCACATAATAATTGTATGTTTTGCCCCTACAAAACGTATTTTTATTTTGTTACATCATACGTTGTTTTTGTTTATTTCTCATAATGGTTATTTGTTCTGGTTGTGATGGATTACAGCTATGGATCCAGAACGACAGAAGCGTAAGGAAGAAATCCAGAAAGCTTTGGGATTCATTCAGTAAGTTTGTAGATTTCTATGCTGCTTTTCCAATCTGCTCTGTTGATGTGTTTACTATTCCAGAATTGCTAATTGTATTTGTCTTTTTGCCATAGGTCATCTTTGCCTTTCCCAGAGCCTGAAGGATATGAGGTATGATTTACTTGTAATATCTCTGAGGAAAAAAATGCCCCACCTAGATAATCCATATTTATTGTATTTCATGATCTTAATTTAAATGGAAAGTATATTCCTTTCTTCTGCAGGCATTCCTGACTCAGCTAGTATGTAATTTGCTGGATGAAGGTAATGCAGTGTATCGTGATGGAGAGTGGAGACAGGCAGCGGTCCATTACGGCGAGGGTGTGAATGTAGCTCGCTATGCTCAGTCTGAAGCACTGGTCATTCCCCCTGAGCTGTTAGAGAGCCTTTATGTGAACCGGGCAGCTGCACATTATAGTCTGGTAAGTCTGTATGATTTTTTTTGGACAATTGGTTGACATTTTAAATTTGTCATTGTAAACTGAGGATTTGATGGAATTCAGTATGTGCAAATTATCATGTAGTACTTGTTGCAAAAACATTTTCTGCAAATCAGACGTCTCTTATCTTTTATGTTTAGGGGGAGTACGAGCGAGGAGTGCAGGACTGTGATAGCGCATTGTGTGTGTCGGAGGGCAGTCGCAGAGCACTCTACAGGAAGGCACTTTGTCTGAGGGAGCTGGGCCGACTCCGAGAAGCTTATGAGTGTGGCACTGGATGCCTATTAACTGCCCCTCACGTAAGTATTCATATGCAGAAGCACTGGAACATTAATCTGCAGTTTATGCACTACTGTGTAAAAGTTGGGGGCAGAACGTTTAAAAAAAAAAAAAAAAAAATACTTTTGTTCAGGAAGGATGTGTTAAATTGATCAAAAGTGACAGAAGAGACGTTTATATTACTTATGCCTCAGAGCGAGAGGAGGAGAATGCCTGCTGTTTGAGAGCACCACTTTGTAAATAGACTTTGGCTAAGGCATTTCAGAATGCTGTGCAACGGTATCGGTCCACTGGTTAGTCCAGTTCAGCCATCCCATCGTACATGATGCACATAAACATTGATCATTTTTGTGCATGTTTTTAGAATTTGCGGTTTTCATCCAGCGATTCTTTTAAAATTAAAAGAATATCCCATAATGCATATAAAAATAGGTGGATGGAAACATAGCTTTGAAGACTGGACTAATGGCGGCTGAAAATTCAGCTTTGCCTTCACAGGAATGAATTACATTTTGAAAATTACATTTGGAGTTATTTTAAATGATAATGTTTTACTGTTTTATTGTTAATGTTGCTGTTTTTACTGTATTTCTGATCAAATAAATGCAAAAAAAAAAAAAAAAAAATCTTATTGTCCCCCAAACTTTTGAATATTAGTGTATATAACTGAATACATTATGCTGTTAGAGATGTTTATGCATTATGTTGCCAATTCATGTAATGTTTCTTGCTTTATTTTACACAGGACAGGCAAGTCAGTGAGCTTGCTCAGGATCTAGCTAACAAACTTGGTTTGAAAATCCGCAAAGCGTACGTCAGCCCTCAGGTTTGTCTTTTAGATTAAATTATATTAGTTTAAAATATTGTTAATTTTCTAATTGTATAGTTATATTTGTCCTAACATGACCTTTTTTATTTCAGCTTGATTCTACAACATCTGGGGCAGACGGCAATGGAGAAACTAATTCTCATACAGGGGAGGCAAGTAAAAAAACACATTCCCTATTGGTCAATAAAGTAGTTATAAGTAGCATAAAATTGGTTTATAAAATAAAAGCTATTTTGTAAAAATGAGAATTGCATGGTTTGGATTAAATGAACAACCCTCTTGCTCTTTCTTTTCAGACCTCCTCAAATGGACTTGAGTCTTTGACTGATATTGGATCAGGTATTATAGCATATACATTCTGTCAACTCAACAGAGGTCCCTGGCTAATTTTTTTTATTTTGATCATATATTTTTTTTCTATTGACAGAAAAAATGAGGTACATTTAAATAAGACATCAAAAGTCTTTCTTCAGAAAAACATATTAACAAAAACAAAAATTTGAGCCAGGGAATTTTCTGAAATTTGGATGATTTGACACGGAATGTCCATATAGCATTTAAAATTAGGATTAAAAATATAATACTTTGAGTATAATGATTAAGAAATATGAATAGGTGAGTCAGTTTATTCATCTGTTTATCCCACAGACTTAACAAGTGCCCAATGCATCCCTGCCCCTCTGGCCACACCTATCCCAGTCAGTGATGACCCACAGATTCCCTCACAGAACCCAGTTGTGCCCCAAGACATGCCAGAAAGCCCAAGCCAGGAGCCGTCGGGGCGGGTTCCATACTCTGTGCCTGTATCTGAACACATGGGTGAATGTGTGATGAATGAGGACACCTCGTGTCTGGACTTGCTGGAAAGTATTCCCAAAGGAGCTGAGGTCAGCGTGGTGAGTGTAATGGAGAGCTGCAGGGAGGAACAGTAGGACATGTTGCTCAATACTGGATTGATCAGTGTAAAAGTACTTAATATTTACTTATCTCTCCATCAGAACCCAGTTCAGGGGGCCATTCCCACTAACCTACCAAACACTGCTGTGGGTTTGAGGCCTCCATACTCTCCGGGTCTCCCAGCCTCCTCGGCTCAGCTCACAACTCCATTTTTCAACTCTGCTCTCAGTCCACTCCCCTCACTGGAGCCCTTCTCAGTGATAGGCCAAAGCGAATCCTCTTCCCAGACGATGGACTCCCTTGGCTCCTTTAGCTCTGGAGCTGGAGACACTGCAGGGAAGGGCGGGTCTGGAACACTGAGCACAGGAGGACTGGATTCCCTCTCGGAGTACACACTTCCTGGTGAGTGTTTTAACTGTCTTGGTGTGTGATACTACCGTTCAAAAGTTTGGAAAGAACTTCATACTTTTATTCAGCAAGGATGCATTAACTTGATCAAAAGTGACAGTAAAGGCATGTATAACTCTCTATGTTCTCTTGAACTTTTTATTCATCAAAGAATCCTGAAAAAAAAAAAAAAAAGGTTTCATGGTTTCCAGAAATCTATTAATCGGCACGTCTGTTATCTACATTGATAAGATTTCTTTTCTTGAACAACAAATCATCATATTAGAATGGTTTATGTAACACTGAATATTGAAGTAATGGCCACTGAAAATTCAGCTTTGCCATCACAGGAATAAATTACATTTTATATTATGTATTTATTTGGAAAACAGATTTCACAATATTACTGGGGGTTTTTTGTGGACATTTTTGTGTTTGAGATAGGATAGTATAGAGAACTGACAAGACGCAAAGTGGGAGAGAGAGATGGACAGGATCATTAAAGTTTCTCGAATCGTAAACGCGCTGCATGTCAGAGCACTGCCCACGAGGTTATTGGCTCTGACAAATGTTACTGTTTTTACTGTATTTGATTAAATGAATGGAGCCTTGGTGAGCATAAGAGACTTCTTTCAGAAACACACACACAAAAAAAAAAAAATCTTACTGACGCTAAACATCCTAACATGGTGATAATTTGATATTGATAACTTGAGCATTTTTATCCCATTCATTTTCCTTTCCTTACAAATCTTAGGTGGACGAATCTCTCACAGTTTCATCCCCAGTTTGCGTAATCATAATGCCGCCAATGCTGTGAGTCATAACTGTTCTGTTCTTCAGTTTTACTTATGAAAACTTCAATGTAAATTTCTTTAAATGTTTTGTGCTAAACTGTCCTTTCCTTCCAGCAGAATGGCCCAGTCGGTACCAACCTTTCTCTGCTGTCACGAAACCCTTTGGCTGCCACACATGAGTTCAGACAGGCCTGTAATGCTTGCTACAGTCGCATAGGTGCTGTATCCCTTAATGTATGATGTGAAAAAAGAGGTACATATTGGAACTATTCCTAAACATGTTATACATATCTGAAAGAGGTGGATTTCTTTTTTTAATTAGGTCCTCGAGTCATGGACTACCATTATCAGCCTGATGCAGCGCATCGCTGCAAGAGAGATGTGCTGCTCTGTCGACTCAAATCCTCAGACGACCCCACCTGGAAAAGGGTGCGACCCCGTCCAGCTCGTAATAACTTTCTTGGGGCGTTTGTTCTCTGCAAAGGTATGGCACTGTTTATGTAAGACTGCATATCGGATAGATTTTTTGAATTAGGGATGCACAAATTTTGGTTTCCAATGATTGTTTTTTTTTTTTTTTTTTTTTGTTATCATTCTATCTTTGCAGAGGTACAAGAGCGTCAGGAGTGCCAGTATGGTGAAAACTGCACTTTTGCCTATTGCCAGGAGGAGATAGATGTGTGGACCCAAGAGAGGAAGGGAGCTCTAAGTCGTGAGCTTCTGTTTGACCCTCTGGGCACCAATGAACGACGGGCCCTCAGTGTCACCCGTCTCCTTCAGCTCCATATGGGCATGTTTATGTTCCTCTGTGAGGTAATGTGTGCATTCATATTTAACTCTTTCCCCGCCAGCATTTTTGATAGGGGTGTAACAATACATTGATACAGATCAATGCATTGTATCGTTAGACATTAGATCTATGCATCGATACCAAGCGTTAAAAATCGATACCTGTAGGCTATTTATATATTTAAGAGGCACATTTATTTTAACACTTCTCACATTTTTACACAATGTCAGTCTGTGTATTAACGCCAACATGTGCATTCTCGTTTCAATGACCTTTCAGAGATTGTGAAAGACGCTCAGGTCAATGTGCTGAATCTTCAAGAAAGTTTAGAATCTGTTTGTGTTTAAAGCCTTGCAAAAAGCAGTGCGCACTAATCTCAAACAGAGCACAAATAGGCCACTGAATTGAGTCTTCTTTTACTTATTTTTATGTTTGAGTAGATAAAGTCTATGGTTTTGCATATAAGGAGAATAAGCGCTATGAATCGTTCTTCATACTGAAATTTTAAATTGTTAAAAGAAAATACTCAATAAACTGCTGCATAGGATCGTTGTGTGCTGTGTGTCGCTTCAGGTGCATCATTCTGCACACAGGATGCACATAACTGCTTTGTTTCGCTCTGTATGGGAGCCTTTCATATGATAATACTTTTGCACAATGAAAGAATATTAACAGCATATCTTGTTCTGTCCTACTTATAATATGTTGTTGCTTCATTAAAAATCTATGCTATCTGCTAAAATGTCTTTTAATTTTATAGTATTTTTCTATGTAATTTTTAAATTATATAAATATAAATTTAAAAAAGTTTTGACATTACTCATTTTAGCACAGAAGCCTAAAATACGTTCTTGACTGTCATGTCATAACATGTCATTAGATTAGATTACTGTGTGAGTTTTGATTTTATTTGTGGATGTCTCAATCAGGGTGCAGGATGTGAAATTGTGAAATAAATGTTTGTTATATATTTTGTTTGCAGTTGTGAGTTAATAACTTAACTGATTGTGTAAAATAGGCACATCATATCATAATATCGAAATATGAAACTTATCGTGATCGTATTGCAGAACTTTTTGATGTATCGGAAAATATTGTATTGCTGGCTATGAGACTCGATATTGCATCGAATCATGATGAGCTGTCCGATTTACGTCAGATTTGATCATTTTCACAATTTCTTGGCCCCCTGAATATTTAGTTGTATGAATGCAATATAGCAAAAGAAAGAACAGACCCTCTGCTTAAATTAAATAAAAAATGTATTCTAGCTTCATGCATTTGTTTTTTAAATCAACACGTGAATATGGGTACGTTTCATATATAAAGTGGAGACGCACTGCTATATTGCTATATAACGCAGATGGAATCCAGTCAAAAAAACGGAATTTACTGCATAAAGGGGAATGTCACTGAATTTGTCAAAACAAAGTTTTGATGAATAAATAAAACGTAGCTCAGTACACTTAAATCAAATCGCAATATATATATACTAGTGTCATATATACAAAAAGTCTGTTTAAATATGAATCCTGCATGTTTCTGTGTGAATGAATGGTGCAGACGTGCGGTTTCATTTACCTCACACACACTGAAACTTGCAGTGTTTTTCAGGCTCTGCCACCTCAATGAATGAATGCTTGAACCTCATCTCCAGTCACTTCATTAGCATTTTACCGTTTCATTCGACAAAATCTATCGTCATATCATAAACACAGAAACTCAAAGGTCTTCACGGCAACCCGTCAAAATAAAAGTTTAGTTTAACAAAGTATTTGTGACAGAAATATATTAATGTTGTACAGTAGAATTTGGCTATGTTTCAATGTAATAATATATGTATTTCATTTATACAGTGAAGAATATGCAGTATTATTTAACATTTGTTTACTTTATTTTTGTACCTGTATCGGTATCAGCCAATAATTGTTTGTTATCTGTAATCTGTATCGACCCCAAGAAATCATATTGTCCATCCCTAATATAAAAGTAACATTTTAGGCAAAAAGCTGAGAGAATCACATTTTTGTCAAAGACTGCATCTGGATGGGATTCAGAACGATGATCAAAGCATACTAAATTAAAGTATGTGTTTTGTGGGGAAGTGTTTTCTCACGAATAATGGAAAATTGTGCAAATAATGGTTTGGCGAGGAAAGAGTTAATACTTGTCTCACACCTAGAAATGTTACATTCTTGTTTAGAAACAAACAAAACTAAGTTGTTATTCTGGCCCCTGCTTTTCTGTAGGAATGTTTTGACAGTAAGCCTCGTATCATTAGCAAGCGAAGCAAAGAGAATCTCGCTGTGTGTTCCAACCTCACTGCACGACATCCCTTTGACGATAACAAGTGAGTCATCATTTCCCGACTTATGTCTTTTTATCCCTCGCTGTATTGAGACTTGGATCACTAATATGATTTTGCAGCACTTAAGTGGCGATCGCATTCTATATCCTCTAATATGTTTGTCTCTTATAATGCCGTATAGGTGCCTGGTGCACGTGGTTCGGTCAGCAAACGTGCGCTACAGTAAAGTGCGCCCTCTTCACCCACTCTGCCAGTTTGATGTGTGCCGCCATGAGGTGCGATATGGCTGCCAGCGGGAGGACAGTTGCTCCTTTGCACATTCAGTCATAGAACTCAAGTGTTGGGTGCTTCAGCAGGACACAGGTACATAAGACGTGCTATAATAATATTTGTATGCATGCACACTGCAGTCTACTGTTTTGCAGCTTTTGTTTATGCTGGGTTTTTGAAAATATTTGGCTGTATTTTGCAGTGTGCCATCCATTAATTTCAAAAACTTCACTTGAAGCAGTCATATGATGTGTTTTCCTTTTACCTTTAGTGTGTAATGTATCTGTTTCAGCATGTATATGATCTGCAAAGTCACAAAGTTCATAATCTCCCACAAAGTTTTTATTTTTTATATCTAATAGAGAACACTGATCCAGACATGCTTAAAACACCTCAATCAAAGTCCAGATATTACTTCTTCAAACATCTACATCACAAATGTGAAATATAAGCATAATGCATATACACCATATTGCCACTATATCAGTGAATTCAAGCATGGTACTGTGATAGGTTGCCACCTGTGCAATAAGTCCATTCTTTAAATTTCCTCACTACCAAATATTCCATGGTCAACTGTTAGTGGTATTATAACAAAGTGGAAGCAATTGGGAAGGTAGGCCATGTAAAATCACAGAGCGGGGTCAGTGCATGCTGAGGTGCACAGTGTGCAGAAGTTGCCAACTTTCTGCAGAGTCAATAGCTACAGACCTCCAAACTTTGTGTGGCCTTCGGATTAGCTCAACAGTGTAGAGAGCTTCATGCATCCAAGCCTTACATCACCAAGTGCAATACAAAGCGTCAGCTGCAGTGGTGTAAAGCACGCCGCCACTGGACTCTAGAGCAGTGAAGACGTGTTCTCTGGAGTTACGAATCACGCTTCTCTGTCTGGCAATCCAATCGTTCAATGGACGAGTCTGGGTTTGGTGGTTGCCAGGAGAAACGGTACTTGCCTGACTGCATTGTGCCAAATGTAAAGTTTGGTGGAGGGGGGATTATGGTGTGGGGTTGCTTTTCAGGGGTTGGGGTTGGGCTTGGCCCCTTAGTTCCAGTGAAAGGAACACAGAGTCCTGACCTCAGCAAGACCTTTTATTCAGCAAGGATGCTAGCCTAACAAGCCAGACCCACATCAAGATGTTGGGTCTGGGAACACACCGTTGGCAGGGCTCAATCTGAGGCATTGGCAGGGGCTCAATCCGAGGAAAAACTGTTGTTTTTCCAATTCCCTCTGCACACAATAGGATAGCGCTACAACCAACCAGAGCAACGAAGAAGGTGAAGTGGAGCTAGATGATAGATTAAACTTTTGCCGTATCTCTTCGGCAAACTCCAAACACATCTTCATTTCTTAAGAATGATTTCAGTGCCGTTCTTTTCTCAAAGAAAAGCTTAACTCCAAGTCTTCCAGAGCCGAAAGCCGATTCGAAAGACCGCCGTTCGCCAGCTTCTTTGTTTTCAAGTAGCACACAGAACCACCGTAACTCGCCGCTGTCATTATGTTGAGCCCGCCCACCGACTCCATACACTATGTGATCGGCCTGACTAGAGTTTGGTTTTTCCAGCTTGCAAGCCAACAGAGAGTTGCTAGATGCCATGGCTGCAAATTATATTTGCTGCCGCTAGGGTGCGTCTAGATTTCTAGGCTACAAGGATACATTAAAATGATTAAAATGACAGTAAATGTATGTTACAAAAGATTCAATTTCAAATAAAAGGTGTTCTTTCAAAGAATCCTGAAAAAATTTCATGGTTTCCAATAAGGAATGTTATTTGGCTGCTGAAAATTCAGATTTGCCATCACAGGGATTAAATTAAAATGTAAAATAAATACAAAAAGAAAATTGTAACAATGTTTTAAAATAACCTTAAAAAAATCTTACCAAACCCACCGTTTTCTAGTGTAGTGCATTTCTGTCACTTTCGGTGCCATTTTTGCCCTACGCCCCGATTTATTACTGTCTTTGACAATTGAGAGCTGAGTTTTTGTTTGTGCTTTTATTTCTTTCCCGTCAGGTATTACCCATGAGGAAATGGTGCAGGAGTCAAAGAGACACTGGCACCGATTGGAACAGAATGCACAGAGACAGAAGGTGAGGCTTTGACAAAGAACACCACTGTGCTGTCTCACAAATGCTCACAAATGCACAAATGCATCATTGCTGAAATACAGTCCTTTTATTTGATTGCTTTTTTTTTGGTTCAAATCTGGTTTACAAAACAAGTCTTTCTTTCTTTATCCTTGTCTTCAGCCCATGCTCGGGCCGCACCAGCCCAGTGGGAGCAGCAGTAACAGCAGTGCTGTCAGCGGTAGTGGCGTGGTCTCTGGAGGGGTGGTAGGAGACTGCCTTGGGGGAGGAAGCACAGGAGGAGGTGGAGGAGGACTTGTAGGATGCGGTCGAGGGCGAGGCCTGAATCTGAAGATGAAGTTCGTGTGTGGACAGTGTTGGAGGGAGGGCCAGGTCAATGAGCCAGACAAGTCACTGAAGTACTGCACTGCCAAAGCCAGGCACAGGTTAGATTCCCTTACTCAAGAAGGCATCATCTTACCACCAGGATGCTCATCAAAAATTAACATGCCTATAATGTTTACTGGAACAGATGTAATGTAACTGCTTTTAATAGACACTGTAGTGGTGTAATTATGGTATAAAGCTTCTTTCTGCTTTGTCTGTTCTACCCAGCTGGACAAAAGAGCGCAGGGTGTTGCTAGTGAAATCATTTGAGAAGAAAAAGTGGGTGGTAGTGCGGCCACTGCCTTTTTCCCGCACCTACCCCCAACAATATGATGTAAGTCAGTCCTTTGTTGATTTTAAATTATTGTGACTGCAAACAGAAACCGTTTTGTCAGGTTCTTCAGATAAGCAGGTTGAAGTTTTGACACTGAGCTGCAGTGCTGTTCTCATGATCTGTTAAACATACAATGTAATATTTATGATAGTGGAAGTTCTTATGCCTATGGTTAATTGAGCAATATAGGCTGCATCCGAAATCACATACTTCCCTACTATATAGTAGGCGAGAGAGCGCTATGCAACTGACGCTTCATAATGACAACATGGTGAATGTAGTGTCCGGGTTACATTCATACTATATAGAACATACTTTTTTAGCAGTCGCAAAGTAAATACTTATTCAAAAGAAGTACCTACTCAAAAAAATATGAAATGTGTGATTTCGGGCACAGCCATAGTTTCTGTCAAGACCAATTCAGTGTATTATATAATGATTCTGTTCAGACAGAGATAAAAGGTTGTTGAATACATATTTCCAGTAAATATCTTTATTAGGGCTGGGTATCAGTACAGATTTCACAATTCGATTCTGATTCACAAGTTCTTAATTTTATATGCTACAGATTCATTTGTCGAAATTTCATGTACATATTAGGGATGGGTACCGAACTCTGTACTTTTAAGGGCACCGACCGAATTTAGTCAGTACTACGGAGTACCAATTCACATTAAATCAATCGGTACCAAATTTCAAAGTTTTTAAAAACTTGCATAGTGTGCCTTTTAAATGAGACTAGGGATGCTCATATTGACCATTTAACCGTTAACCGAAAGTAAGAATTTTGACCTATTAATACTATCAGTTAAACGGTTTAAATGTTTTTTTTTGTTTGTTTGCCGCATGGTTAAAGATATATTTGTTAACTCACGGGGCGTGTCAACACGTGCAACCACACGGAGCCCACTACCACTCCATCACGAGTACATTTCATGCCAACGGCCCATAGTATAACTGCATTTTTAGCCAGAACTCACATGTTAAACACAATTAACTAGCTTGATACAAATGGATCACTCAAATTGAAGTTACAAAATATGCTACGTGGTATTAAAATACAGCAGTAGTACAAGCTCCTGACTGGTGGAAAGCAAATAAAAGGCTCTTCCCGAGGCTGGCCACTCTAGCGAGGAGTTATCTCTGTATTCCCGGGGCATCAGTGCCATCTGAGAAGGGTGTTTTCTCCCTCGGGTCTAACCTATTTATTTTATGCTTTTTAATTATATTATTTTATTCAGTTTTTCTCTGTCAGAAATGCTGCTTTTAATTTTATGAAAGTTTTATAATGTGAATCCAGGTTCTGTTGTTGTTGAGCTGCTCTGTATGCTGCTGTTTGCACGGTAAAATAAACCTGTGAAAAAATGTGTCTCTTTAACAGGTCACAGAAACGTGTCAATTGTATTTTTATTTAATTCCAATTCAGCATTATAATCTTATCAGTTAACGGTTAATATTTGAATAATGAGCGGCGGTTGTTGGTCGGGAAAATTAACCGAAATGAGCATCCCTAAATGAGACCACGCTAACTGGCAAAAATATAAAGAATATATAACACAGTGTATATATACATTCAGCCTGTCTAGATTTCTTTTCTTTCTAGTTAACTAATGTGCGATTTACATGTGATATAAAATATATCAGTAAGTTGCACTCTTTTATTCAAACACACCTTATGTTAATTCACATTTATTTTGTGGTGTAACTACTAGTAGTAAAGTGGAAGAATTAATTGCTTTGGCGATCCGTCGTGCCACAAAGAATGTCAAAAAGACACTTGTTTAAATTTCTTTTATACTTTTCATATCATAAAGCACAATTATTGGATGGCAGGCACGCTACAAATAGTGTTTAGTGAAGTTTAATTTGTGCATCGACTGAAAACCGCATAGACCAAAAGATTGCTTCTTGTGATAAAATGAAGGAAATTTTCAACCCGGCCCTCATAATTATCATAATTTATGTAAAATCTTAGGTGTGTCATCCAATAATGTTTCAGCCCTTCACACAGCACTTTTTGTCAATTCGATCTCAATTTTAATGAAGCACTAATCTTAAACAGATTTAACTGTGAAGAGTTGGATCATTGTTTCCATTTTAAAATTACTGATATGAACTGGGAAATTGAAGTGTTGTTTTGTTACATAATCTTTATGCACTATCCTCTAAAACTATCCATTTGTGCTTGCAGATGTGTGTTCATGTCATGAAACAGAAGAAGTGCCACTATATTGGGAACTGTTCTTTTGCTCACAGTTTGGAGGAGAGGGATGTGTGGACCTATATGAAAAACAACAGCTGTGAGAATGCACTTCATTTAACTAAATTATTCATAGCTTAAGTTATTAATGCATTTGTTGTTTTGTGGGTGTGGTCCAGTGATGTTTCTGTAATCCATTATAGCGTTTTAACATGAGCGGTGTATATTTCTGTGATCTCTTAAGTGAGAGACATGCAGCAGATGTACGAGATGTGGCTATCATTAACCAATCAGAACCGGCGTGCAGACGGCACCCTCATGACTCCACCCCCAGAGGAGAAACAGATCGCCATGCCAACTGACTATTCTGAGTCAATGGTGGGTGGCTGCAGAGGAAGATGATTTGTTTATCAGATTTAAGGCCCTTTCATACTAATAGCAATAATTATAAAGATAACTATATTAGCGTCCACACCAGCGCTCAATATCATTGTTTATTTATTATTTAGTTTTGTCGTCTGCTTTAAATGCTCAATCTCTTTAAACCAGGATAGGTTTTGATTTGCTGTCAATGTTTTTGTTCATTAGTTGGAATTTTTTATAGTTGTGTAACTTTGCTACTTTTATATTAATAACTATATTTTTTATCGCTATACTTATTGTCCTTGGTGTGAATGGCTCTTTATCCTTTCTGACAGGTTGGGCGACGGATGTCTGGTGGTGGAGGGGATCTGTGACCTGGGCCGGAAGTGTGCAGTTACAGGCAGTCTGGATGAGTCTTCCTGTTCAGATATCAGCCCTTACCCACTCTTTCAGTGCCACTCTGGGAAGTACCAAGCTCTGTTGCCCTTCAGGGCAAGGGTGCCTGATTATAGGACTCACACACTGATTGTTGCCACATACATGCCACATGCTATTTCACTCATTATCTTACACATGTGCCCACTCACTGACATGACACTTGGCACAGGCTTGTAGGGTGTCATGTATGTGAGTGCACACTGGTACCGGTACAGCTAACTCAAGTAAGGGCAGTTTTTACGTTCCTTAAACACATTTATGAGGAGTTGATGGTGTTTCCACAGTGCTTTTTAAACCCAAACCTAAAACCACCTGGTTCTCCCTGTATCAAATCAAAGCACATGTCATGAAGGCCACTCGTGTTTCAGTCAAGTATGTGGTGCCAGATGGCAGATTAAGGATTTTTGTCTGAATTTATGAAGTGGTGCTTAACTCAGTGTTCCTGCCATATTGGTAGAAGAGTTTGAATGTACAGCCAAAAGTGGCCATTTACAAGAAATTTGAAATTAGTTCAGATGTCGAATGTATTTGATACACCAAGGCAATTAATTATGGACTAAGGAAAAAGCACCCCAAAAACCTGCGTAGATGCTTGCATAATGCCAGTCACAGATCTTGCACTGACATGCATTCATTTCCTCATTCTTTCGAATTGCACTGAGTGACAATTTGGCAGTTCTTGAAAAAGAGTAGGATAGAATGCACTTGAGGGCTGTTTGCAGTCTGGAGTGATCTGACAATTTGGATTGAAACACTTTGTATTATGGTTTTTTTTTGTTTTTTGTGGTTTTTGGTTTGAGTGATTGACGGTTGGAATATGCTCTCGTGTTTGTCTCGTTCAAGCTATTAGATTGGGCTTTTAAGTGCATAATCTATAAAACCCATAAACATGCTACTAGGAGACTCCTGTTCGCCACAGTTCATCGTGAGCCAGTAGCTCATTAGGTTTCCATATTTAACGTTTCATATTAAGAGCATGAATGGAGACACATTAGCAAGAAAATAGGCAAAAGAGTTCCACTTGCCCTGCCTATGCCTAGTTATATTCAAAATATACTGTCAAGACATGCAGTGCTACCCTTAGTATGCCTTGTCCTAACTTTCAGTGGACATGAGATATATATATATATATATATATATATATATATATATAAATATATACACACACAAACACACACACTATATATCTACTATATTGGCATACTACTAATGATTATTGATAACTTAGCAGTTAAGCTTAATTAAGTATAACCTTACCTTGTATTGATTACATAGAACTTCTTGTTATTGAGCTATGCTATATGACATGTATTGCTGATTAGATTGTTAGTGATTTTATTTTTTTTTATTTTTTTTTTCTCATGAGTCACTACAGAAGTGTCCGTTTTGTGAGGTCTAGATGAGAATCTGCTGCCCCAAACTGCCTATAAATGTTATAGAAAACCCTGAAATGGTTTGTTGTAAAAAATAATACTAATAATAAAAATAAGAATCAAGTTTGTACCTTGAATTTCGGGGTTAAATGACGTGTGAAGGAGCAGATTTCGGCCTGGTAGCAGATTCCAGCTGGTGTGGATATTGAGAGGGACGTTCTGGAGTGACCTAGTACGCTTTACCGAGGGATCATATTATTACTACTGCTATTATTATGATGATGATAATGATTGTCATTATGACTACTTCTATCTTCCTATATGCTATTGATATATGTATATGTTAATTGCTATGTATAACACTTTAAATATATGTATCCATGTATGAATATAATACTTAACAGTGAATTATGTCTATGTATGCTTAGTGAGCTGTCCAGAATAGAGGAATTGAGATCCTAGGGTAGTTTTTTTTTCTTTTCTTTTTTCTTAAACCTAAACGCAATGGAAAGGAAGCGACACCATTAACGTGTAGAGCGTCATGCTTTTGTGGTGTTTTAGTTGGTCTGTTTTCTGAAACTTGGGATCTCTTTTAAGAGGGTTTATAAAGTGGTTGTAGTTAAGAGACCTCTTTAAAAACTACATGCCTTAGCAAATTCCCTCTGCATCATATTCCTGATTGTTTTGATTCGATTCTCACAGTACTGTGACGGAACACAAAGCATACATGGATATTTGTTTGTCTGCATAGCGCCTTATACATTTATATACAATTATAAATACCTTAACAAATAATCCTACTCTTTCAGTATAATGATATATATACACTGTTAGACAACTTGTGTAAGGAAATAGGGGAGGGAAGTGTATCGTAAATGTTCTCTGACTGACAGTGGAGACTGGTTTTGCGCACAACTCGCATCTAAAATATTCTGAGAAACATGATCATGCTAGATCATGGTAGAGCTGAGGTAGTGTGCATAACCGTAGAGATAAAGAACCAAGAAGCTCCGTTAACAGTCTCTCTTGCTCAAATATGAGATGGAGTTGGCAATCATTCATATCAAAGGGTTAGGACTGCTGGCCATTGACTATCTGAAGGCTGCAGTAATTACTCACCATCCTCATTTTCCACTTGAGTTTATTTTATCACAGAACTGGAATGTTGTGGGCTTTCTGGACCGACACCAAGGAAGATTGCCCATTTTAAAATGACCTTTGTGTTTCAAACTTTATGGATTGAGTGTAAAAATAATCATAATCCATGTTCAGCCTAAAAAGACAATGTGGGATTTAGCAAATGTTGGATTGTATTGGTTGAGACATTTTTGTTAAGATGGATTTATTTTTCACCTGCGTAGATAACCAGTGAAATTCAGGGGTTTGAAAAAAATGAAAAGGTAAAACAACAATGCCTCTTTTTGTACTGTATTTTTACATTTGTTTGTTTTGTTTCTCCTTTTTCTCCCTGCTTGGAAGTGATATATTGATCACAGTGGACCAAATCTCATGAAAGTGTTTAACAATAAATAGACCGTTTTAGAAAATGTGTGAGATGATGTAGTTTTTTTTTTATTGAATTGCTTTTAAAGACATTGTTTAATCAAAATTAAAAGTTGTGACTTCCAACATGTTAGCTTTGAGGTTAATTATATCCTTATGTACTCCTAAACAACTAATTTCTGGGAATGGATTAATAATATTGATGACTCATCCTGCACTAGATATATTTTGTCCGATCAGATGTCCTTTTTCCAAATTCATAGGTGCCACAATCTTATAGGAACCTAAAGGGCAAAACAAGACTTTCCTGCATTGCCAATCAGTTATTTTTACCAGGTTTGTGTACTAGACAGTGATATTAAAACCAAATTCAATGCACACTATGTACAGGCAAGCAGATGAAACTCCGGAATAGAAACGATACGTTTTTTTTACGTTGTGTTTTAGAATGTCTGGTTGTTTTTAGTGATTTGAAAAAAAGCAGCCACTGTATATGTATCACAAGTGCCCATTAGCCCAACTAGCATTTTGTTCACAAATATCCGTGGCTTGAAACGGATGGAAAATTGGCACCTCTGCTGTAGTTTTACAGCCTTGGCCAAAAAAAATAATTATTAATAAAAAATAAATTGTGTTGATTCACGTTGTTTCTAGAATATTGTGCAGAGTGAAATGGGGGAATCGCAGTTTTTTTTGTTTGTTGTTTTTTTTTTTTTTTGGCCCTGGCACATGTAACATTTCACTAATCATATCAGCACATGGGAAACTGTGAAGTCAGGTGAAATCACATTATCATTCTCATTGGATTATAAGAGCAGACTGATTGCTATAAAAGGAGAGAAGAAGTGCTTCCAATCATTGTTCTTGTTTTAGTAATTGTTACCTCCAAAGAAAGCATGCTTTGCATTAAAAGCAAGGAAATTGCTGCAAAGAATATTAAACCTGAAATAACCATTTACTGGATCAGCAAGAACTTCAATGAAAGAGGTAAAACTGCAGTAAAATGGCTTCAGGACATCCCAGAGTGCCCAGCAAGCACCAGGACTGTCTCCTCCTGCTTGTTAGTGTATCCGCACACACAGTGAGGCCAAGACTTTTGGACAATGGCAATAATGTCAAGAAGACCAGTAAAGAAGCCACTTTTCTCCATGAAAGACATAGCTTGAAGTTCTACAGAAAGTTCAATGATTAGACAGCAGTAGGCTGGTGCAAAGTTATTTTCTCTGATGAAGCCACCTTCTGAATTGGTGACATCTGGAAAATCAATTGTCCGGAGAAGAAAAGGTGAACGCTACTGTATGAGTCCTGTATTGTGCCAACAGTGAAGCATCCTGAGACCATCCATGTGTGTGGTTGCTTTTCATCCAAGGGAGGCTCTCACAATTCTGGCTAAAAACTCATGAACGTCCTGCAAGAGTAGCTTCTCCCAACTATCCAGGAGCATTTTGGTGGTGATTGTGCATTTTCCAGCATGATGTGGAACCATGTGACAAGGCAAGAGTGATAATGAAGTGGCTTTGAAAGTTTGGATCCAGGGCCAGGCATTCCCCGGATCTAAATCTCATAGAGAACCTGTGGTAAATCCTCAAAAGTTGAGTGGACAAGCAGAAGTCCACGAATTGTGGTCCACTCCGAGCACTAATAAGGCAAGAATCGCCATCAGTCAGAATCTGGTCCAGAAGCTGATATCCAGCATGCTAGAGCGAATTGCAGAGGTTATGAAGAAGGGTCAACTGTAAATACTGACTCTTTGTATATATTTAATGTTTTTACCAATAAAAGTCTTTAAAACTTATGAAATGCTTACTGTCTTCCAGTATACCACAGAAACGGGAACAAATGATCTACAATTACTGAAGCAGCAAACATTATGTCTCTATCAATCAGGGCCATCAGTAGTGGGGCGAAAGGTGGTGGTGACAAATCTAGACCTATGTTCTTGACCCAGACACCCAACCGTCCCCCGGGACCCAATTTCAACCTCTCCACGCCAGACACGTGACTGAAAACTGTGACAAGCAAATAGCAAAACCAGTATGGCAAATGAGTAGTCTGTCCGAGTATGCAGTATTCATGAAACAGTAGAAGAGCAATACCGGGCCTATTTTAATCCTATACTCTACCTCTACTCAGGCTATGGAAAGTTTTCTTAAGCTCCATGTTCAGTACATGTTTCTTTAAATGATTGAAACCAATTAGAATGGTTAAAAAATTATCAAAAGAAAAGTACAATAAGGTGTGGGAGTCACTATCAAGCACCATTTGAAGGTGGGACATCCATTTCTGAAACATGGTTATGGGTTACAGGAGCACATGGTAATCTTATTTAAAATGACAAACTTTACATAAAAATGTGTGTGTGTGTGTGTGTGTGTGTGTGTGTGTGTGTGTGTGTGTGTGTGTGTGTGTGTGTGTGTGTGTGTATGAAGGTTTTCTGAATTTATTTTATTTTGCATGTTCAAAAAAAAGTTTTCTGAGGCAATGTTGTGCGATAAGAGTTACTTTTCAAGGATGTTTTTGCTGACAATATGATTGGATGTTATCACATCACATATTAGGGCACAATATAAGCTCTATAGTTATATATTACTATATTATTTTTGATTTCTTTAACTTTTTTTTAAAAGATTTGTGATTTTGTATTGCTCTCTGACCATTGTCTTATATGCGAGTTAATAATTTTCTCTATGATTCTGTACCATTGTTGCCCTATGGCCTAGCCCAATTTATACTTCTGCATCGAGTGTACGCCGTAGGCTGTGTAGCACGCGTAGACTACGATGTACCCTGACAGGCACCTCTCCAAAAATGTAACAACACATCGATTTGACGCGGACCCCAAGCGCTGTGATTGGTCTGCCAGAACCCCTCCCTCAGGGGTACTAAAGGCAGATTTATACTTCTGCGTCGGACCTGCGCCGTAGCCTCTACACCGTGGGCTACATGTCGATTTTCATTTATACTTCTGCGTCCTTGTCCGCGTCGACGTGCAGTTACACATGCAGAGGGAGCATGTGTACCCCTGAGGGAGGGGTTCTGGCAGACCAATCACAGCGCTTGCGGTCCGCGTAGAATTGACGAGTTGTTACATTTTTGGAGAGGTGCACGTTAGGGTACGTCGTAGACTACGCGTGCAACAGCCTACGACGTAGTAAAAATGAAAATCTGAGTGTAGCCCATGGCGTAAAGGCTACGGTGCAGGTTTGACGCAGAAGTATAAATCAGCCTATACTCTGACGTGCACCTCTCTAAAAATGTAACAACGCGTTGATTCTACGGGGACCGTAAGCGCTGTGATTGGTCTTCCAGAACCCTTCCCTCAGGGATACACATGCTCCCTCTGCATGTGTAAAGCCCAATTTATACTTCTGCGTCGAGTGCCGTAGCTATGTCTTAGGCTGTATGTAGCACACTAGACTACGACGTACCCTGATGTGCACCTCTCCAAAAATGTAACAACGCGTCGATTCGACGTGGACCGCAAGCGCTGTGATTGGTCTGCCAGAACCCCTCCCTCAGGGGTACACACGCTCCCTCTGCATGTGTAACTGCGCGTCGCAGCAGACAAGGACGCAGAAGTATAAATGAAAATCGACGCGTAGCCCACGGCGTAGAGGCTACGGCGCAGGTCCGACGCAGAAGTATAAATCCGCCTTTAATTAAGGCAACGAAAAAAATAGGTTGGGGGTCAAAAAATGTTTTATCAGTAAAATGTTCCCAAATGAATATGAATAAATGAACGAATACATTTTATCATGTACCATCCAAATGTTGTTTTTCTCTTTTTTTGCATCTGTGTCACAGATCTGTGTTTAATACGTCGTAGGTCAAAAGAATATAGAGGTCAAAGATGACATTTGTATTAGCCTATGCATGGAAACATTCATACTACACACAGGTCTGCGTAACGTTACATGTAGAATGCAGTTCATAAAATACTCATGTCATGTATTGATTTCAAACATTGCTAGCGCTCATGGCATTGATATAACGAGAAATAAGTGAGAAGACCTTTCACTTTCTTTTCATTTTTTAAACACATTTAATGTCTGACCCTCTGTCGCTGTAAAGTGAATGACACAAATAGCGCCGTGCAAGATTTTTGCCCACACTTTCGTAACTGACTGACACGCAGATGTTTTAGACTTAGATAACTGGTCTTGATATCTATTGGCTCGCGGGGTAAATACGTACAGCTGAAGTGACCAATAAACTACCGCGCCTCATTGACTATTAACAACAGGCAGACTGAAACGATATTCATTGGTCAAAACGTTCAACCCTATGAAAATAAGGCGATTTGAGGTGGGACTAGTTAAGTAACTTCGTGGTTAGGATAGACCTTGTGACCGCAATAAAAAGTTTCAGAATTCTCAGTGTCGTGCATCAAAGTGCTCTTCATGAGAGAGACATTTTCATTAATTGAAAGTTCTGATTAATCGTCCCCTTATCTAGCTCTTGGGAAACTGTTACTGTTTTGACATGTCTTCAGAAATTCCGGAGATATTCAAAGCATTGCTTGAGCACCCATTCTCTGTCCCATCCATTGATGACAACGGTAAGGATTTCTCTATTGACTCAATACATGTAAATCGGGACACACCTATTTACCTGTATTCCCACTAACGTTATATCGTCTGTAATTGCCACAGCTGGCATGCTGCAGGATTGATGACGTACATACTACAGGCATTAAGTATATCAAGTGGTTCAAAATATGACCTTAATTGAGTTTCCAGTTGTATAGCACTAATAAGAAATACAGCAAAAGTTTTTTGTCAACAGCAAATATTGTTTATTGAGAAATAATGTTTACTAATATCTGTTTTTTGGCTGCATTACATCACTAAATGTCTAGATACTCTGTGTTTGCGATTAAACTAATGGATGTTAGAGCAAAATTGCCTTAACCTAGTTTTTCCTTCATCCTCAATAGGGCCTGTTCCAATTTACACATTTATTTATTTATTTAGCAAATTATCCTTTGCATCTTGACAGCATGCATCTGCATATATTACAACACATAATTGCCTAAATCAAATGCAAAAATTTTGAAAAACTTTATTTCACTGGGAGAAATTATGGAAAAGCATCTTCAGGACGATATGATTTTGTCATCTATATGTGGGACTGATATTTTTTAAATATATTAGATGTTAATTAAATGTGCAAATAATATAATTGTGGGCTGTGTTCATTTGTAATGCATCATATGCAAGACATATAGAACAGATCATGACCGAATAACACAAATCGTATATCACCTGTCGTAAACTCAAGGGGAAGATAATTACAACTCATTCTACACGTGAGACATGCGATGTTTGTTTGTCCTGTACCTTTTCTGCTTCGCGATTGGTCTGGATGAGTGAATGCACGTGCGAGGCCATGTGCCAATATAGGCTGGATAAGATACGGGCTGTTCTCCCGCGAGACATGAGCTCATTAAGTGCAGTGACGAAGCATATTTGGTTATTGTTTATTATTGTGTTAATCCCTAACACAGTTTTGTTATTACTTATTAGTTAAGGCTTAATATGCTTCGTAACTTAGTCACTCGTAAAATTAGTTGATTTTGAATAAATTGGTCTGTTTATTAGAGAAGCGTAAAAGGCATACTCTATATCGTCAGTGTATCTATATGGGTCTCGTGACATTAGTGAAAAATATAACCGTTTTGACGAAGTCGCTTTCGAAGTCAACCACCCTTACGCACAGACACGCCTCTGTGACGTTACGTCTATTTAATTATTCATGAGAGGAGAATCGCAACCAACCAATCCACGTCGAAATGGGCGTGGATATTAAAACAGTTCTGTAGCGAACTGGAAAATCGGGTCAAACACAGAATGAATTATACTCTGAGAATAGAAAGGTGTCGACTAGCAGCTGATTTCAGTTTTTTCACCTAGTACCCAACGCATTGAAGACATTTAAATCGTTTTATTAATCAAACTAGGCATTTGAAGTCGCTTTTAAAGTTGAGCTATTCTCCGAAGCGCCGGTAAAAATGGACGTGAAGCCGATTGCTGTCACGATGGACTCTGGCGCTGATTCTCCGATTGGCTTCCCGGTAGTTTTAAAGAAAATCATGGAGATTCCGCCACCGAATCTTCTCGAAGGCGATGATGGTAAGTGCCTCTGCAGCTGTCGCGCGCTCATGGCTGCGCAGCTCGCCGTCGGCGGATTTCAGAATTATTTTCATCAAATGCATTCTGTATGTGAATGCAACGACATACCAGGAATCATTGCCTCTTTATGTAAATGCAGAACGTGTTTTTGTGCTATTTATAACTTGGTTCACGGCACTTAATGTCTCACGGTTGCAAACTAAAAAAAAACAAAAAAACTGGATGACTAACGTTAGTGATGTGCGCTTCCTAAATGAATTGTTCTTTAGAGTCTGATCTGAGTTGGTTAAATAACGATTAATCATTTTAGTACTATTTAATGTACATGCAAATTATGTTAAGGTTATAAATGACTTTTTGTTTTTATATGCTGGATCTTGCCTATCGCAAACTGAACTGAGGTATATGAAATTAAAGGGATAGTTCACAGTAAAATGAAAATTTTGCCATCACTTACTCAACCTCATATTGTTCCAAATCTGTATGAGTTTTTTCTGTTGAACACAAAAAATATATATATTTTGAAGAATGTTGGTAACCAGAAAGTTGACGGCACCCACATAGTTTTTTGTTCCTACTGTGGAAGCCAATGGCTACTTCAACTGTCTGGTTACCAACATTCTTCAAAATATATATTTTTTGTGTTCAACAGAACTAGCCCTTTAAAGCAATTGTTGTTGTTTTTTTAATCTAGTTCTTTTCGCAACAATTTGTGGAAATGAGTCAAACTTCCAATCACTAAATTTGGAATTAATAGTTTTCACCCCCAAATTGCAGTTATATCTACCAAGTAACAGAACTTCTCAGGTGAATATTTGTTGCCCATTCTAGATACTTCTGCAGTCTTTAGATTGAGACTCTCAGTGTTTGATTGTCCGTCTTTCTAATGTAAGATTTGGGACTGTCACAATTTGTTTATTATGGTAATTTTGATATTGCAGAAAATGATAAAGATAAACTCTTTGAGGATGTGGACTCTGGAGGGGTCAGTGGAATGGGACCATCAGCCGCCTTAACGCCTGCCATCTGGGAAAAGACCATTCCCTATGATGGCGAAACCTTCCACCTGGAATACATGGATCTGGAGGAATTTCTCATGGAGAATGGCATCGCTACCACAGAGGATGAGGCTCAGCAAAAGAGCCCTAGGAAGGAAAACTTACAGCTGGCAACTGAAAAACCATCCACAACCTCTACAAGCGAGACAGCCCCAGCAATCTCTCTTATGCCAGTCATGGAACTGGATCAGTGTGAGGAGGAAGTGGTCACAATCATGGCATCCAGCTCTAGCTCAACAGACACCAAATCAGGTCAGCAGAGCAAAAACAGAACAAAGTGTACTTTCTGTCATGAAGATCTAATTGTGAGAGTCAACCATGATCAAGCAATATTTAGACATTCAATTAAAATACCAAGAAATGTCTGGAAGTAATAAATCAGCACTAGATTTAGATTTAATTTAATTGTTGGGGTTTACAAATTCACTTTTCAACACAGATGAGGACCGTGTGACGCCAGACCCCATTAATCCAGATGATATTGAGGTAGAGATCAACTTCGAGCCGGATCCCACAGACCTTGTACTCTCAAGCATACCCGGAGGTGAACTGTTTGATCCCCGCAAACATCGCTTCTCCGAGGAGGAGCTGAAGCCTCAGCCTATGATCAAGAAGGCAAAGAAAGTATTTGTGCCTGAGGAGCAGAAGGTAAATACACTAACTAAAATTAAAATGTAAACAGAAAATATAAATACTAATTCAAAATATATTATAAATATATAAAATTATACAGTTACACCCTAAATGTGAATTTGGTGATGATAATTTCATAGTGTATTATGTAAATATATATGAAACAGTTGAAATTTACACAATTTCCACAACATTTGTTTTTATGTCCACTAACTATTTCAGGATGACAAGTATTGGAATCGGAGGAAGAAGAATAATGTTGCAGCCAAACGTTCACGAGATGCCAGGCGGCTTAAAGAGAATCAGATCACAGTACGAGCGGCCTTCCTGGAGAGAGAAAACACGGTGTTGAGGCAGGAAGTGGCAGAGTTACGCAAGGACTTTGGGCGCTGCAAGAACATTGTGGCACGCTATGAAGCCAAATACGGACCGCTGTAAGGGACAATTGTGCACAGAGAATTTGCATATAAAACTCTTACAAGTGAAGTAGAACACTGTTACAAATGTGGTGATTTACAAACTTTTCTCTTCTTTTTCAAGTGCTCCGGCTGAAGACCTCTAAACAATTATTGATTTATTTGTGTTGTCGAAAGGCAATAAATTAATAATGGTATGGAATGAAGAGGAGAAGACAGGAGATAAGTGAATGAATGATTCAGACTAGAGCCAGGTGATAATCATATGATTATGAATCCTGCCGGCCTCTCTTTTCAATATAATAATCATACTTTCACTGCAAAAGCATACACAATATTTACAATAGAGCTTTTAAGTGCTTTTTTCAGTAATGCATCAAGTTAGAAAAGGTCTTCCCCCTACCTTTTCTTGTTTGACAGTATGTTTAAAGAATAATGTATGTTGGAAGTCACTGGTCTTTATTTATAAAGAACGACTGGCATTGACTTCAATATACTTCCTTATATGTCAGTACGTTTAACCCTGAAAAGTTACATTAATTCTAAGAATTCCTTTAACAAATCTGGTACATTGTACCATTAATTGGAGCATTTTTATCTGCATTAAAATGCTATTATTGAAATATGGGGAGAATGTATAATTTCAAAAGTATCTCATTACAGTTAACTGAAAAAACTGTAAGCAGTAAATGTAATTTTATCTGCAAAAAAACACGTTTTGTCTGTCAGCAAGTGCTAGAAATGATTAGAAAATGTACTGAAAATATGTGCACTGTACATCTGCAAAACTAAACAAATAGATTTAGATGGAGTCTTTCATAATAACTCCGTAGATCTTATAAAATCATACCTTGTTTACCATTGTGGGTCACCCTTTCTGGGAAAGAATTGTACATGTGATGGATCTTGCATTTGTTCAGAACTCAGCAAAACAAATGAAGTGCTGATATAGGAGGTTTGTTCTCATATGTATCATATGATATATATTTTTTTAGATAACTTCAAATATTTCACAAAAAATGGCTTTGCAGTGTGAACCACACCGTTAACAGCTCAGAGTCAACAAGGATCCGTAAGTGTCTTCAGCTGAGTGCCTGTTTGTAAAGCGCGCTACTGTGTTACAAATCAGAAACCAAACTCCAACCTCTTTTAAGGGCATCGGCCCCCAGCTCGCCACTGGCCTGCTTTTTCAGGTACATATTTTGTGCAACTTGTCTCTGTTATTTTGAAACATGTAGGATGCTTTTCAAATGGAAGGCTGCGTCCTCGTGAGGCTGTGTTCTTCCTAGTCCAGTCATTCGGAGGCTTGTAGGCTAGAGTCCTCATTAAATGCTAGGATCTGACGGTTTAGTAAGTGCACATGGCTACGTCGCACGTTCATGTTCACACAATTCATTTGTGAATTGGAATGTTTGCAAAGGATTGTGGGTGATAGAGGACACAAAGCATCCATTTGATGCATCCTTCAAAACAGCCCGAATGAAGGACGCGAAAAGAAGGCCACCTTCAAAGGATCATTTAAATCGAGAGTCCAATGATGGAGCTTGCAGCCTTCCGATTAAGAAGCACCCGTAAATATCATCAGGGAAAAAAAACGAAGATAAAGGTTTAATTCACAAATTTCACAGTCTTGTGCTCGCCGGTTATTGTTGTGAAGTGGATATTATTTCGCAATACATATGACCATATTTGTCATTTTTCATGTTTTGTGGAAAGGGAATCTGATATGTAATGTCATCCTGACCAAAGCTAACTTTGATCAAAACTCTGAAAATAACATTTTCTGTAGCTTATATGACTCAACTTAAATCAGGTGTTTAAACGTTTCATATCTGTGGTCTGTAGACACTCTTTAATGGTGCACTCACGGTTTGTCATTTCTCTTGAGCTTCCTTTGTTATGAGTGCGAGACGGTGAGATGAGGAATAACAATAAATTAAAATGGGGTCTAATGGCTAATCTGAAAGGAATAGTGACCGTCTCCGGCATGAAGCATTTCTTCTATTGAACTAGAAGAGAACTTGGTTGTAGTAACATCTTTATTTTGTCAGATTTTAATGTTTTTCTAATTTTTATTGTTATTTTTTGAGGAAAGAATTTTCTTTTAAGTCTCATAAAACATTTTTTGACAACGCAAATGTTTTCTCAAATGTCTTTGGCCGTTTCATGTTGTACATATTATTAAAGAACTCAAAATGTGTCTTGCCCATGTAATTTAACAGTGCATTTAAATCACAAAATTCTTTGATGCCTAAGAATTGTGACTAACTGAATCTCAAATTTCAGATGGTAGAGCGTTGTGTAACACAAAGAAGCCCACAAAAAAAAAAAAGAAAAGTTGCATAACATAAAGAGGGAGGGGCTAAAAAAGCAGTGTGATATGCTGATATACTGAGTTGACCCACAAAAACTCCAGTCTGGAAAAGAATGCTGTCATTCATGATGCATTTCAATCTGTAGGTTTGTTTTTTTTCATCAGGAGTGATCATATTTCAGTCAAGATTAACTAACATTTACTGAATTATAACACACAAAGTGTACTGACAATTTAGAAATAAAATTAAGACGTGCAATTACGATTAATATCATGTACATACAGAACAAACCCATAATCTTTTTCTTTATTAAACAGGCTAGGCACACATTCAACTGAGAAACAGCAAGTAGAAGTCAGATATACTCCACACACACACACACACTTTAATAGTTGATCAATATTATATTTTATGATAATGTTTAAAGAAAGATGATGACACGATTATTGTGCTTTATAGGTAACACTGTCTAAACCGGACTTGACAAAAGCAAATAAAACCCATTATAATCGGTGATGTTGAAAAGGTTCCTCGTTCTATATTTCTGACGTACTTCAAACAAATTGCGGGCCGACACTTTTTCTTCTAGATACTGAA
This sequence comes from Paracanthobrama guichenoti, assembly GCA_018749465.1. Taxonomy (NCBI): domain Eukaryota; kingdom Metazoa; phylum Chordata; class Actinopteri; order Cypriniformes; family Gobionidae; genus Paracanthobrama; species Paracanthobrama guichenoti. The sequence goes on from CM031954.1 coordinate 15,343,661, forward strand.
TTAACTTAAATTACCAATATCTTGGTTACAGTATTTAGTAATCTTTATGTTATTCAGGTCCATTGAATAACATTTATTTATATATATATATATATATATATATATATATATATATACACACACTCACCTAAAGGATTATTAGGAACACCATACTAATACTGTGTTTGACCCCTTTCGCCTTCAGAACTGCCTTAATTCTACGTGGCATTGATTCAACAAGGTGCTGAAAGCATTCTTTAGAAATGTTGGCCCGTATTGATGGAGATTTGTGGGATGCACATCCAGGGCACGGCTCCTGTTCCACCACATCCCAAAGATGCTCTATTGGGTTGAGATCTGGTGACTGTGGGGGCCATTTTAGTACAGTGAACTCATTGTCATGTTCAAGAAACCAATTTGAAATTATTCGAGCTTTGTGACATAGTGCATTATCCTGCTGGAAGTAGCCATCAGAGAATGGGTACATGGTGGTCATAAAGGGATGGACATGGTCAGAAACAATGCTCAGGTAGGCCGTGGCATTTAAACGATGCCCAATTGGCACTAAGGGGCCTAAAGTGTGCCAAGAAAACATCCCCCACACCATTACACCACCACCACCAGCCTGCACAGTGGTAACAAGCAAGCATGATGGATCCATGTTCTCATTCTGTTTACGCCAAATTCTGACTCTACCATCTGAATGTCTCAACAGAAATCGAGACTCATCAGACCAGGCAACATTTTTCCAGTCTTCAACTGTCCAATTTTGGTGAGCTTGTGCAAATTGTAGCCTCTTTTTCCTATTTGTAGTCGAGATGAGTGGTACCCGGTGGGGTCTTCTGCTGTTGTAGCCCATCCGCCTCAAGATTGTGCTTTTTGTGGCTTCGCAAATGCTTTGCTGCATACCTCGGTTGTAACGAGTGGTTATTTCAGTCAAAGTTGCTCTTCTATCAGCTTGAATCAGTCGGCCCATTCTCCTCTGACCTCTAGCATCAACAAGGCATTTTCGCCCACAGGACTGCCGCTTACTGGATGTTTTTCCCTTTTCACACCATTCTTTGATTAGATTGGTGCATTGGTTGATTAGATAATTGCATTAATGAGAAATTGAACAGGTGTTCCTAATAATCCTTTAGGTGAGTGTGTGTGTGTGTATATATATATATATATATATAAGAGATATAGAGAGACAAAAGACTTAGTGTTAGGGTGCACTCACACTAAGCACAGTTGCCGTGTACCAGTTGCAATTGAGCGCCTATAACCTAGTGTGGATACACCCTTATTTTGAAATGTCTTTACTACTTCAAGATGAGGGAGCTAAAATATGCCATCTTCTAACCTTCTATTCATTTAATAAATAAACGAAGGGCGTTAATAGCTAGGAAAATAAAAGAAAAGTGTACATGTATTTTAGGCATCAAATAAAAAGGAACAGAATAATCAACACCACAATGTTAAAAAAAGATCTTTTTATTGTATCAACAAAATGGAAAACTCTTGCACAGGAAAACTACTGCGACAAACAAAATCCCCATTTCTTCACCTCTTCTTGAAGCCATATTTTTTTCTTTCATAGAAAAGGTCAGTCTTCGAGCTGCCGAGGTTCACGATCTTGGGGCAACCATCCCTCTGAGAAACAATGAAACAATTCTTCAGAAACTTCCAGTCACATCATAAAAAAAAACATGCATCCAAAACAAAACACATCAATTACATTTGATATTTAAATCAACAGCAGTAACAAGCTAGTTAGCTGGTCTTTTTTATATTTCATGCATTCTGACTACACTGTTAAAGAGTTGGATTCTCGTGCTAAACATGAAAAAAGAAAAATGTGAAAAAACGAGCTGGAAATATATCAGTATTTCTGTGCCAAATACACTCCTTTAGGATTTGAACAAGTTTCTGAATTTTTTTTGAGTACATCATAAAGGGAGGAATTCCTTGTATGGCCACTTCTCTCAGATGAGCGTGTGCAGACACACACGCGCACACACACACACACACACACACACACACACACACACACACACACACACACACACACACACACACACACACACACACCAAACAGAGCAACAGCATGTCCATCAACATGTTTGCTTGTTCCCGGTCATGCAGGCGGTGAGTGAAACTGCATCAAATGTCTGTGTTTTGTTGGCAATCACAAGGGATAATGCCATGATGTATTTTGTGTGTGTCATAGGTGTGTGTGTGCCTGTGATTCTTTAGCTTCGCCCACTGCACGCTAGGGGTGTAACAGTACACAAAATTGACGGCTCGGTATGTACCTCGGTTTTGAAGTTAAAGTTCAGTACAGAAGTTTTACAAAATTGCTTTCTATTTATTTTTATTCAACAGTGGTTAACTGAAAAAAATGTGTCATTAAATGAATTAAATTATAACTAAAGGTTTCTTAAAAGATAATGCTGTAAACTATATAGGAGCCCTTACTTACACATTATAATATTAAAGGTTAACAACAGAGACCAAACTATTAGCCTAAATTCAGTTGCTATTTATTTTTAGATATAATAATAAACACTCATAAGCTTCACATAAGGCAGTTTTTGCATAAAAAACTTCTAAATCTAATTATATATTTTTTTCTCCAATTCGTTGTTGAAATATAATCATTTATAGACAGTGTCTGTCCTTTTCATTACAGATTTACTTAAACATAGCTACATTAAATAAACAAAACAAGAATATAATGAATAGGCTAATATAGTGCATATATTTAGTGAACGAGTTCATTTCTCTAGTGAACTAACAGCTGTGGACACAATGATTTCTGAGGTAAATGTGATGCTGTGTGACATTGTTCTCAAGCTGTTTTATTGTCTTTCCACGGTTGAAACACAGATTGAGTGATTACACGACATATGATACATTTCAGTAAGTTGTAATGTATCCTTGACATACCGTAGGAGATATTAATTCATGTTTATTCTTTAGGTAGAGATGATTGCGTTCACTCGCGCGCCGCTTGAATTGACGCGCCTATACAGTGATCAGTCACGTCCCATTAAAGAGCGTCAAAACGGCATTTATTGTTTGAATTTCATGATAAAATGGACTGAATATTTAATATGTTTGTGTGGGAACTCGGATTGAAGTGTGTTTCACGGTTAAAACAAGCCGACTGTTAACTGTTAAAGATTGCATTCGGATCCGTTCGGTATACACGTGCACCGAACCGAAAGCCCTGTACCGAAACAATTCGATATGAATATGTGTACCGTTACACCCCTACTGCACGCCTGCACGAGTTAGGCTGTTTTCAGAACGAATCTGTACAAAGTATCTGTCTTTTATATAATATGATCAAACTAAAGACTCTTCGGAGATATGAAGCAATACTACTCTATAGGTACTCAAGATTAACATGAGATTGGCAGAACCTGTGTGTTATGTACCCTTTAAGCAGAGCCAAATGAACAGCAGATTTACTCACGTCTTTCTCCTGGATGGTGCACTCTTTGCAGTAATAGGCATCAGAAACTCCAGGACCTCCACAGATGACACAGCGCCCTTGGTAAGACCCATAGTTGCATTCATCACAAATACGAACTAGTGTGCAAGGCCTGACATAAGAGTCACAGATAACACATTTGCCATCACCTTAAAAAGAAAAGAAACAGACATTTGAGTTAAAGAGCATAACATTGTAGCAGTAGCATCCTGATCACACAGAACTGGTTTTCTGTGCACACACCCCAAGATGAAGCAGAACACAGACAAGCAAAGTAAAACATACTTTGAGCTTCGGGTGCAAGACTTAAAAAACGAATTAAAAATACCAAAATTGGCGAGTATTCAAGTAAACACCGTTGCTTAATAGGTCTTAAGAGAATGCAAATAGCTGGGAGAAAACAGGATGAGTAGCTATTAGATCTTGTCAGCTGCTTAATATACCTGCTGCTTTTATAGCTTTAATAAGAATCAAAACAAGTTTAATTCATACAGCAAAGACTTATTTAATTGGCATCTTATTTCTATTGTTTGTAATTTTCTTTGTTTTTACTGTATTACTGAGCGTCAGAGCTGAGTAGTAACTGGTTACGTAATCAGATTCCAAAAATTAAGTACTTGTAATTGTAAAATGTGTTTTAAAATACTAGTTACTTAAATGATTATTCTCACAATGACAGTACATTATTCATAATATACTCATTGATTCTCCCTACTACTTTTTATCTTTTTCAATTTTCCTTTTAAAAAAAGCCTACTGCCTAAGCGTTGAGAAGGTGGAATTGCACACACCAGCCACTAGTCATGTGAAAAATAGCCTTTCAAACACATTAGATGTACAAATTCACATAATTTCATATTTACATGCAATGCAGGGATTCCCCAACTTTGTCAGTTATGGCAATAATAAAATGAAGCAAATAATAATAACTAATAAAATTAGGTTCATGGTTCTCAAATGTCGATTACATTACATGCAGTAAAATAAGTAATTTTTGTAAATCTTTAGTTGGCTTTTTTTTTTTTACTTTAAATTATTATTTAATTAATAGTTTTTCATTAAACTCACAAACCCCTGCAGTTCATAACGTAATATTTAATGCACTTCATGTTGTTGATAAAGAATGGAACTTTTTTTTTTTCTCTGTTTTATATGAATATGGTACAAGATTGTCCTATTCAAATGCTATAAACAAGTTAGGTCAAAAGTAATCTAAAAGTAATCAAAAGTCAGATTACATTACTTTAAATGTGTAATGTACTAGATTGTGTTACATTACAACATTATGTTACTACAATTTTTGACATGTAATTTGGAATCAGTAACCGACTACAATTTGTAAGTAATCTACCCAGCACTGACTGTTTACTTCAATAATTGACTTTTTTTTTCTTTCTTTTTACTGACATTAGTTAGTTAGCCTAGTATTCTGCTGTGGTATTGAAATCAACAAATCGATTGGTGTCAAGAATTGTGAAATTTTGCAGGCATCTAAAATTTTATATAATAGCAACATTATTTCCAGCAAAATATACTTGATTACATATTGCAATACATTATGAATAAATTACATATATAAGGTTTTGGACACATTGTCCACATATTACATTTATGTCATAATTGAGCGGCCCTACTCCTACCATTGTGGCGTATATCAACCACTTGGAGCTCAATGTAGCTGTGTCTTGAAATGTTTGTTTTATTAATCAATTGCTCTATGGGGATTTTTTTTTTCCTTTTACACTGTTGAATAGTATTTATTTAATAAGCACATAAGAGTAAAACACATTTTCCTATAACTGAATATGTAAAACGAACAAATGTGAGCATTTTATTCAATATTAAAAATATTAAATTAGAAGAAACTACTTGAAATGAAAGAAATACGGTTTAAATGTAACACTGGTAAAGCACCGAACATAATACATAAAGTCCAAAACTTACATTTTTCACACAGTCTTCCAATGGCTGCAAAGAAAGGAAAGATAAAATTAGATACAACGCACTTTATACTTGATCAAATTGAAACCATGCAAACGAACAAAACAGCAAAAGGTACCAAAAAAAAAAAAAAAAAAAGATTAAGAAAACACTGCCCTCCGACTACTAAACAAACGACCGAGTAACGTTACCTTTGCATCTGCTGCTAGACTACTTAACCAGGTTTTTCTCAGAATACATAACTGGTTAAGCCGTTACCTGGTTATTAATATAATAACTTAGTCAGGGAGATATATTAACTGCTGCCTACATAAATCATTTAATCACCTTCCACTTTAATTACACTATTCATTCATTTGACTAGCGCATGCGAACTGCCTTGTTAGCTATACATTTGCTCGTTAAACAAATACATTAACGATTAAATTAAACGCTTTTAATAAAATCTAGATATAAAAAATATAAAGCCTTACCAACTCCAGCCTGTTTCCTGCAAAAAATCAAATCTGGGTGATGTTTTGCCATTATAAAAGACCGAACGCAGCCAGCTAGCGAGATACTAGCAGCAATGCAACGATGACCTCTGAACTTTCTTCTTCTGATTTTTCGGATTGAAGGCTACGAAACAACTTACTGCCACCTACTGAACACAGTACAACATGACCATAGGTGACAAATATGCCATGTAATGGTCTAGACTAGAGAAGAAGAAAAAAATCACATGCAAGCACATATTCGACCAAATGTTTACTAAATAATACAGATATTAGACACGTGTTTCATAGTGAAAAGGAACATCCCAACAAGGGGACAGTGTATTGAAATCCCATTCTGAATTACTCTGGAAAAAGGTCTGGAAAAACATGAATTCTGCTTTTCAAATAAAACAGGAGACGTTTGGTGAAGATTTTACACAACCTACCCAACACATTTGACTTCTATGTTTGCAGATGCTGAAAAATAATGTTATTTTTGTAAAATTATAAATGGCATTTGTTCTATGATTATCAAATTGTATAAACTCTCTGGACAGAGTGCACATTTTTGTCTGTGAAAAATAAGTGTAATGTTAATTTTGTAAATTAAAAGTTAACATAAGTACAATATTTTAAATTAACGAACTTGTCTTTTTAAATCTCTTAAATTAGTCAAGAATTGGACAAATATGCCTAATTCTATTGTAAAAATGGTAACACTTTACAATAAGGTCCCATTAGTTAAATGCATGTTAACTAACATTAACCAACAACGACATTATTGTTACATACTTACATTATTTATTATTAATCTTTGTTAACGTTAGTTAATAAAGATGCAACTGTTCATTGTTAGTTCATGGTCTATTAAATAATATTAACAGATACAACAATTTATTTAAAAAACTGATTACTAAATGTTGAAATGAATAGTCTAATAAATGCTTTATGAGTATGTTTCATTGTTAGTTCATAATGTTAACAAGTGAAACCTTACTGCAAAGTGTTATAAAAAAATAATTATGAATCCTAGTTTGGCTTTATATATTTTTATCTTTTTAAATAAATGTTTGTTATATTAATGCTCGTAGATAGATCACAGGTTTAGGAACCATGTAAGAAATGTTTGTAATTTTTAGACAAGGTCCTAAAAGTAAAAGATGAACACCTGGACAAAACATTACTAGAATTTAACTTTTTTCCATTCTCCATCTTTGCTGACATGTTTTTGAGTTCATAATTAATGAGGAAAAAATATGAGCATCTTAAATTGCTGCTCTTTTAAAACAAGACTCGGCTCGATCTAAACATTTCAACATCCTTCCAAGACAATGAGTTCTTATACTCGCACGTCATATTCTAGCGTCACATCTTTGTCAGTGAACAAAATGGCAACCTACTGCTTAACCGTCGCCCGGCTTCAGGTACATGGAAATCTATATTTTATATTGTCAACACGCATGGTTTGGATTTGTTAATTCATTTATTAATCCTATCCAGATATGTGCTTGATGGTTTGAGGTGCTCGCAATGTGTGATCTGATTGTTTTCGTGCTGAAATCTGCTCATGAAGTGCTCACAGGTCATTGTGGCCAAGGATGTCATAGCAGACGCGCTTGCGCTGCTGCGGCTCGCGGATGGCGTATAATCTTTATTTACGGCTGTTTGATACAAGACAGCCAAAGCACGAAACCAGAAATACTCACGGCTGTTTTATTGATTCGCCCATTGTGTATTTTTCACGTCTGGCTGTTTGGTTTTAATCGCAAGGTGAACACAAGGTTAAAACAGCGCAGTGAGGATAACGGCGCTGTCGATGTAGATTAACTAGTAACGCCGCTAACGTTACTTACATAACGCGATACTACCCTCGAAACCAAATGATTACGTTTTATCTATCTAGCATTATTATGTGTATTTTTAAACTGACATAGCTTCGACCTCCGGTTTGATCACATTGAGCGAACTGAGCAGCTGTGATTTCAAAAATACTAAACATTGGTAATATATATTGACGTTATCATTAATAATACGAGCCTAAAACATATATGTAGGCAGTCTGAACAATCTAGTAACATCAATGTCCACGAGGTTAAAAAAAAAAAATACCCCAGATAACCTTGATGCTGTCATGGTTTTATCATAGGCATCATATGACAATATGTTGTGGTCAAGATTGAGTACATAAATTAACTATTTATTTGTCTAGATATAAGATCTATTCATTGTTGTGTTTGTCAACTTAAATGTATTTATTTTAATTTTTTTAAACTAATACTTTTTATACACTGTCATTACAATATCAAGGAATTTTACAACTTATTTCAAGGCCTGACGAATGCATGGAAGGTCACAAAATACCAAAAAGTCATAGACTTTTCTCTATAAAATATAGATTATTATTATTTACAATGTTCTCAGAAGTATTTAATCCACTACACTGCTCTCTATATCTGGAAATCATTGGTCAAAGATGTTGGAAACCTGTTTATAATCTAGTTGTTTACTGTGTGATTTCTGAGTTTGTGTTCCAGCTCTTTGTGTACTGATTCCCTGTTTGTTTATTTCAGCTCGTTCTGGGTCAGGGTGCCCGGCGCTTTCATGTGGCGGCAGCCCTCAACGCAAAGGCCAAAGTGGCGATGAGCCGCTTTGAGCCAAGTTCTTGTGTCAACTATGACCAGCTTCGATCAAATATTGACATTGTGCGCAAAAGGTCAGAAAGCATTACAGTGTTTTACACTCAATTTTATTTGCTTCTGCCCATCTTATCTTTAATAGGGTGACTGGTGGCTATTTCTTACTTTTACCGAAGAAATATACTTTTTTCCCCCGCACGTGGTTAGTTAAAAAAAATAGTTTTTTAAAAGTGTTTTACATGTGAAATCGCATTTTCCAGACTCAATCGGCCACTCACCCTGTCGGAGAAGATTGTCTATGGCCATTTGGATGACCCGGCTGGACAGGAAATTGCTCGAGGACGCACATACTTGCGTCTGCGACCGGATCGAGTTGCTATGCAAGATGCAACAGCGCAGATGGCCATGCTGCAGTTCATCAGCAGTGGGCTTCCAAGAGTGGCAGTGCCGTCCACCATCCATTGTGACCATCTTATCGAGGCCCAGACCGGAGGAGTCCAAGATCTACAGAGGGCAAAGGTAAATGATGCCATATAGGGATTCTGTTGAAAGAGTACCATACATATGATAGTCCTGGATATGCCTGGTTAAAGAGACCCAGTTCATTTACTCACCGTCAAGTTGTTCCAAACCTGAATGAGTTTCTTTCTTCTGCTGAACACAAAAGATATTTTGAAGAATATGGGTAACCAAACAGTTAATGGACCTCATTGACTTATAAAAATACTATGGAAGTCAATTGGGCCCATCAGTTGTCTTTTGTGTTCAGCAGAAGAAAGAAATTTATACAGGTTTGGAACAACTTTAGGATGAGTAAAGATGGTTAGCTTAAAGATGATGCTTGTACTGTATGAATACACATTCACTTTTATTCTTCACTGATTTTATTCCCTTATTTCATTATTGCATTGTTTCATTCCTTTTCCTGCTGTCAACCAGGAAATTAATCAAGAGGTTTACAATTTCCTCGCTAGTGCTGGGGCTAAATATGGTGTTGGCTTTTGGAAACCTGGCTCTGGGATCATCCATCAGGTACTGGAGGAAAAAAAAACGTTTGACTAGTTGTTAACCAGTATGTATTCTAATAAAATAAATAGCATTTTACATGTAAGTTGCACATAAGATGTACACATAATTGTTTTAAGGGTGCTCCGATTAATCGGCGCTGATTGTTATCAGCCAATATTATCAATATAGTTTGATCGGTGGTCTCTATAAAGCTGATCAGGTGACGCTAAACTCTCAAGACAATTTTTCTATGTGCAGCTAAATTTGCTTCACCACATTCACCGGTCTGGCAGTTTTTCCAGGTGTCTGAACAGGACAATAACTTTGCAACGTCTTTGCGGAGACATTGCAATGACAACAAGAAACTAGATCTGTGTGGTTTTTAGTGAATTTCTTTCCTTCGCAGCAGTGTGCGTTCATTCTTTCCTAAAATCCCCAAATTGTGCAAAATTGCTGTTCTTAATCACCTCTAAGAGAGGGAATGGCATGGGTTACGTATGTTGCTTGCCAATAATGAGTTGTCCGTTCATGATACTTTCTCATCTCTTAATTTTTTTTTTTTTATACTTTTACACTGTTGTTAATAGTTTGCCTATTATTTATTTCAGTGATGGGTATCATTTATCAGTATCGACCCGTACTGCTCTCAGTAATCCGAACCAAAAATCCTGATTGGAGCACCCTTAAATGACTTCATTATAATTGGTTATTGTTCATAAAGTCAGAGTATCAGGGATGTGATATTATTATTATTATTATTATTATTTATTTATTTATTTTTTTCTTCTTCTTTCTTCCCTATTTATACATTCTGTATTTTCCGACCTGAAGTATGGCCCATGTGAATTGTGTAAATCTGACGGAAACGTGTCAACCATCTTATCAAAATTTGTTCTGAGATTTGTTTAATATACAATTTGTATATTGTTTATTCATTATCAATAAAAAAAGATGATTTTTGGCCAAAATAAAATTTCTAACGTTGAAAGCAAAGAAATTAAGACAAATATTAGTAGGATATTGTGATTTTTACTGATGTTCTATAAAATATTATTACCTATTTATTTATTTATTTATTTATTTATTTATTATTTTTATTTATTTGATTATTACAAAATTATTGCAATAGTAATGTTTCTTTTATTTAATTTTTACAATGTAAATAATTAAAAACAGATTCTAAATAATTTATTTTAAATAATAACCATGAGAGAAATCATGTTCCTTTTTTGTTCTTAGCTAATCACAGGCTTGCAGTTTTGTTGCAAGCAAGCAGTGTTAATCAACCTTTTTAAAAAATGTTTTAAAGATTATCTTGGAGAACTACGCATACCCTGGAGTCATGTTGATTGGTACAGACTCTCACACCCCTAATGGTGGTGGTCTGGGCTGCATCTGCATTGGAGTTGGTGGAGCTGATGCTGTTGATGTAATGGCAGGCATCCCCTGGGAGCTAAAGTGCCCAAACGTAAGCTGCTATTGCCCGTTTCCATTTAACATAACAATTGCTATCTAAAATTGGGCAATTGGAATTGTTTTTTTACCGGGTATATCTGCATTTTCAGGTCATTGGTGTGAAACTAACAGGCTCATTATCTGGCTGGACCTCACCAAAAGATGTCATCCTTAAAGTTGCTGGTATTTTGACTGTGAAGGGTGGCACTGGTGCCATTGTGGAGTACCACGGGCCTGGTGTGGACTCTATCTCCTGCACAGGTGAAAACTTGCTTAAGCAATATTTGGACTGGATTCATTTTAAAAGTAAATGTTTGAGATTAGTGATGAGTGACCATTTTGAGCAATTTTTGGATTTAACTTCCCTTTCTTAATTTGGTCAACTGTTACTTTGAGCTGAAAGTCTGTATCCATAATGGAAGGTCTAAATACATAATTATAGTGCACCAGGGTGTGCAATGATAAATTTAGCTTCAACAAAGGTCATAATGAATGAGAACCCCTAAGACATTATTGTCCAGATGGAATTATATTTATCAGAGGGTGGCAATTAGCTGACAAGCAGTATGTAATTTGCTTTGTCATTTTTATAGTTTGAGTGAAGGAAAAATAGGCATTTTGAATACTACGAAGCCCCTAAAGGTACATGGGGATGGAAAAATTATGAGATGGGAGGAAAAAATATATTTCAATGCTTTTGCATTCGATCACAAAAGTTGTGTGTCCTCCAGAGAAAGTTTGCGCTAACATGCAAAACATTTTGTGAGCGAAAGTATTATTTCTCAGTGGATCACAAAACATTTTGTGAGTGAACACAGTTTTTCTCGGCCGGGGGTTTTGCAAAACATGCAAAAACGAGCGAACAATATTTGTTGGGGGAATGCAAAGATTCTCAGGGGAATGCAAATCATTTTGTGAGCGAACGGTGTTTTTTTTGGGGGGGAACGCAAAACATTTTGTGTGCGAACACTATTTTTGTTGCCTATCTCTCTATGAACTGTCAGTGAGCTCAAAATCAGGCCTAAATTTGTGTACTGTGGCATAGATGGCACTTTTCATGCAGTTGTAACAGGGGCATGTCAGTCATTGTAAAAACTGAATATGCTTTTGGATTTTCTTATCAGGAATGGCCACCATCTGTAATATGGGTGCTGAAATTGGAGCCACCACATCTGTGTTCCCTTACAACCACCGTATGAGGACATACTTGGAGAAGACTGGTCGTGGAGGTAAGCAGCGGTAGTTTCTCTTTAATGGATAATTCAACTGCTTCCTCAAAAGTTTGGCCTCTCATTCCACTTTTTTTTCTCTCAGAAATCGCTGCTCTAGCAAATGAGAATCAAGATCTGCTGGTACCTGACTCGGGTTGTCATTACGACCAGGTGATCGAGATTAATCTAAGTGAGGTAAGAGCAAGTCAGTTAAGTAAGTTGAATGTATCTTAGAGCTATAGTAAAGTGTTAATAATTAATGCACTCCATGTTTTATAATACTCCCTTACAGCTGAAGCCTCACATCAATGGCCCATTTACTCCTGACCTGGCCCATCCTGTTTCAGAAATCGGGTCTGTTGCTGAGAAGAATGGCTGGCCCCTGGATGTTAAAGTTGGTCAGTGATTTAGAGTCCACCCCATTTTAATGGCCATTAATAGACTTTTATTATGCACTAAAATGGCTCCCTGTCATGAACATTTATAGGTCTGATTGGAAGCTGCACCAACTCCAGTTATGAGGACATGGGCAGAGCTGCCTCCTTGGCCAAACAAGCACTCGACAAAGGACTCAAATGTAAAGCCCAGTTCACAGTCACCCCTGGGTCCGAGCAGATTCGTGCCACGATTGAGAGAGATGGCTATGTGAGTCTGAGTTGGAGAGCCCTGGGATTTTATTGTTTGAAATAGCTTCACTGGTTGTGTGAACGTCCAAATTACTTGATTGTTCTGCATTTAGTCTAACAATAGAATGTGTTTCTTTACCTGCAGGCCAAAGTGTTGAGGGATGTTGGTGGAGTTGTCCTGGCTAATGCCTGTGGACCCTGCATTGGTCAGTGGGACAGGTAAAGTTTTTTTTCTGCCGATTTTCTTTTGTACACTACTGTTCAAACGTTTGGGGTATATAATATTGTGCTATCATTTACAGTTTATACTACAGGGCTGTTGAATGCTTGATACCGATTGGTTGATGAACCAATCTTCAAATCATGGCCTTATTATTTTCTAATTAATTGACCTGTTGTCAATTACTCTTATTTCAGTTTTAATACATTTTAAAATGTAATTTATTCATGTGATGGCAAAGCTGATTTTTTCAGCAGCCATTACTCCAGAAATAATTCTAAGTATGCTGATTTGATGCTTAAGAAACATTTCTTATTATTAATGTTGAAAACAGTTATGCTACTTAATATTTTTGTGGAAAAATATAAAATGACTAACAAAGTAATATGTTAGGAAACGTACAGTTAGCCAGCTATTATCACAAAATAAATCATGATAGAGGCAAGTCTTTCATCTGTTTATTTAGTGTTAGGGGTTAACAGTTTCGACACCGAGACCGGTAGTGAAAAATGAAGACCAAGGGGACCAAGTGCAATTAATTAAAGAAAAATTTACTGAAGAATAGTTTGCAGTTTCATCAGCAGAAGCCAGCTTCAAGTCTCACAAGCAGTTCGTAGGCCGCGCTCCCTCTCTACCGTTCTCGTCGTACCGTACATACAATTGTCCCAACAGTTATACTGTTTTTAAGGTCTAGCCACGTCATTACCGCAAGGTGGATGATTCTGATTGGCTCAGAGAAAATGAACAGTCATGATTCCCAGATCAGGTGCGTGGGGCAGAAGAGGGGAGAGTCGGCAGAGTCGGGAGGGAGTTCAATGCCCTGACAGCTTGGGGAATGAAGCTGTCCTTCAGTCTCCTGGTCCTTGCTTGGAGACTGCGAAGCCTCCTCCCTGATGGCAGCAGACTGAAGAGGCTGTGCGATGGGTGGGTGGGGTCTCTCGCAATGATGAGGGCTTTGCGGGAGAGGCGGGAGTTATAAATGTCCTAGAGGGGAGGGAGAGAGACACCAGCGATCTTCTCAGCTGCTCTCACTATGCGCTGAAGTGCTTTACGGCAGGATGCGTTGCAGGCGCCGTACCACACAGTGATGCAGCTGGTCAGAATGCTCTCGATGGTGCCTCTGTAGAAGGTGCGCATGATGGGGCTGGGGCTCCGGCTCTTCTCAGCTTGCGGAGAAAGTAGAGTCGCTGCTGTGCTTTCTTGGTCAGTGCTGTGGTATGTACACCCAGAAATTTGGTGCTCCTCACCCTTTCCATGGTCATACCGTTGATGGTCAGAGGAGCGTGCTGGGTGTGCATTCTCCTGAAGTCAACAACAATCTCCTTCGTCTTCTCCACGTTCAGAGAGAGATTGTTGTCGCCACACCACCTGGCCAGGCGGCTCACCTCGCTCCTGAAGTTTGTCTCATCATCGTTGCTAATGAGACCAACTACGGTCGTGTTGTCCGCAAACTTGATGAAGAGATTGCTGTTGTGTATGGGTGTGCAGTCATGTGTCAGCAGAGTGAAAAGGAGGGGGCTCAACACACATCCCTGAGGGGCTCCAGTGTTCATGATGATGGAGCTGGATGAGTTACTGCCGACCCGAACTGCCTGAGGTCTTCCGTCAGGAAGTCCAGCAACCAGTTGCACATCGATGTGCTGAGTCCCAGCTGTGACAGTTTTTGAGTGAGCTGTAGAGGGATGATTGTATTGAATGCTGAACTAAAGTCTATGAACAGCATTCTGACATAAGTGTCTTTATTTTCCAGGTGAGTGAGTGCTGAATGGACGGTGGTGGCGATGGCGTCATCGGTCGAGCGTTTAGACCGATATGCAAATTGGTAGGGGTCCAGGAAGGGGGGGAGGACAGACTTAATGTGGTGCATGACTAGCCGCTCAAAGCACTTCATAAGGATGGGGGTAAGTGCGACTGGACGGTAGTCGTTGAAGCAGGATCGAGATGATTTCTAAGGGACTGGAAGGATGGTGGTTGCTTTGAAGCATGTGGGGACGACAGCTTGACTCAGTGAGATGTTGAAGATGTCTGTGAAGACATCAGTGAGTTCCTCTGCACAGTCTCTCAATACACGTCCAGGAATGTTGTCAGGACCTGGAGCTTTGCATGCGTTGACCCTGCTGAGGGATCTTCTCACGCTGTCCCTGGGCAGTGACAACATCAGGTCATCGGGAGGAGGTGGTGACTTCTGTGCAGTGGTGCTGTTGTGAGCTTCAAAGAGAGCAAAGAAAGTGTTCAGCTCATTCAGCAGGGGGGTGGAGCTGTCACATGTCCGTGCAGGGGGCTTATAATCTGTGATGGTCTGAATACCCTGCCACAGGCTCCTTGTGTCTCTGCTGTCGCTGAAACGATGGGTTATCCTCCTGGAGTACTGTCTCTTAGCCTTCCTGATGCCGCGTGACAGGTTGGCCCTTGCTGTCCTCAGGCCCACCTCATCTCCAGCTCTGAAGGCAGCGTTACGCGTCTTCAGAAGTCTGTAGACATTTCCTGTCAGCCACGGTTTTTGGTTGGGCCAGACGGTGATGGTCTTTGTGACTGTTACATCCTCCATGCACTTGGTGATATAAGAAGTAACAGTCTCTGAGTACTCCTGGAGGTCGGTGGTGTTGTTGTAGGTTGCAGCCTGTTTAAACATGTCCCAGTCAGTGGTGTCGAAGCAGTCTTGAAGAGCCTCTGATGACCCTTCAGGCCAGACTTGAATCTGCTTCTGGACTGGTTTGGTGGCTTTCACAAGTGGTCTGTATGCTGGCATTAACATAACAGTGATGTGATCTGAAGCACCAAGGTGGGGAGGGAAGGGCTTTGTAAGCTCCTCTCTGTGTAGTGTACACAAAGTCCAGAGTGTTTTTACCACGTGTTGGGAAGTCAATGTGTTGATGAATTTTTGGAAGCACACTCTTTAAGTCTGCATGGTTGAAATCTCCAGCCAAGATGAGAAAAGCATCTGGGTGGGCTGTCTGCTGATCACTGATGTGTTTATAAAGATTATTTAGTGCCTCACTCCTGTTGTTGTTGGAGCTGGGGGGGATGTATACAGCAACAAGTATAATAGCTGTATATTCCCTCGGTAGATAAAACGGCCGACATTTAATAATCATAAACTCCACCAGAGGTGAGCAGTGTTTGCAGACCACAACAGCATTGCGGCACCACGCATCATTGGTGTAAACACAGAGTCCGCCGCTGCGGGTCTTACCTCCTTCGAATGGCACTCTGTCTGCCCGATGGCATGTGCGCTGATCGAGCTGAATGGCGCGGTCCGGGACGCTGTTGTTGAGCCATGTTTCCGTGAACACAAAAACACAACAGTCTCTTACAGTCTTCCGAGTAGAGCAAAGAAGACGAAGATCATCCAGTTTATTGTCCAATGAGCGTACGTTAGCGAGAATGATGGTGGGGATAGCCGGCTTGTGTGGTTTAGCCGCTAGCCTGACACGGATACCTCCGCGCTTCCCCCTCTTCTGTTTGATGGTGGGGATAGCCGGCTTGTGTGGTTTAGCCGCTAGCCTGACACGGATACCTCCGCGCTTCCCCCTCTTCTGTTTCCTCTCACCCCGTTTGTGGCGCCTCCACTGTGGGAGAGGTGCAGTAGTGGGGGACGGTGATGGGGTAGGCCCCCGGAGAAGGCCATGATCCCGCAGATCTTGAGCGAGCGCCGATCTTGGATTGAAGACTGTAGTTTTTCCAACCTCGAGCAGAAACTCACGTCTGTAGCTGAGTTTGCAGATGAACGGACGTGACAAGGACGTACAAAAACACTGTGATTTACAGGACGAAAAACACAAAAACACCGGTCCGTCGGGAGAGAGAGAAGCCGCTGCTTGTGCACGCGCCGCCATCTTAGTCCAACTAAATCAGATGCACGTGTCCATAAATCACTTGTTGACGCTTTCACTCCGGAATTAGGCACGTAGTGACCTTCCAGGTCTGGAGCAGGCGCCAGCTTGTCCAGAACAACATACTGTCACTCTCCCTAGGATGCCCATTGTACACCTTCTCAACACTGATCATACACAGATACACAGTCTCTCCAAGGTTGGAGCTGATTAAGCTTCAGTTCTGACCAGAAAGTTTCCCAAAACATACTGATAACGTGCTTTCTCTCAGTGAGAGGTACAGACAGTACTACAGGCAATATTCATCTTGATTCTTTAGTGTTTCAGTAAAAGGAAATATAAAATGAATAAAATATAATAAAAATGAAAGACAAATCCATATTTAATCTCTGGAAGCCGGGCTAAGTGAGCAAGCAAGTGTTTAGCGACACATCACACATCCCTAGGCTAGACCCTCAGTCACCACTCAGAGACCAAATACAAACTTTAGAAAGCATAAAGGAAGAACAAATAATCAGTGGTTCTCTTGATTAAATAATATCATAACTGAAAAGAATCATTAAAATCATTATAGTAATATAGGAAGATGAATATGAATTAAGTTTTTGATTATGAATTTAATTAGAATATATACAGAAGCGGCAGTGGACTTCAGAATCCCCCTTTCATTAGCAAAAATGGTCAATGACTATACATTTTTCCAGTTAATACAGGGTTACTTGCTAAAATATTATTTCATATGATTTCAGTTGTGAGAAGAGAGAGAGATAAAGCTCTGAGTCATATGAGAGATATGAAACTAGCAAAATCATGTGCCTGGGACAACGGTCATGGTTTAGCATCATAATACAAAAATATTTGACCTTAATTCCACAATTGACCAATCAGAATCAAGTAATTCAAAGAACTGTGTAATAAAGCCACATCATAAACCCATAAAATCTTTCTTGCAGACGTGACGTTAAGAAGGGAGAAAAGAACACCATTGTTACATCATTCAACAGAAACTTCACGGCCAGAAATGATGCTAACCCTGCCACTCATGCTTTTGTCACCTCACCAGAGGTATTTTGCAGTTGATCTGCTTACAAATGTGCCACAATCTCTGAATGCTTTTTTTTTTCTTTCCCAAAACCTTTTGTATGCAGTTTTGCCAGTGTATTTATTCTTTCACGTTTTCATTTGTTGTCTTGCAGATTGTCACAGCCCTTGCCATTGCAGGCACACTGAAGTTCAACCCTGAGACTGACTATCTCACAGCCTCCAATGGAGAGAAGTTTAAACTGGAGCCGCCCACAGGAGATGAGCTTCCTGCTCGTGACTTTGACCCAGGTCAGGACACCTACCAGCACCCACCACCTGATGGGTCTGGTCTGAAGGTAGATGTTAACCCTCAGAGCAACCGCCTGCAGCTGCTCGAGCCCTTCGACAAATGGAGTGGAAAGGACCTTGAAGACCTCCAAGTGCTCATCAAGGTAAGTTTTAGTCATGGATGTTTGAAATTCTGGGTTTCAATATCACTCTGAACTATGTAACTCTCTTTTTGTCAGGTGAAAGGAAAGTGCACCACCGACCACATCAGCGCTGCTGGACCCTGGCTTAAGTTCCGTGGACACCTCGATAACATTTCCAATAACCTTCTCATCGGTGCCGTTAATGTTGAGAACGATGGCATCAATAAAATTCGCAACTTTCTGACTGGAGAGTTTGGTGGCGTCCCTGACGTGGCCCGCCATTACAAAGTAAGAGGGCTTACTTTGCCCTTACTTTGCCCTCTTTTTTTTTTTTTTTTTTTTTGTTTTCATTTATGCTTTCTGCCTATTGAAAGCATTTGTATTCATATGGATTTTTGGATGTTCTGTTATTTCCCATTTGCAGAAGCACAATATTTCATGGGTAGTTGTGGGAGATGAGAACTACGGTGAGGGTTCCAGCAGAGAGCACGCGGCTCTGGAACCCAGACATCTAGGAGGGAGGGCCATCATTGTGAAAAGCTTTGCTAGAATCCATGGTAAGTGAATACAAACACCTTTTTTCCTTGTTTGAAGCCAGGCGTCTCATTTAGCGATTTGATTTTAATAAATCTCTCATGATGGTCAACAGAAACTAATTTGAAGAAACAGGGCCTGCTGCCCCTCACCTTCTCCAATCCTGCTGATTATGACAAAATCCGCCCAGATGATAAAATCTCCATTGTAGGGCTTAAGACCTTTGCCCCTGGAAAGGTAAGACCTATTCTATTAAACAGTTTCTAGTTTATATGCATATTTCCTGGTTTGTGTTAAGGCTGGCCCACACTAAAAGATTTTTTAAAGTCTTATCAGATTTTAAAAATGTGAGAGACCATAAACGTGAAAAAAAAAAAAAAATGATTAGGCCCATTTACACCTGGTATTAAGATGTGTTTTGGGCCAACAGATCACAAGTAAATGAGGGAGACAAAGTCTTCACACATCTTCAAACAAAACTTTGGTCTTCAGCAGACAAAGTGTAAATCCCGTCTGGCTAGTGCGTAGGGCTGAACGATTTTGAGATAATATTGCAATATGATAAAACACGATTTATTAACCACAAAGGCTGCGATTACACTGCGGTCACGTGACACACAAGAGTAAAGCAGTCTGCAGAAGAAGCATCAACTTGGCACATTACGTCACAGGCCTGGCCTAAAGGAAAGAACAGTTTGTGTTTAATCGATCTAATATTGTGTTGGTTATACTATACAATAGAGGTGGGAGAAAAGATTCTCTCTTCAATGATTCTGGATCAGTTCTGAGCTTAGATTTTAACTGCAGGTGCGCAATGGCGCTGCGTGTTTTAGAAACACCCGTATTCTGCTTGCTTATATTTCCTCTCACTCTCTCTCACACACACACACACACCAACCAATCGAACCATAAAATAATATATTTCATAATGTTCGGAAAGGTTGAAGCAAATTACAGTTACATTCGTGGGCTTCATTGCACAGGATATGCGCTGTGAGAAACTTTGCTTGATGTTGCGCTTACAGTGTGTGTTCTCGCCCGCCGGTATTTTCCTTACAAATGCTCTAGAACTCTTAATTTATGTCGTTTGGAATGCAGTGCTTATATATTCAAAATGGGAAACTCACTGACAGAAGGCTTTCAGTTTCAAATGCTTGCTTGCGCATGTGGCTGTGCGTCGTCTCAAGATGCTTTTATGACGCAAAATGAATGTGTAAACAGTCAGTACACAATCTTAACGAATTATACCGACAGGACAAACCGCATCTTATATTTCAAAAGAGATCTGTGCATTAGTGTGAATGCAGATCTCCTGCTGTCTATTATGTCATCATTAATAATCAAACAACAGTAAAGATGAGAGCGAGAAATCACTCACAGTTCAGATACTCTTAAATACTGAAAGCACTCTTTGTTGATTGCTTGTAATATGTTTTTTGGTCCTCTTTATTATTTACTAGCTTTTATGTTTTGAAGCTTGTCTGGCTATCACCAGACCAAATTGGATTGGTCTAGGGAGTCTGCTCTGTATTTTTACTGCACAAGAGGCGTGATCAACGGCATAGTTCAAATGATTCTTGGATAATTGGATAGTCCTTCAACCAATCAGATCACAAGAGGCGTGATCAATGGGCAACGACCTATTGCTTCTCCTATCTGCCATCGTGTTAAACCCACCAATAGCACGCCAGGTGGATAATTGGTCTGTGATTGGTTCCTGCTTAAGTCTAATAGAAGCAGTAGAAATGAATGTACAGGTTTCCAGACAGAGCTGCAGGGCGAAATCAAATTGCTGTCTATTTTGAAGCTATATTAGTTTATATATTTAAAATTCTTAACAAGCAATTTTTAAAAATACATTTTTTACTGTGTAATTATTTTAAAAGTACGTATAATTAGATGTATAATAAAAAAAAAAAAAGATTTAAGTTTTATTAATAAGATTAATTAATAAGAAAAAAAGTTCAAGAATTGTTTTGGAATCGGGTCGTGAGGTGCCTAAAGATTCCCAGCATTACTATAGAATGATTTATTGTTCATCTTTGTTGAAGAATAATACAGAAGATAAAGAGCTTTAAAAAATTGCATATTAAATCACAATCTTGGTTAAAAAAAAAAAAAAAATCCCAATTAGATTATTTTCCAAAATATTTGGAATAATTCAGCCCTACTAGCGCATTTAGTAGGTGGTCTTTTATAGCTGTTTGAACACATTCAACCACGTGAGTTTTCAACTACCTCTGAAAGTGATCAAAAGTATATTTAGGGTCGTCCACTTGAGACAAAGTATATTTTAGCGTTGTCCAACTGATAATAATGTGAGGACTACTTTTTACAGAAAATTTGCTGAAAAAAAAATAGAAAAAGGTTTGGATGAAGTCGTGTTATGCTTCCATTTACTTTACTTTGGTATAGTTTCATTCCACTTGGCAATCTACTGCATGTTTGTCCTTGGGGTTCACCCCACACAACGGGATTTCTGATCGTAAAATAATCAGCATGTTGGATACTACAGATTTGAGAACAGTGCGGCCCTGAAGTTCTTCCAAGCAGATTCAATCATGCTTAACACGCCTCACAGCACAGGAAAATCTGATAAAATAATCTCTAGAGCCATCAAGATAATCGGGATTTGTCCTAGGATTGTCGGAAGGGGAGAACTGGGCCTAAAATCATCCTGATTATCTTTAGTCTCTGTAAATTAGCTTTTTTTTTTTTTTTTAGCCGAACCCCTTTGACCTTTATGTTAATATTTCAATAATTAAGCGCATCCACATGTTCCTGAACATTAGACCATATCGATTAATGGTCATGTGACATGCATGTAATATACTTTTTTTTTTTTTCAATTGTATACAGAAGATTTCTTGTATAACTTTTTCTTTTAATTGTCTTTATTTATTTTACACTTGTATAATTTCATGAAGTCATAGCTTTTCATCGTCTCTCAAATTCTATAATATTTTCCATTTATTGTTCCTTATAGCCCCTGAATGCCATCATCAAGCACATTGACGGAAGCTCGGAAACCATTGAGTTGAACCACACCTTCAACGAAACCCAGATTGAATGGTTCAAGGCAGGCTCTGCCCTCAACAGAATGAAAGAGCTGCAGTGATTATAAATATACATATATGGAAGGGGAGGGGTTATGCATCAAACAGGAGGATTGGTATGTGTATGAAAGGTTTAAATGCTCATGTAATTATGAACTGAAGTATACACAAAACTGTGCTGCATAGACAAGTCGTGTCAATACACAAACTTCTCAAAGCTATATAATACATTGTAGGGCAGATAGCAACTGTAATGCTTTTTCAAGCTGGTCTGAGTTTATTACAGAATGGAGAATTAAAAAATAAATAAAAGATAAACAAAAAAACATATGTGTTAGTGGGAGACACCAGAGTTTAATTCATAAATCATCCAAATATCTGTGCAGGTGTTCAAGCAACTGTTGATTTATTAATTTCTGTTATTTGAAATATTACACCGAACTGTAATGAGAGCTGCTTGTGAATTTTCTGTCCTGTTATTTCACACGATTCTAACAACTGCTTTTCAACCTTTTCTTCTTCATGCAAGCTTGAAATTTGACCAGTTATTGTTCATGTAGCTATTCTTACTGTGAGTCAGAGTGACTTGTCTATGCCTATTCTTCAAACCTTGGCAAATCTTGTCATGCACAACACCAAAATCTGTCTAATGTGTGTGTACTGAATGCACAACAGGTCAAGTCTATTAATGTTTTAAACATAATGCTTATTTATAAACATTTGCAAAGAATCTCAGATGTGCATTATCTTAAGTGTTTTGGATGACAGTTATTGAGTAAAGGATCAGTAATCAGATCTCCAACCTTGAGCACCTTTTCTGTATATTTGAGTGCCCTTTTTTGTAGGGTTGTTGTTTTTTTTCTTTCATACAGAGATGGACCCATGTCAAAGCAGTGACATCAATCACTCTGACCAGCAGACTATAGCAACTACTAAGATACCAAGTAGTAAATTACTAGCTTTGTCTGACTCAACATGTTTGTGCTCACCAGATGAACTTTTACCGCTGCTCGTAACAAACACAGCCTCTTGGTAATAACTCCATTATTTTACTTCTTTTTTTTTTTTTCTTTCTTGTCCTTGAGGAAATGAATGCTGATCAGTCACAGTGGGTTATAAAATAAAAGTCATTTCAAATAATCCAGTCCTTGTTAATGTATGCATTAGACTTGTATGCCTTTTTTCACAACATTACACACTACATTGGTAAGCAATATATAATATAGCTATATAGGTTTTCAGTATTTTAGATGCTATGGAGCCCCAAATGTGATCATATTTTTGCGAGGGAACCCTTAAATTTAGGCAGCTGTATATTTGTATGTATACAGACTCAATTTATACTGGAAAATTAATATAGATGTGTAAAATAGTATTTGGAAAATATTTAAGCTAGTATTACATCGTTAAAATGCTGTTTTTATTCTACTTAATACTGTATCTTTTAAGTTTAATTCTATTATTTATTTTTGCATTTTTATACTGTTTTTCTGTAAACTTTTTCCACGGACCCACTAGCACTCCCATGCGGGCCCAGTTCATTGGTATATAACAGTTTTGTACTGATTAGAAGTGATAAAATTCTTCTTAATCCCTCAATCTTCTGAAGTATTGTTCGTTAAAGACATTTGACTGAATAAATATCGCAATACATCAAAATATAACGAAGAAACATGAATAACAAGACCTATATAATAAACGCAACGCGTCAAAACTAGGACGCGCGTTATGAGCCCTCTGATTGGACGACTGAAGAGTGACGTCAGGATTCTGCCGCTTGCAATTGTAGTGTCGTTGATTATAATTGGAGCGTTTTTGTTTTGTCGCGTCGCGTCTCTCGCGTTCAATTTGGATGGGGTGTCCCTCCCTCTCCACCCGTAACCTCGTTTATTGTGTGCTACGCAGGGGTCCATAGAGTCGAATATGTGGACCATGAATGATAGCATTTAATAGTGGATTCTAGTGTAGCTATGTAGATATATTTGTTTCCGCAGCGCTCGAGATATCAACCCACAGATTGGTATCCACTATAACGTACAGTACGGTAAGAATTCATTCAAAATCATCCTATTGTATTCTCCTATCCGTATATATTGCCTTTGATTGAATACGCCTTTACTGTCATGTTGTCGCATGCTGTGCACTTTAGAGGCTGAAAATAATTTCTCGACGTTTGTCAATAACCTGCATTGTTGAGCGCAGGTTGATAATATGGTAGTAAAACGCGTACTCGCAGTTTAATCACAGTCACTGTCGATTAGTCTGATATGGAGTCTGCGGTACACAGATGCTTGGCCTTTCTTAGACTGGCAGAAATCAGTGGTGCATTGGAAAACAATGAAAAGGAAACAGTTTGATGTCTCCCCAAGTAATAAGATCTGTTGTGGTCCTGATGCAGCTGCTGCACCCAGATTTGAGTGCAGACAACACAACACAACACAATACAACCACATAACTTACAGTAAAAGCAGATCAAATAAGACCGGATGGATATGGGTGTGTGTGTGTGTATATGTATATGTGTGTGTGTGTGTGTATGTATGTATGTATATATATATATATATATATATATATATATATATATATATATATATATATATATATATATAAAATCTCAAGATATATATAGATATAGATATAGATAGATATAGATATAGTACACGTTATTTATTTATTTTTCTCACTGATTTAACCCATTTTTCAAACCACAGAGGCCTCATCTCATCACCAGTGAACTTCACACCAATGGCTGATTCAGACAGCACATCTACATCTGATCGAAAGCTGCACTGCCCACATACACCTGTCTCACTTTCATTACCTTTCCTGAGGGAAGGCAGTAATGTCGAGAGAAAACCGCCTCAGACAGGGGAACCTCTTAGTCCACTGCCAACCAAACGCACACGCACCTATTCAGCGTGAGTACCTATGCTAACAGTGTAAAAATATTTAATATACTTTGTGTAAAGGTAGTGAAAAAATAATTTTGAAAGATTTTAAAATTTTGTCTTTTTAATGTTGTTGATAGATATGTTTACCAGTGTTGACACCTTTCTACTTTGTTCTTCAGTATTAGATCTACCTGCAAAGAGAGTGAAAATTTACAATTTAATCAATATATAGATCTCAAATAAATAAATAAAATGAAACCATTTGTGACCATTAAGACCTCAAAGCAGAAAAAAAAAAAATCATTTAAATCCAATTTATTTCATTTAATATTTGTTTTGAATTTAATATTTAAAAAATTATTCATATTTACTATTTAATATTTATAAATATTAACAATTATTATATTTAATATGTAATGACATGGTTATTATTATATCATAAAATATAATGCATTTTCGGTTTTATTGTTGTAATATAATGATTTATTATTGTCAAAAGCAGAAGAAATACAATAGTTAAACATGTTCTGCATTGGCTAAAAGTCTGCCATGTTGGACTAGGCAGATGAAGATGATGGAGCAGGGAGAGGTAGATCTTAATATCAGTCCGTTTAACTTTATTAATAAAACAAAGAAGATAAAAAAATACAGGAATTACAGAAGTACGAAAACATAACAGATTTGGCTTCAACTCAGACAATACAGGACAATGGACAGAACTGAACTCAGGGCTTAAATACATACAGATAATGACAACCAAAAGCAGGTGTGCAACATAATTGGTAACCATGACAACAAATGAAGAGAGGAAACATGGGGAACAAAGGAAACAAGAACAGAACACAGGAAAACAAGGTGATTCAAACTAAAAGTCCATAAAACAGAACGTAAACCTGACATAACTCTCCCCTCCCAGTAGGTGCAAACAGAAACTACACCATAGTTCTAGGAAGATGGGGGGAAAAAACAGGCAAAAAAGGTCCTTAGGAGGAGGCAGGAGGAAGAGACCAAAGGGGAATGGGGGGGATGTCCACGGGGGAGTTGGTGGATGATGAGGCAGACCCCCGGCAGAACCAATGTAGGGGGGATCCAAGGTGGAGGTAGGATTCCAAACACCTGAGTTGGAGCCGGGGGAGGTGGAGTACCGGGCGGAGCCGAAGACACAGGGTGACATTTGGGTGACATCCAGATGGGTCAACAGGCCAAGGTGGAGTTATGTTCTTGGAGGCCTGAAGTGTAGCTGAGGGATCCTTACACCAAGGTAGGGCTTGAAATCGGGAAGCACAAAGCAGAGCATAGGAGTATGGCGGAGCTGAGGAGCTGAAGGGAGCTGGCAGAGGCAGAACTGAAGCAGTGGGTGGAGCTACCATAGGCAGAGCAGAGGAGCTGAAGGGAGCCAGAAGAGAAGGCTGGAGCTGGAGGAAATTGGCAGAGGACGAGGGGGAGGGACGCTGAGCAGGCAACGAAAGAGACAGGAGACTAGGTGGAACCAGTAGTGATGGAGACAGCACAGGGATGGAAGTTGATGCCGGCTCTCGCACCTAGTTAGACTTGGCATGGGTTCCAGGAAGACTAAGGCTTCCGGCATATACTCTGGCTCAGGCCTCGTGGTGGGCACGGGCACAGGATATGTTTCTGCAATGGGCTATGGCTCATTGTATGTCGCAGGTATGGCATGACGCTAGATGGGCTCTGGCTCCGAGGTGAGCAGGATGGTCATGCAGCTGGCAAATTCCTCCTCCACCTGACCCATGGTGAACGAGGATCCATAAAGTCCATACATTTCCTTTGAGGACCATCAACAGGCAGGGGAACAAGTTGTTTGATCATTTAATCCAGTCCAAAAAAGAGAAAAGAAATGAGTATGCTACACTGTCAGGGTAGTGTGTATGAAAAGCCCGGTCTAGGAACTCACTGGTGTGGTCCTCGAGGGAACAGTCATCCTGGGTAAGGAGGAGGAGGTGAACAGCTGTAAGATCCATAATCCTTTTCCAGGTCCTATATTCTGTGACATTGGGCTAGGCAGATGAAGATAAAGGTGCAGAGAGAGGTAGATGTTAATATCAGCCATTTAACTTTATTAATAAGCAAAGAATCCAAAAAACAGGAATTGAAGGAATTTTGCAGTACAAAAACGCAGTTCATGGACTTCCTGTTTTCATTTGTCACATGTTCCTTTGTTCTAGTTTTCCCAACACTCGTCTGTCGTCATGGTCACCATCATTATTAGTTAATCTGCGTCCGCTGGGTCTTGTAATATCTTGTTTGTGTTTGCTATTGAAGTTCTCCTGTTTTCTTCAGTCTTTGTCCGGTCTCGTCTATGTACCGTTATGTATAGAGTGTGTTTAACCTGCCTGTATTGACCCACCTGAGATTCCTGTATCATTAAACCTTTGTTTGAGAATTGTATTTACCTGTCTTCGCCTTCCTGCCTGCACACACCCGTGACAACAAGACAGTGGACATAACTAAACTCAGGGCTTAAATACACAAGATGATGACAAACATAAACCTGACACAGACACTGAAATATATAAAAATAAAAAGAATTGTTATTGTATTGAGTTTGTATAGAGACTATGTGGATGTATTGAAAAAAATAATATAGGTGCACCATATATTGTTGTGTTCATTTCAACAAAACATAAAGAGATGCTTTGCTTTTCTTATTTACTAAAAGGAATCATGTTAGTTGATTATAAAGCCTCTTCGCTCTGCTGTTTTGTCAGATCGGTGAGAGCCAAATCTGGACCCGTCTTCAAGGGCATTTGCAAGAACTTCTCGAGGTCACAAGGTCACGGATTCATTCGCCCCTCCCATGGAGGAGAAGACATATTTGTTCACATCTCAGAGTAAGTGAATATAAAAGTATAATTTTAGAAATGTACAATAAAAAAATGCTCTAGTAGTTTTAGCATCTATTTTAAAGCATATTTTTTAACCACAGTTGTCTTTTTTTATCTAGTATTGAGGGTGAATATGTGCCAATGGAGGGGGATGAGGTGACCTACAAAGTGTGTCCCGTTCCTCCCAAGAACTTAAAGTTCCAAGCTGTTGAGGTGGTCATCACCAACCTTTCTTCCGGAAGGAAGCACGAGACCTGGTCTGGGCAAGTTATCAGCTCCTAACACATTCAAGCCCAACAGAAGAATAAAGAGAGGAATGGATTTAACTCAATGTGCTCATGCTGGCGTAAAATGGTGTTGTGTGTAAGTAGGATAGGGATGGAATAGTAATTAGGGTTATGCAACTGTTGTTTTCTCCAGCCTGGCAAATAAGAAACAGGAAGTTGGTCGGAGGTCTGTTTGAAAAATGGTTTGGGATGTAAGTCAGCTGAGCTTTGATATAGCATTGGCAGAACATAACATAACTGTGAGCAGCAGTGTTGCCCTTGTTTTGAATATTTGTCATTTATATGTACTTAATTATGTATTTATTTTCATTTTATGTACAGAGGCATTTGATTTCATTGTGCTGTGTATGTTCAAGTCATTTATGTAAAACTGATTTCCTAAAATAAATTAATGCACATCAAAGGAAACTTTAATTTATTGAATTGTAATTGATAGAACTGGTATTAGTTTTCTGTAAGAAAAGTACAAATCACAAAAATCACAGTAGTTCATTTTAAGAACAATGCTTCTTATGATAATTGTAATAAAATTGAAATAACATAATCATTCAATGCAGTGTTATTTTCACAAATAATGTTTCTTATGATAATTGTAATAAAATTGAAATAACAATCATTCAATGCAGTGTTATTATCACAAATTGTACATTTTGAGATTATTATTCTACTTTTAGTTTTTCCAGGAAAGATTTTTAAATTCAACTTAGATTATGTAGATATACAATTTATCTCAATTGCAAAAGTAAATGCATAACTAGGAATTAAAATAAATATTATGTGTTGAATAGATAATTGAATATTTAATTTTTAAATAATACATTTCCTCTGATTACTGTATGTTTATCAAGTATACATAAACATAGGCCTATATAAAATGAAAAATTAAATACACATTATACACTATTATCCAGTGTCAAAACTGTTTCCATGTAAGACTTTACAAATGTCAAAATATAGGCATTCAATAAATGTGTTGAGATGTGATGTAGTGCCATCTATCTAGCAGAAGAGACGCAAGAGGTGGGCTTTTTACTAGGTGACGTGTACAGATGTCCATTAGAGGGAGCAGTGCATCATGAAAACTAGAGATTGTGTTGATCTGAAAATCATTGAACTGTAAAAGAAGAAATTAGCAGGAAATCTCATTATAAAAACATTATGCGCTACACGTGAAACATGAGGACTCCAGTGCGGAAAACGATAAACGGAATGCAATACAAAAGAACCCTATAAAAGGATAGCACATTTTTATTAACCCATTTTACTTTTTTTTTATCATACATTTATTACATCATACATATGATATATTGCACCCTCGGCTCATAAACCAACTGGTTATGGATCAATTTTACAAAGAAATAACTACTCACTCACTGTATATAATAATCACGCATGTGAATGAAAGTTAGCTGGAGAGAAGACACAGCTGGGGGAAAAAAACTAGAGATGACTTATGGTCTGCTGTATGATGACGGCTGACATCTTATGATCGAGATTAAAATAAGATTTACTTATTAAAATAAGATTTACTCTCAAAAGTCATAAATGAAACTGAACCATAAACATATGAAGTGCAAAGACTATTGTTTGATATGATAAATCATTACTGAGGGAAAGCACCTGGTACATAAACATCAACTAGGCCTACAATTAACAAGAAAAAAGATGATAACGTTTATATTTATTTACGTTTTAGTTGCCTAGAAAGACAACCAACACAATTTTTTGTATATCTGGACACCAATAAGTACACAGTCCTAGGCATAAATTAAACGTTAAAAATTAAATACAACTAAAAATTATTTTTTAATATAATATAGCCTATTCAATAGGCCTAAAATAAAAATATAGACATGCAAATAATAAACTTACACACAACAAATCATAACATGCATCATCAGGAGTAATTTATGTATTATCCTCCTCTCACTTGGGAAAACAAACAGGACAGGTTATTCATTCGGATTGCTTTTATGACGGATCCATTTATCACGGGACGATGGCTTTATGGCTCAACCTTTGTCCTTCACTCCTCTTCTCACACTAGTGTTCAATAGACCATTAGAGCTTCTGCTTCAATTGTTTTAACAGAAATGTGATTACTTACCCATATATACATACTGTATTTTAAGTGCACCTCTATGAGAATATTAGGCCTAAACTCTCACTCTGACATTCACTGTGTGAGCTAGCCTTGTGAACTGGCTATCTAGACAAAAAAGAAAAGAGAAAAAAAAGGCTGCCTATGATTCCCATAAATGCTGTCTTTGTAGGCAGCTCACTAGGTTTTGGGACGCGGCCACTGACTATGTTGTTCATTAACACGCTCAGGTGAGAGCAAAGTGATCAGTGTGAAAGTGCACCCGTCTAGGACAGCTTGGATAAAACAACCTTATTAGTTTTTCCTCTACATTTTCCATTCTTGGGATATTCTCATAAATATGATGAAGTCTGCAGGATATAACTCAGGAAAAACTCGACAACTACAATTTACTATGAACTGAAACATAATGAAAATCAGTTCTAACTAAACATTGGTCTTTATCTTTCTTCTTAACATTAGAATATGGATTACCACATCTGGTTATTTGCATGTCTATCATGGGCATTTCTAAAGCAAAGTCACTTCATGAAAGAGTCTTGCTTTAATGGAACTCTTCTGATGAATGTTGTTTTATTGGATGACGCCGTGTCGCCCTGGAGTATCGATTTTGTGAAGCCTGAGGTGATGAAGGCTATTGAATCTGATTCTGAGATCAAAGATGGTAAAGTATGATCCTAACAACATTTTATATAATATGAGCCTCTAATCAACAGAAATGACAGTCTTGGGAAGCCATAATTAAAGTTATGTAAAACAAAAGAAATAAGATTTGCTGATAACTAAATTTTGTTTAAATATGAAATGTAGTTAGATTTAAAATTTTAATCGATATTATGGTTTGAATGGTATTTGAATTATTGAAGGATTAGTGTGTTTCTTTTTCAAGGTGTGGATTTATCGGTTAAATTCAGAGGGTTTCAAACCATTTACTACTTAAAAAAAGGCTGCACCAGTAGTGCCTGCGAAGGAGTTGAAATTTTAAATGATCTTGCGGTCAGTTTTGGGTCTTTTATTTATTCTGATATACTATATAGAAGTATATATATAAAGTTCACACTGATCATTGTGATTTCTTCCGTAGAATGCAGGGGAGGAGGGATGTGCTCTACTGGGACCAACCTGCACTTATGCCACTTTCCAAATGGTTGAGTATGTTAGATTTTGCTTTTACAGATCTTTGTCTGTATTGTACATTTCCTTGCTTTCTTGTTTTAGATCATGCTATCTGCCTCCTTAAGAAGCCACTTTAAATCAGTTATAGTGCTCACCCTCAAGTCATCCTAGGTGTATATGACATTCTACAATCAGAGTTATATTAAAAATGTCCTGGCTCTTGCAAGCTTTATAATGGCAGTGAATGGTAGCCCAAAATTTGAAGCCCAAAAAGTACATCTGGTGAACCACCTTCCTTATTCAAAACTAAAAATAAATTGATAAACTAAACCAGTTTAACATTTTTAATGTTGTGTTTATTTATTTAAAAGAAACCATGCACAAGTACACTATATCCTTTTCTGATAAGAACCAGAAGATGCTATATATATATATATATATATATATATAAAATACCTGATTCCAAAAAAGTTGGGACACTGTACAAATTGTGAATAAAAACAGAATGCAATGATGTGGAAGTTTCAAATTTCAATATTTTATTCAGAATACAACATAGGTGACATATCAAATGTTTAAACTGAGAAAATGTATCATTTTAAGGAAAACAAAAGTTGATTTTAAATTTCATGGCATCAACACATCTCAAAAAAGTTGGGACAAGGCCATGTTTCCCACTGTGTGGCATCCTCTCTTCTTTTATAACAGTCTGCAAACGTCTGGGGACTGAGGAGACAAGCTGCTCAAGTTTAGGAATAGGAATGTTGTCCCATTCTTGTCTAATACAGGCTTCTAGTTGCTCAACTGTCTTAGGTCTTCTTTGTCGCATCTTCCTCTTTATGATGCGCCAAATGTTTTCTATGGGTGAAAGATCTGGACTGCAGGCTGGCCATTTCAGTACCCGGATCCTTCTTCTACGCAGCCATGATGTTGTAATTGATGCAGTATGTGGTCTGGCATCATCATGTTGGAAAATGCAAGGTCTTCCCTGAAAGAGATGACGTCTGGATGGGAGCATATGTTGTTCTAGAACTTGGATATTCCTTTCAGCATTGATGGTGCCTTTCCAGATGTGTAAGCTGCCCATGCCACACGCACTCATGCAACCCCATACCATCAGAGATGCAGGCTTCTGAACTGAGTGCTGATAACAACTTGGGTTGTCCTTGTCCTCTTTAGTCCGGATGACATGGCGTCCCAGTTTTCCAAAAAGAACTTCAAATTTTGATTGGTCTGACCACAGAACAGTTTTCCACTTTGCCTCAGTCCATTTTAAATGAGCCTTGGCCCAGAGAAAACGCCTGCGCTTCTGGATCATGTTTAGATATGGCTTCTTTTTTGACCTATAGAGTTTTAGCCGGCAACGGCGAATGGCACGGTGGATTGTGTTTTCTGGAAGTATTCCTGAGCCCATGTTGTTCAAGATTCAAGAGATTCAAGATTCAAGAGTTTTATTTGTCACATACACAGTTATATACAGAATATACAACCGGCAGTGAAATGTAAACAGGTCCGCTCCATGGACAGTGCAAATTCACAGTTAAAAACACAAGGAAGAAATTATAATAGAAATAGGATATAAAAAAAGTAAAAATATACTATCTATATATATATATATATATATATATGTCTATATCTGTAGAATTATAAATAATCAAGTCAAGAGAAAAAAAGGTAACAAATAAGGATAAAGTGGAATAAAATAAGTGAAATAAACTGTGCAGTGAGTAAACTGTAGACTTTTATACATTTGTTAACCACATATTTATGAGTATAATGTGCAAACAGGTTTATGACAGGTTGTTACACAGTAACAACGAGAACAGAAAGTGCAGTGCAATGACAGTGTATCGATGTTTATCCTGACGTGAAGTCACGTGATGTTAAGTGACTGAGTTCAGGAGTCTGATGGCCTGGGGAAGAAGCTCCTCCTGAGTCTCTCAGTTTTGGCCATCAGGCTTGGAAGCGCTACCAGATGGTAGCAGCGTGAAATGAGGGTTTGCAGGGTGATTAGAGTCCTTGATGATCTTGGTAGCTCTACCTTTGCAGCGTTTGGTGTAGACGTCCTGCAGAGACGGGAGAGCTGACCCTGAGATACGCTCGGATAAGCGCACTACTCTTTGCAGGGCTTTGCGGTCATGACTGGTGCTGTTCCCATACCACGCTGTGATGCACTGAGTTAAAACACTTTCTATCGCCCTAAATAGAAAGTTTTCAGGATAGCTGGTGAAACCCTGAATTTCCTCAGCTGGCGCAGGTGGTACAGTCTTTGCCTGGCTTTTTCACCTGTGTCTGAATGTGAGCAGTCCAGGTCAGGTCCTCGGAGATGTTTACTCCCAGGTACTTGAAGCTGCTCACTCTCTCTACTGGTGACCCGCTGATCATGAGGGGGAGTATGTCCGTTGCTGTCTCTTCCTGAAGTCCACAATCATTTCTTTGGTCTTGCCAACATTCAGAGAGAGACAGTTGTCCTGGCACCATGATGTTAGATGCTCCACCTCGTCCAAGTATGCCGTCTCATTGTTGTTGGAAATGAGGCCCAGGACAACAGTATCATCAGCAAATTTGATGATAGAGGTGGAGCTGTGTGTGGGCAAACAGTCATGCGTGTAGAGAGAGTAGAGCAGGGGCTCAGGACACAGCCCTGTGGAGCTCCCACACTCAGGAGATGGAGGTGGAGGTGGACTGGCCTATTCTCACCACCTGAGGCCTGCCAGTGAGGAAGTCCTCAATCCAGTGGCAGAGAGAAGGATTCAGGCCGAGATCCAGGAGTTTGGGGTTAGCTTGGTGGGAACTATGGTGTTAAAGGCTGAGCTATAGTCAATAAATAGCAGTCTTACGTGAGTTCCCACTTTTGCTGTCGATGTGAGTGAGGGAGGAGTGGAGGACATGAGAGATGGCATCTTCAGTCGATCTATTGGGACGATAGGCAAACTGAAGAGGGTCCAAAGTGTCAGGAATGAAGGCGCAAATGGTGTTTTTAATGAGTCTCTCAAAGACCTTCATGACTATAGACGTGAGAGCCACTGGGCGATAGTCATTTAGGCAAGAGGGTTTACTGTTCTTAGGGACAGGGATGATGGTGGATTTTTTGAAGGAGGTGGGGACCACAGATGTAGCAAGGGACTCATTAAAGATAGATGTAAACAACCCGGTGAGCTGATCAGCACAGGACCGCAGAACACGACCTGAAATACCATCCGCCCAGCAGCTTTCCTGACGTCCACACGCTTGAGTGCTCTCCGAACTTCATCCTCCGAGACAGAGATCACGTGATTGTTGCTGCTCTGAGTAATTTCCTCTAACGCGCCACTTGGCGGAGTCGCGTTACGCGGTTACAGTCAAAGCGAGCATAGAAAGAGTTTAACTCGTTCACGAGCAACGGATCAACGCTTGCCTCTGCAGAGGATTTAGATCCAAAGGAGCAGATGGACCTCAGACCCTGCCACATGCGCGCGAGTCGTTGAGTTGGAAATGAGACTCCACTCGGTCTTTATAACGGAGTTTTGCGGCTTTAACTGCTCGTCTGAGAGCATAGCAGGACGATCTGTATTCGTTCATATTCCCTGAATGGAGACCGGCGTTGTAAGCAGCAGTGCGTGCGTTCACTGCCGCGCGGATTGAATTGTCCACCCACGGTTTCTGATTTGAGAAGGGCGTTATTGTTATTGTTTGCGTGGCTTGCTCTGTAAGCGTGTTGATGAAGCAAAGCGCCACGTCTGTGAACTCGCTTACGTCAGCTGAACTCGCTCGGAACATGTCCCAATCCACATCGCCCAGAGCTGCCTGTAGCGCGGTCTCTGAGTGGGGTGACCAACGCTTAACTTCCCGCCTCACCGGGGGTTCCTGGAGGAGCTTTTGTTTGTATTCGGGAGTGAGGAAAATGGCGGCATGATCCGATTTGCCAAACGCTGGAAGTGACCGCGCTTTATAGGCGTTCTTAAACGGAGAGTAGCAGTGATCCAGTGTGTTTGCTCCTCGTGTGGGGCAGGAGACGTGCTGATGAAAGTTTGGCAGGACTTTCTTTAGGTTTGCTTTGTTAAAATCGCCCGCGACAATGAATGCCGCGTCCGGGATGTTGGTTTATGACGCCGCTGGCAACATCATGAAGGCCAGATAAAGCCAGCGCTGTGTCTGCCTGCGGTGGGATGTAAACGGCGGTCGCGACAACCGCAGAAAACTCCCTAGGCAGATAGAATGGGCGGCAGATGATTGTTAAATGTTCCAGATGAGGCGAGCAGGACCGCGAGAGAATGGTGATGTTCCTGGGATCGCACCATTTCTTGTTGATCATGAAACACACTCCACCGCTTTGGATTTACCGGCCTCGGCTGTTCTGTCCATCCGAAAAACAGAGAAGTTCTCCGGACGGCGTCACAGCTGTGTCCAGGACCGCGGGCGTGAGCCATGTTTCAGACAAACAATAGATATTACAGTCTCTCATGTCCCGTTGAAAACTTATCCTGGCTCTAAGATCGTCCATCTTATTATCCAAGGATTGAACATTTGCTAGAAGAATGCTCGGGAGAGGAGGTCTGAATGCCCTTTTCCTCAGTCTGTTACGGATACCAGCACGTTTCCCACGGTGTTTCTTTGTTCTACGCCGCTGGCTCTGTCCATTGTTCAACTCGCCGTTCCGAAGAATCTCAGATGGCCACAGAGGATCGCCGTAAGTGTCCTGAAACAGTCCAGTGTAGAGGTAACCAATGTCCAAAAGAGTTTTGCTGTCGTAGTAGATCAATGCAGATGATAAGTTTGTAAAAACTGAGAGTAAAAGAAAGTAAAATAGTAAATAAAAGCACAGTCTTCGCGGAGCGACCTGAACGGCGACCAAACACAGCGGCGCCATTTTGATGGTCTGGTGATTTCCATTACAGTAGCATTCCTGTATGTGATGCAGTGCCGTCTAAGGGCCCGAAGATCACGGGCATCCAGTATGGTTTTCCGGCCTTGACCCTTACGCACAGAGATTGTTCCAGATTCTCTGAATCTTTGGATATTATGCACTGTAGATGATGAGAACTTCAAACTCTTTGCAATTTTTCTCTGTGAAACTGCTTTCTGATATTGCTCCACTATTTTTGGCCGCAGCATTGGGGGAATTGGTGATCCTCTGCCCATCTTGACTTCTGAGAGACACTGCCACTCTGAGAGGCTCTTTTTATACCCAATCATGTTGCCAATTGACCTAATAAGTTGCAAATTGGTCCTCCAGCTGTTCCTTATATGTACATTTAACTTTTCCGGCCTCTTATTGCTACCTGTCCCAACTTTTTTGGAATGTGTAGCTCTCATGAAATCCAAAATGAGCCAATATTTGGCATGACATTTCAAAATGTCTCACTTTCAACATTTGATATGTTATCTATATTCTATTGTGAATAAAATATAAGTTTATGAGATTTGTAAATTATTGCATTCCTTTTTTATTTCACAATTTGTACAGTGTCCCAACTTTTTTGGAATCGGGTTTATATATATATATATATATATATATATATATATATATATATATATATATATATATATATATATATCTTTCATTAGTCCCTAATGGGTCCCTATTATGTTCGACATTGCAGAAAAACTGTACCAAAAACTGTTTGACTAAAATGTTTATTAGTTTCACTATTAGTTTTTAGTTTAGTTTATTTATTAATTCTAATTCAGTTTTTATTTATGCTCATTTACAATAATTTCTATCGCCAAAGGTGCTTACTCCTTGCTTATTTGAGGCAAACGGAGGAGAAAAAAATGGCACATACGTCAAGAGAAGTTGTTATACCTTTTATTTTACGTTATTTGTATATCCGTAGGATACTACACAGCACCTGAAAATAGGCTAACTTCCGTCAACATAACCAACGTGACAACCTGCTTGCACAGAGAGCGTGCTGGGGACTATTTTCATACACTGTGTAATATCACTGCGCCGCTGCCATGGTACGGCAGCAAAGTCCCTTGATTACATTCCTCGACATGAGGATGAGTAATGGACCCTTTTCACAGACTTTGATTTCATCAGCATCTTAAATCCTGCAAAGATTTAATATTTTGATTTTAAAAAATGTTTCATATGTAACACTATACTTTGTATTGTATTGCTTTTGCAATGCCGCTGTGGGGGTGTTTCTAATACAGCGTCTATGGGAGTGACGGTAAAATTAATGTCTTTCTCTCTTCTGTCTGCCATTATCAATCTCTATATATTAGTTGCCTCTTTTTGAAAGTTGTAAAAACAGTATTGTGGAGTTTTTCTTTTGCTATTTGAGCAAATGGCACACAAATAATATATTTAAAGTCTCTCATTCCGCTTAAAGAGATAGTTCACCCAAAAATGCAAATTAGCCCATGATTTACTCACCCTCAAGTTTTGACTTGACTCAAGTCGTTTTTGAACTCCATAAAAGTACATCTATCCATCATGCTCCACATGGCTCCGGGGTGTTAACAAAGGACTTCTGAAGCGAAGTGGCATGTCTGTGTAAGAAAAATATCCATATTTAAAACTTGCAGACTAAAATAACTAGCTTCCGGCGGTCAGGCGCATTGACGAACGCAGAAGCGCAGAGGATAGAGCAAAACAAAACATGAGTCATGAATTTGAGTCTAAAACGGGCATTTTTAAAGAGAAATGGCGGAGGATTTCGATATAATAGAAGGGGGGCTTGAGTTTGTTGCCCAGCACTGTCCATGAGACACGTCAAAGATGCTTCTATACATCGGGTCAGGGGTTACTCTTTTAGCGCAAGTCGACTTCCTTACCACTGACCGCCGGAAGCTAGTTATTTTAGTCGATAAAGTTTTAAATATGGATATTTTTCTTACACAAATGCGCCACTTCACTTCAGAAGGCCTTTATTAACCCCCCGGAGCCATGTGGAGCAGTTATATGATGGATAGATGCACTTTTATGGACTTAAAAAACGACCCATCAAGTCACTTCCATTATAAAGCTCGGAAGAGCCAGGACATTTTTAATATAACTCTGATTGTATTTGTCTGAAAGTAGAATGTCATATACAACTAGGATGACTTGAGGGTGAGTAAATCATGGGCTAATTTTCATTTTTGAGTGAACTATCCCTTTAATAGAAGTTTACCCAACTATGACGACTTCCAATTCTGAAAAACCTGGAAATGTGAAAAGTGTCTATTGGTGATAGAGTTTTCATTTTTGGATGAACTAACAATTTAAGTGGGTAAAAAAAAAAAAAAAAAAAAAAAAAGTTAAACTACTTGCATTTTATATAGATTTAAACTATAATACATTTTGCAATACAGTATGAGTGTACTTCTTTGGATAGTGTACTTTTATGTTTACTCATCAGGCAGATACTAATGTCCAAAGTTATAGGAATAACAATAGGAACAATATTTTGACCCCAGTGGAAAGATAATGAAACTGTCAAGCCTATTCCAGTTTTGGGGGCGATTTGAAACTGAGTTTACTCAACATCTGATGTGTTCTTTCGACCACTTTTGTAGTTTGGAGATCGGTCTGAACCTCAACATGCCCATCATATCAGCAGGAAGCTTTGGATTGTCTTGTGACTTCAAGAGAGATCTGACTCGCCTTCTGCCTCCAGCGAGAAAAATCTCCAGCTTCTTCTCTTACTTTTGGAATTACAAAGATCGTATCAAGCCTGTATGGAAAACAGCGTATATATACAAGAAACCGAATAACACAGAGGACTGTTTCTGGTGAGTGTGTAGTGATCTTGTAGTTTGCAACAACAGAAGAGTTTCATGAAGGAAATGGGAATATTCCCTTGCGGCTTTCTGATTTTGGGTCTTGTCTGTAGGTACATAAATGCTCTTGAGGTGGCTTTAGGCAACTTTTCCACCAATTTAAAGAAAAGTGTGGTTCTACGAAAAGAAGACGAGTTCATTAAGGCTCTGAACAACACTAACCGGGAGAGCAACTGTGAGACCTTACTTTATTTGAATATTAGAGAAAATTAACTTTAGTTTGGTAATATTTTGTCACTTGTCAAAATGATATTTTTCCAGTGTTCATTGTATGTGGGACACCTGATGACATCATGGATCTGAAGAACGGCACTAGGGAGTTTGATGCTGAAACTGCTTTTCTTCTGATTGACCTTTACAAGTCAGTCAATCACCTTCAACTCCTGCTTTCTTTAATCTAGAGCTATATAATCTACTGATCTTCACTTGAATAAATGGCCAGCTAATTTATATAACTGTACTAATCTCAAAAAGCCTAATTTAGAAAATCTAGAAAGACTTGGAATTGTAACATTACTATGAGATGCTGCAGAAACATTACTAACTTTCTACTAGTACATGAGAAACATTACTAACTTTCTCTCACAGCGACAGATATTATAATGGGTCATCTAACGCTGCTATGAAGAACGTCCTGGTGCTAACAATGCCCAACACAAGACAATACACCATTGACACTTCTGGTAACAACACGGTAGGTACCGTGTTTTTATTTCGTTAAAACCTATTGTAACCAATCTGTAAATTACATTTTTACCGCTATATTTAAATCATTGTTTGCATTTTGTGCATATTAAATACACACACAGTATACATATTGATCAAGAAATATATTTTATATACACTACCATTCAAAAGTTTGGAACAAACTTTTTTAAAAGAAATTAATACTTTCAGACAGGATGCATAAATCAAAAGTGATAGTAAAGACATTTACAATGTTACAGAAGATTGCTATTTTAAATAAATGTTCTTTTGAACTTTCTATTAATCAATGAATCCTGAATTTTTTTTATCACGGTTTCCACAAAAATATTAAGCAGCACAACTGCTTTCAACATTTATATTAATAAGAAATGTTTCTTGAGCAGCAAATCAGCCTATTAGAATGATTTCTGAAGGATCATGTGACACTGAAAATTCAGCTTTGCCATTAAAGGAATAAATTACATTTTAAAATATATTTTTAAAACATTAAAATAGAAAGCAGTTTTTAACTGTAAAAGATATTATACTGTATTTAGAAATGCAGCATTGGTTGAGAATAAGACTTTCAAAAAAAAAGTTAAAAACAATTTTACCAATCCCAAGTGTATTTGAACGCTAATTGCATAAGTTTGCCACAACTGTAAAACAGGCATGCTTTTTTAGATTTTCTACATTTTCACAAAATAAACGTATTGTTTATTCAATGTTTATTTCATTCATTCTTTAGGTTGTCATAGTATCACTATGCAATAATTTCTATTTTATGATGAAATTTCACATTTTATATAATGTTATAATATAAAAGACAAATGAAAATAAATAATGTAGGCAAAGTAAAGGTTTTCAAGTTTTAAGTTTTAAATGTGATTTTCATATAACAAAAAGGAAAGCTTCAAAAATCTGTTCATGAGTGTAAAATGTTCACATGCTGACGCTTTCCTGTTATGGATCTACTATAGAAGTTACCAGCTCTCATCCCCTCACTGTTCTGTGTGCAGATGAATGATTATATTGCAGCATATCATGATGCGGTGCTGCTGTTCAGACAGGTGATGAGGAACATCTGGAACATGGGCTTCTCAGAAATTCAGGATATGGAGTCTGTCAGCATGAACTACTTCAGAAACGTGTCTTTCAATGGTGAAAAACATCAGTCATATCTTGGATTTGCTTTTGCTTCATATGTTGGAGTTGCTTTAGTGATCCACAGGATAATTAAGATTTCATTAATCCAAACCACAGGCATAGCAGGAGATTATCAGCTGGATGAATATGGTGACAGGGATGTGATATTTTCTTTGATCTACACTAACAATGACAATAGCAAGGTATGCCACAGATTTCAGACATATCAATCTATTTACAGAATGGATTTTTAGCAAACTATGGAGTGATGATTGGACATTAAAACTTACCTCTTCTGTACTTTAGTACAACATTCTTTATGAGTTCAACACTTCCACCAACCAAACAAAGCTAATAGATGACAATCCTTCCTTCATTTGGCCTCGGTTCCGTCTACCTAATGACCGTCCATTAAAAGGTATAGAGGATTCCATCACTTTTCAAAATCAAATAGTAATTTAATTTAGTAATGATAGTAATTTAAGACTGTAAAAATATTATGGTAAAATCCTCTTATTTGGTTAACAGAAGTGCCCTTACTCTGAACAGTGAAAAACTGTAATAGATCTAATAGGACATTTCATGTAATTTTACAGTAAAATACTGTTAAATGAACACTTCAAGTCGTCTTATAATTTACAGTGAAAACCCATAACTATGTTTCTTCTTATCTTTTATCTGTTATGTACACTTGGCTTCTATGTTACAACTTATGTTGTTAAATTAATTTGTATAACGTAATTGTGTCAGTGTTGGTGTAACGCATTACATGTAACGCGAGTTACGTAATCAGAATACTTTTTACAAGTAACTAGTAAAGTAACTGATTACTTTTAAATTTACAAAAAAATATCTGAGTTACTTTTTCAAATAAGTAATGCATTTATTGACTGACACCTCTCCCGTTGTTATGATAGTTATTGTAGATCTAGACTAAATTTCTTTCTGCATTTGTACGTTTGGCGCGAAAGGGCCTTTACATACAGTGAAAAAATGTTTTTTTCATTTAACAAACCAGCAGGCCCAGCCCAGGGGTCCGTTCTTCGTACCTCGCTTAATATATCGGGATGATTTGG
Source organism: Paracanthobrama guichenoti (assembly GCA_018749465.1). Taxonomy (NCBI): domain Eukaryota; kingdom Metazoa; phylum Chordata; class Actinopteri; order Cypriniformes; family Gobionidae; genus Paracanthobrama; species Paracanthobrama guichenoti. The sequence continues at coordinate 15,385,473 of CM031954.1, forward strand.
CAGATGCCACATCTTCTAATCGTGATAACTGATCTCTGGCTAATTTGGTTCTTCAAATGAATTTGCGGATTGGATTACAATATCTGGATTAAGTTGTCTGAGATTACTGTGTTCCTGAAGAGGGCATATATATATATATATATATATATATATATATATATATATATATATATATATATATGTATATGTATATATATATATATGTATGTATGTATGTATGTATATGTAATTATATAAAATTATAAAGTAATTATTCCATCACAAATAAATCTCTCAATCAAGTGGCTGTGTCTATAGTATTATAGACTACACAACATTATAATATTATTTTCAAATTAACTTCTATATTATTATCATCATTATTTAACATTATTTTTGCCCCTGGTTCAGTAAGGAACTCTTGTAATAAAGTAGCAGTGGCTGGGACAGATTTTAAGTATCAACGCTGCAATCTAATCCTGTTTACATGAAATAAGCCTGCTCACGAGCAGGTTTGATTTTACGGACCTGTTGCTATGACAGAAAGTCCCAGATGAGCGTCGAAGAACCAAACAATCCAAGATCATGCCAAATCATCAACAATAAAATCCAGCTAACTGAGTTGACGTACAAAGAACAGACCCTGGTGAGAAAAAGTAATGCAAAAGTAACATGCACGCATTACTTTCATTAAAAGTAATTAAGTAACACAATGTGTACAACACTTTGTGTAAGTGTTCACTTTCTATAGTATTTACCACAGCTTGTCTCTTTACCACATGTGTTTTTAAGGTGGTTGTTAGTATTATTATAAAGGTAAAAAATTATTTTAGTAACTTGGCATTTAAACAATTATTTCAATTAATGTTTTTACTGTAAATTTAAGTTCAGTGTGTTAAACCTAAAATATTGCAACAACAACTGCTTTTTGTTTTTAAACCATAAATTGCACCTTTTTTTTTTTTTTTTTTTTTACAGTGATGTTAATATTTTATTGTATATTGTGTAATGTATTATGTATATTTATATTTTTCTTTAAATAAACTCAATACTTATTTATTAATTTATTTATTTAGGCCTGGAAGCCGACACCATCATTGTCATATTGTGTACTGCTGTTGTGGGGGTCATGGGTACACTTGCCTTCATCTTTTACTGGTTAGAGCAATACATTGTTTTTCACTTTTATTCTTTGTTCCCTTGTAATGCCAATTTGTGTAATGCCTCTGGACTGATTTTACCAGTACATATCCTATTGTCATCACTGTGTATGAAATTGTAAGTATCAAGATATTTACAGTTGTTTCTGTATATATTTTAAAGGCAAAACAGATATTACCGTCACTTGCAGAAAAGATGGTCTCACATTTCCTCAGAGCTCATTACCCCTTTGGAGTTGAATGAGTGGAATATGATCTGTCTGAAGGTAATGCATTGGCACCAAAGTCTTTAATCTACTTTTATAATAATGCGTTTTAAAATGTTTATGCTTATTATTTTTTACTGCATGAATATTATTGTCTGTTGTGATTAGATTGAGGAAGACTCTACACAAAATAGTAGCTACATCCTACGCCATGCACGCTATGATAAAAGGTACTGTAAATACTCACTACTATCAAAAATGATTCCATTACTTCCATTACATGATTTTTTTTTCTTCATAGATTGTTATCCTTAAGGAGTTAAGGCTCACAGATGGAAACTTCACTGAAAAACAGAGGATAGAGCTGAACGCGGTAGCAGGATTTCATTCTCTTCACTGGATAACATGACACTGACATTGAATAATTTTAAGATAAAACCTGAGTAACTTTGTGTTGTTCACAATAGAAATCATAATATATACCACTTTCATTTCAGCTCTTGAAAATTGATTATTACAATCTTACCAAATTCTATGGGACAGTCAAATTTGACAATGAGTATTTTAGGCGTGTTTGAATATGGAGAAAGAGGATCCCTTAGAGTGAGTATTATAACAAGCCTTGTATGATGTAATAAAAAAAAATCTAAAATAGTAAATGAATACTAAAATATGGATTTTTATTCTTTTAGCATGTGCTTAATGATAAGATTTCATACCCAGAAGAAACCTTCATGGACTGGCAGTTTAAGATCTCTGTCATGTATGACATTGCAAAGGTGATGGGATGATTACCTTCATTTAGAGTATTTTCTTAAACTCAGAATGTATTATTTAATTCTTTGCATATAGCAGTGTCTGAACGGATCCTTTGACTTATATATTCCTACTAGATGTGCTATACGCATCTGTCATTAATAGTTTTCTCGTATTAACTTTTTGATCACCATTAGGGCATGTCTTATCTCCACGCAAGCAATATTGCAGTCCATGGGCGTCTTAAATCCACTAACTGTGTGGTTGACAACCGTATGGTAGTGAAGATTGCAGACTTTGGCTTCAATACAATTCTCACTCCCAGTAAAGGTGAAGGATGATTTATTGTCATTATTATCCTGACAAGTTTTTCAGTTATTTCTACACTTCTACGCTTATATTAAGAGTTAACAATTTGGTTAATAATTTGCTTATGTTAATGTTTACCTATTTGTGTTTCCGCTTCTCTCAGATCTGTGGACGGCTCCTGAACACCTCAGGAAACAGAGGATCTCTCAGAAAGGAGATGTGTACAGTTTTGCCATTATTTCTCAGGAGATCATGATGAGGAAGTGCACATTCTACACAAGTGCCTGCTCTAATCGTGCTGGTGAGAGAAAGAGTTATAGACAGCTGCACAAACAATACACACAGTCACCACCAGTGACACCTACTGGGGATTTTTTTCATCATGCATGCAAAGTCAAGATTATTTATGTATGCTACATGCCATGTTTAACTTTAAAAGAATAGTTTAGCCGAAAATTAAAATTATGTACTCATTCGTTTATTTTACTCACACAAAAGTGAATTTCTGGACTGAAGTGCTGGTAGCTCTTTTCCATGCAATTACAATAAATTGGGACTGAAGCTTAATTTTCACCAAACAAAACAAAAAAAAAGTTTAAAAGTAGCATATACACTATTTTGGCAAAAGTATTGGGACACCCCTCCAAATCATTGAATTCAGGTGTTCCAATCACTTCCATGTCCGTAGGTGTATAAAATCAAGCACCTAGGCATGCAGACGCTTCTACAAACATTTGTGAAAGAATGGGTCGCTCTCAGGAACTCCGTATTCAAGTGTGGTACTGTGATAGGTTGCCACCTGTGTAATAAATCCATTCGTGAAATTTGTGGAAGCAACTGGGAACAACAGGTACTCAGCCACGAAATGGTAGGCCACGTAAAATCACAGAGCAGGGTCAGTGCATGCTGAGGTGCACAGTGCGCAGAAGTCGCCAACTTTCTGCAGAGTCAATAGCTACAGACCTCCAAACTTTGTGTAGCCTTCAGATTAGCTCAAGAACAGTGTGTAGAGAGCTTCATGGAATGAGTTTCCATGCCCGAGCAGCTGCATCCAAGCCTTACATCACCAAGTGCAATGCAAAGCGTCGGATGCAGTGGTGTAAAGCACACCGCCACTGGACTCTAGAGCAGTGGAGACGTGTTCTCTGGAGTGACCAATCACGCTTCTCTGTCTGGCAATCCGATGGATGAGTCTGGGTTTGGCAGGAGAATGATACTTGCCTGAGTGCATTGTACCAAGTGTAAAGTTTGGTGGAGGGGGAATTATGGTGTGGGGTTGTTTTTCAGGGGTTGGGCCTGGCCCCTTAGTTCCAGTGAAAGGAACTCTTAATGCTTCAGCATACCGAGCCATTTTAGACAATCCCTGTTCCAACATAACTGAGCATCAGTGCACAAATCAAGGTCCATAAAGACATGGATGAGTCCTGACCTCAATCCGATAGAAGACCATTGGGATGAATTACAGCGGAGACTGCGAGCCAGACCTTCTCGTCCAGAGTGCCTGACCTCACAAATGCGCTTCTAGAAGAATGGTCAAAAATTCCCATAAACACACTCCTAAACCTTGTGGAAAGCCTTCCCAGAAGAGTTGAAGCTGTTATAGCTGCAAAGGGTGGGCCAACTCCATATTAAACCCTATGGATTAAGAATGGGATGTCATTAAAGTTCATGTTGTGCATGTAAAGGCAGATGTCCCAAAACTTTTGGCAATATAGTGTATGTGTGCTATATACAGGTGTCTACTGAAGCAATATAATAGTTTTATTTGACAAACATTTTACCACAGCATATTAGATTCAAAATATGTTGATTGACTTGTTGTTTTACAAAACGTGGTGCAAATTATAAAAAATATTTGTGAACATAATTAAAATGTAAATGTAATTTTGAAATAAATTAAATTCTTTCATCATGTGCAGTTACCTATGCCTCACAGACTTTTTAGACTGTTTACATTTTTCAGTTGTTTATAATTACTGTTTTAAGCAAATAATTTTATATATATATTCTGTTTTGTTTTTAGATCAGACATGTTTTAGAAAAAGTTATAATTGTGTTGTTTTTTCACTGTAAAACAACCGCAGGACATTTTTGGTTTTTTTAGACATAAACAATGGATCTTTATTGATATTGTTTTCCTTGTATTTTCTTTCAGGCCTTGTTTCTCACACCACCTTTGTATTTTCTTGAGGCTTAGTCTTATTCTTTTCTTGTCTTTTAGTCTCTTTCTTCTGCCACCTGTAGGCTATATTTTCTTCATGCTCAAACATTGAGAGGGAGACCACAGCTATGTGACTTAATGAACCTGTTGTGTTTGTTGACATATTTTTTGTGCAGTAACTGCCTTTGTATTTTCTCCTCTTTTCTAATCTTTTATTTCTCTGCAGCAAAATTTTTCTCTGCCAGTTTATAAATGAGAAGTCCCTTCTTACATTCAGGTTCCTGTACGTGTGTCTTTTTTAACTTTGCAGGTGGTGGAGTAATATTGCTGCCTGCTCTGTCTTTGTATCTTCTATCTTCTATCTTGTCTTTCAGGCCTTCCCTTTACATCCTCTCTTTTTTTCATATGTGTGACTTTTGTACTGTCAGTCTCCATCCAAGCAATCTCATATTAATTTGTTCTCTCCTTCTTTTCATTCTCCTTTCTTGTCATAGTTCCACCTCTACTATCATTTCTACATGCTTCCATCGTCAAGCGCTCTCTTCTTCTTCATCGTCTCTTCCTCAGCCTTGGTATTTTGAGCAGGGTTGTCCATCCAAACAAGTTTTGGCTTTGCTGGTGATGAAGTTGCATCTGGTCGTTTTATAGCTGAAGAGTCTCTCCTTCTTTCCTTCTTTTGTCCTTTGCTAACTCGCCTTTCAGGTGGATGCTTTTGCTCTACCTCAGCAGGTGCCATCTGAATCATCAGTGGTTCTGCCATAGTGAAAAGAGATGGCAGTATTTCCTCCTCAGCAGGTAGACTGAGATGCCAAGGTGCCTCCTGATCCATCAGTGATTCGAGGAATGTGGCAATTTTTTCCGCTCATCAGGTTCCTCAAACTGAGCCATCAATTGTTCTGCCACATTGAAAAAAGATTGTTTCCACCTCATCAGGGAGAGGGTGTTGAGGTGCCACCTGGATCATCAATGGCTTTGCTACTGTGGTTGAGGAAGCATGAACAGGGAAATATTTTCACTCCAGCATGTAGAGTTTGGTATTCAGGCTCCTCCACTTGAATCATCAATGCTTGCTGCAATGTTTTATCTTAAGAAGAGAGTCCTCATAGCCTCTCTCTCCCTCCACGCCTGTATCTTCTGGAGGTCTCTGGATGAGCTCCTCCTGAATGTTGCAAGATTTTAGGTGTCCCTTACTGTCTTGACAAGTGGTGTCTTGGCAAGAAGAAGCTTAAGTGACCAAGAATTTTGTTAAGTAATGTCACAATGGATCGCAATAGATCACAATGGATTGATAATTACGCGCAAATATCAAATATCACTAGCGAATATCAGTGCTCTGATACTAGTGATACTTGTGCAATAAATTTATCAAATATCCAAAGATTTAGCAAATATCAATAGTCTGATATCACTGCTAATCACTGTTTTCCTTCTGAACTCAGCTGCACCAGACTGATGCTTACCATTCCAACTTAGTGCGGGCAGAATATTACAACATAATAGTCGATTACTGACACAGTATTTTGTACTGGAATTCCAAATACCAGCAGTGATTACACCAAGGAACCATGGTTACAGTCGTAACCTGAGAAGTTCCCTTCCGAAGTGGTACTCGACACTGCATCTTGGGTCGACGCTATGAGGAACAAATACCCACTCCGCCATGCCACGGGGATGCCTGCCTCACTGGGTGAGAGTATGCACAAGCACAGTGGGCATAACGTACACTGACTCATCAGATTATTTCAGCTGGAGTCAGAGCGTCATTCCAGGGCGTGACCATACAAAGGTGTACGTGGACTGTCTAGCAGTAGTATTCCCTAAGCCATTATTTCCCATGAATGTAGAAGATATTCCAGCTTCTATGCCTTTATAGTGAGGGAAGTCCTGGCCTATATAACCTTCATCCCTCCCCTGCAGGCTATTCTAGCCCTAAAAGCAAAACTGCCAGGAATAAAAAATGGCTTAGCTGTGACAGCCTCTTAGGCTTGACACAGCTCTTAGGGAATAATTGCCACAGGGAGAAATATGTCACTGTCGACCTTGGCCATTACCACTATCACACTGGGAAACCACAGGGCAACGGCAGCTCTGCGTAATTAGCCTATGTCAATAAGGGGAGAGTGCTCACACTCTGCTTACATTCTGCTATCTTTTTTTTGCACTTGCCGTAGTAAGTGACAGATAACTTGCCGTAGTAAGTGACAGAGGGACTAGGAGAGCTTCTTCGACTCGTAGAATTGTCAACCCACGTAATAGTTAAACAGGTATCTGATTACTTCCTTCTCCGGGGTAAACGCATGCCCCTACTTAACCCAACAGTAGTTGTGGAGGGGAAGCAAACTAAATAGTAGGAATACAGTGCCACATCAAATTTACCCAAACTATCATTAGAGAGGGATAACTAAACAGGGGTATACAGTTGCCCAATATTTTAGTTCAGTTCACTCAACCCTGAGGGAAAATAATAATATGCCACCAGAGTGGAGCATTCCTACTCCATGACCGTCATACACTATGCTTCTATCATTCTGCTCTACACTAAAGAATGTGTAAGGGAGGAAGGAGGAGGAGAGATGTTATCCTCCTCAGCAGTTCGGTCTTGTGTTTTAGCAAATCACTTTTTATTAATTACCTCCCTCAGGTCTTTCTGCTTCCTTCTAGTGTCCCGTCTCCTACTCTACTCCTCAAAGGAAGAGGAGCATGAGTGGCTACACTCTCCCTCTGGCCCTGCCTCCAGTCCTCAGACTGTGACAGGCCAGGATCCCCAAAGGCTTTAGGCAGGGATCTGGATTGGCACGGGATATACTTCTTGAATGTCTCTGATTGTGCCCACCGACTACCGTCCCAACTACCCACTATACAAAGTTGAGAGTGCGAGACCTGGGCATCAAGGTGAAAATTCTTCTCTTTCTCCCTGATGTCCACCAGGTTCAGCCACAGATGCCTTTCCATAACCACCATCACTGCCATTGAGCAAACTATAGCAGTGGCTGTTTGTTTAGGTCTGTGGTACAGTGCAGCTCGGCAACTGCTTTAGGGGACAATCCCTGCCCCTGATCCAAATCCCTTAGCAGATCTGCCTGGAAGGCCTGCAGCACCGTCATGGTGTGCAAAGCTCCACCGGCCTGTTCTGCTGTTGCATACATCCTGCCATTCATGTGTGAGGTGGTCTGAAGTGGCTTAGATGGCAGGACAGGAACCTTCAAAGAGGATAATTCACTCTGCGAGAAATTGCTCGCAAGCATCTCTTCAACAGGGGGCATCATCACATATCCCTGCTCACTTAATCCTTCAAGTAGATTGAAAGTTGAAATTAATGAATGCAAGCTGAATAAGGTTTCTTCTCCACTTCTCCAGTTCTGCGTGGATGTCAGAAAGGAATGGAAGGCTCATGGATGAAGGGCAAAATATGGCCTGACAGCCTGCCACGAACGACTTGCTGAGAGGACTCAGTACATATACTATCTTCCGCCTCCTTCTGGCTGGATGGTGCCAACAACATGCTATCTGCTGGGTCAGATGACACTAAAGACAGAACATCCTGATCCAGCATATCGTTAGAGCCCACAACTGTGGATCTCTAAAGAGCCACACTTCTCTCAAACTCCTCAGCCAGTTTAACCTTCAATCTCCACAACTTAAGCCTCTGCTGTGCCTCGGCAACAGCAGGCCCTGAGCCACGAATAAGGACAGACATGAACAGAGCTTCTGCATTTAGCTTTAGCTAAACAAACGGCTCCTGAAGACAAAAAAGCTGATAACATGTATCACCCTCTTATACTTCTAGGACCTCCGCTAATGGCGTCAAGGACTATTGCCAGCCAATGAAATTAGAGTGTGTTCACACATGCTTCAGTTACAATAGCCAGTTGTTATTCACTAATAATCTTTCCCTCCAGGGGGCTGTGATCATTGACTCAGTGAGTTTGATTTAAAGAAAGATTAATTCATTCATGAACGTTCCAAAGTAATAAGAAAATAAAAAATGACTTAAATGTCAATGACAGGCTTCAAAAGGCTTGGAATATGGTGCACGAGGAATACTTTTTTAATACTTTTATGGTGCTAGTTTTGTCATTCACTTCATTCATTCACTTATGGCTATTAGATTGAGCCACCAGGATATTTGTGAAAAGTTCGCCTTTTTGTGTTTCACAGAAGAAATTCAGACAGATTTGGAACAAATTGTTTTCATATTTAGGTGAATGATTTCTAATTCTAATCCACTTTCCTTTACCAGAGAAACTAGCCAGAGTGCAATACCCTAGTACAACGTCTTTCTTCAGACCTGATCTAAATTTTGAGAACACCAGTGAAAGAGAACAAGAGGTATGTATGTATTTGTTTGACACATACACAAATTATTTGTACTAATAGTATTAATTTATTTTTATTTATAAATTCAGCCTTGGTGAGTATAAGATACTTCATTCAAAAACATTAAAAATTGACAAATACTGTACATTCATATAAATTTTGATGTCAATAACAATTTTTTTTTTTTTTTAAAGTACGATTGGTGCCCTGTTACTTGGCTCTTTACCCATTTAATCCGTTTCTCCAGGTTTGCATGCTGATCAGAAATTGTTGGGACGAGGACCCAGACAGAAGACCAGACTTCAAAAAGATAGAAATCACTCTATGGAAGATTGTCAGGTCACTTTTTATATTCTTTTGTTCGACACTGAGAAATCTTAGAGAACTGGTAGACAAAGAAGAAAGAAATACAAATCAGACCATTAGCATGTATGATGTAGAAATCTCTCTAATACATGATTTCCTGATTTGGTTATGAATAGTCTGGACAACCAGGAACATGAGAGCTACATGGAGAATCTGATCCGCCGGCTGCAGATGTATTCCCGTAACCTGGAGCGGCTGGTTGAGGAACGCACAGCTCTATACAAGGCTGAGAGAGACAGAGCGGACTGCCTAAACTTCATGCTTCTGCCTGGGTCTGAACACAACTAACAGAAGAACACTGCAGAACCTTTTAGTGATCATTATTAGATATGCATGATATATCTGCAACATAATGATTATTGGCCAGTATTAGTGAATTTTTAATTGTACACATGCTCATTTTCCCAGTTTTTACATTTAAGCCCCATTTCCCAGAACAATTTGTCCCAGGTACTTTTTTCCCCCAGACCTGTTGCTGTCTGCGTTTCCATCGCTGTCTAAAGTACTGTGAAGATTAGTCCGGCAACGTAGGACTGCATGCGACTTTCCAGAGCCCACTAGATTTCGTCTTCCACAAATACACTTAAAGCCTGAACCTCACCGTCGGTCCATATGTTCGTATGTTGTCGTATTTTTAAACTTCATTGTTGATTCGAATAGCAAGCAAATGACTTTTAGGTTGAAATAAAATGCTGGGTGAGCTCAACCAATCAGCATGTTCAGCGCCAAAGTTCCTGAACTTTGAAAAAGTACTACCTCACGAGCAGGGCCGTTTGAGGGGGAAATGTTTACCTGGAACTTCATTTAGACCCCAGTTCCTGCAGTCGAAACACAGAGTACCACCCCAAAGTCCCTAGTTCCTGGGGAAAGTTCCTGCAGTGGAAATGCAGCTTTAGATTGTCCTTGCTGTCGAATGCTCAATTAAAGTTAATCTTTAAAGTCACTGTGAAATCAAAATTGACTATTCTTATTTTCTAATGCAATATTGCAATATTTATTGTAAATGATTTTTCAGTTCATGTGCCTTTCTAATCAAAATAACTCCTCTTCTCTTCTCTTCTCTTCTCTTCTCTTCTCTTCTCTTCTCTCTTCTCTTCTCTTCTCTTCTCTTCTCTTCTCTTCTCTTCTCTTCTCTTCTCTTCTCTTCTCTTCTCTTCTCTTCTCTTCTCTCTTCTCTTCTTTCTCTTCTCTTCTCTCATTACTGCCAGATACTCAAATCATTAACCTATGTCATTTTGTTTTTGTTGCAGACCAGTTGTGCGCTCTCTGAAGGAAACAGGAAAAGTGGAGCCTGAGCTCTTTGTCGAGGTCACCATCTACTTCAGTGACATTGTGGGATTCACCACACTGTGTCACTTTAGCACACCCATGGAGGTGGTGGACATGCTCAATGACATCTACAAAAACTTTGACCACATCCTTGACAATCACGATGTCTATAAGGTATTTCAATTAACTATAATTGAATGAGACCCCATATCAGAGAAGGCTTTTACAATGCCTCAGTAATTCAAGGCAGTGTGTCTGTCTGTCTGTTCCAGGTAGAGACGATTGGTGATGCATACATGGTGGTGTCTGGTCTTCCTCGACGCAATGGGAACAGGCATGCAATGGACATTTGCTTCATGGCACTGGACATCTTGGCCTTCATGGGCACATTCCAATTACGCCATCTCCCTGGGATGCCTGTGTGGATTCGCATTGGTGTGCATTCAGGTAACGGTCATTCATTTTACTCTGCTCAACAGTGAGGCCTTATATACTATTAGATTAAAGATTTCAATTATTGCAAAGGGCATTTCTTAATGGCACAGCAGCAAAAGAATTAGTGCCCCTAATTTGTCTCCTACAATAGGTTTACATGTGTATCAAGGATTAAAAAACACTTTAATTTTCTCATAATATTTTTCAGCATCACCTCTTTTCTCACAGAGTCTGAAATGGTTCAATAAAGGATTCAGTCTCTCTAAAGCCGCGAGCCTACTCTTCTCTGATTGGTCAGATTGCCCAATCTGTTGTGACTGGTCTTCTGCATGTCGGAAACAAAATAACCATTACCATATCTGAATTTCAGCTCTGAAGCTTCCTCAGTACTTGTGTACACAGTGATAAGAACAGTAACGATGGCGTCAATTGAACCTGAGTAATCATTATTTGAAGTGCGTGCAAAGTGGGTTCGTGCAGGAAGTAAGATTTACTGACTTGTTCAGATTCAGATCTTTTGGCAGACAATAATTCCATTTATTGTGCATTTTGACCTTTGAGACTTTGCATTCACAAACAGCAATATAATGCACTACATGAACGTTCAGGAGGAACACGTTAAAATGATCTATTCAATCAGCACAAGAGGAGGCATATATATATATATATATATATATATATATATATATATATATATATATATATATATATATATATATATATATATATATATATATATATATATATATATATATATATATATATATATATATATATATATATATATATATATATAATATACACGCAGCCGACTCACCTATGTTCCTTGACAGTTTTCTGCACCCGAAATCCTCACTTGGCTTGTTCCTATCCCAGCCAGGGATACGGACTTGGGCCAAAATACCAAGCTCAGAGCCCTCTCTTCAGACAGCATGCCAAATACGCATACTATTTTACTCAATCTGATTATTTAAATCAGATTCTGAAAAATATTTTAAGTACTACACAAAATATACTATAACCCCTTAGTTTGTAATTTTTATGTTGCATGTGCACAGGGCCCTGTGCTGCTGGTGTAGTGGGAATTAAGATGCCTAGATACTGCCTGTTTGGAGACACTGTGAACACGGCATCTCGTATGGAGTCCACAGGTCTACGTGAGTAGTGCTGCCTTTCAAAACCTAAACTACCATTCAAAAGTTTGGGGTCAGTATGATTTATTTATTTTTAGAAATTAATCATTTTTTCAGCAAGGATGCATTAAATTGATGTTAGTGGGTGGGAACCTGTTAGTGGGTGGGATATATTAGGCAGCAAGTTAACATTTTGTGCTCAATGTTGCTGTGTTAGAAGCAGGAAAAATGGGCAAGCGTAAAGATTTGAGCGAGTTTGACAAGGGCCAAATTGTGATGGCTAGACGACTGGGTCAGAGCATCTCCAAAACTGCAGCTCTTGTGGGGTGTTTCTGGTCTGCAGTGGTCAATATCTATCAAAAGTGGTCCAAGGATGGAACAGTGGTGAACTAGCGACAGGGTCGGTCATGGGCGGCTGAGGCTCAGTGATGCACTTGGGGAGTGAAGGCTGTGGCCCGTGTGGTCCAATCAAACAGACGAGCTACTGTAGCTCAAATTGCTCAAGAAGTTAATGCTGGTTCTGATAGAAAGGTGTCAGAATACACAGTGCATCGCAGTTTGTTGTGTATGGGGCTGCATAGCCACAGACCAGTAAGGGTGTCCTTGCTGACCACTGTCCTCTGCCGAAAGTGCCAACAGTGGGCACGTGAGCATCAGAACTGGACCAGGAAGCAATGGAAGACTACATGGAAGATCTGGTTTGATGAATCGCGTTTTCTTTTACATCATGTGGACGGCCGGGTGTGTGTGGGAACACCTGGCACCAGGATGCACTATGGGAAGAAGGCAGTGTGATGCTTTGTTCAATGTTCTGCTGGGAAACCTTGGGTCCTGCCATCCATGTGGTTGTTACTTTGATACGTACCACCTACCTAAGCACGTTGTAGACCATGTAAACCCTTTCATGGAAACAGTATTTCCTGTGGCCTCTTTCAGCAGGATAATGTGCCCTAACACAAAGCAAAAATTGTTCAGGAATGGTTTGAGGAGCACAACGAGTTTAAGGTGTTGACTTGGCCTCCAAATTCCCCAGATCTCAACCCAATTGAGCAACTGTGGGATGAGCTAAACCAACAGGTCTGATCCATGGAGGCCACCTCGCAACTTACAGGACTTAAAGGATCTGCTGCTAAAATCTTGGTGCCAGATACCACAGCACACCTTCAGGGGTCTAATGTAGTCATGCCTCGACGGGTCAGGGTCGTTTTGGCAGCAAAACGTGGACCAACACAATGTTCTTTTGAACTTTCTTTTGATTAAAGAATAGCCTACCATGGTTCCCTTTCAGTCGGTCATGTTCGATGTACATCGGAACCAACCGACTAATTGGGGATCGCTTTCAGAGACCTATCTACTTCGAGTGTAAACTAACGAACCAATGAACATTGGCATGCGGTTCAAGGAATTGAATGCACCACATCTTTGCTTTCTGCTTTGGAGCCGAACGATTGCTGTTCCCTTTGTTGACTGTGATCGTTTCTATGAACAGGTGTTTCCTGAACAAGCACCTCAGGATCGCTGTCTCTCGTGCTTGGGGAGGATCACAGTGACGGCTTTCCTGCCTAGTCAACCTCCTCGGGCCCCTCACTCCACGCAAGCCGTGGAGCTTCCAAGAGAGTGCGCTGGTCCTTCCCATGGGGGGCCAGTCATTTCTTTTGGGGCTCCAGGATGTTGATCGCTGCATTGGAGGGTGATGTCTTCCGGGGATGAGGATTTGGCTGCGCTGCCCCCTTCGGGTGTGGTAGCGTTGCCCGAGTCGGACCTAGAGCTGACGGCTATGCTTTCCCGGGCCACCGCGAGCGTCGGGCTCGATTGGAATCCACCACCGTGTCCTGAACCCTCAAGGTTGGACGATTGGTATCTCAGGGCGGCCTGTGCTGGTTCTCTGCCTTTCTTCCCGGAAGTGCATAAGGAAGTTACCAGATTGGGAAGACCCGGCCCCCAAAGATGTTCGGTCGGAGTCGTGCTTTCCTTCCTGCAAGATGGGTTGGGGTGATGGCTGTCTCCCTTCAACCTTAAAGTTTATGTTGCGGCCAACTCTCACATTGTCCTGAGACCCCGTGCCCAAGGTTCCTACCACTCCCTTCAGGGACCAGGTAGTGAACCTGCAAGCACTGCCCTCTTGAGGAGGCAGACCCAGCCCTGCCTTTTCTGTCCCATCTGCTCTCTGTGGTGTTACCACCCTAGAGACTTCCATATGTTGTACTACCCTGCTTGGCTAGTCCATATGTGTAACTTCCACATTTCACCTTCCTATGAGAAGGATGTGGCTTCCGCAGCGTTCCCTTCGCCTAGAGGGATCCAGTAGTCACGCTGAATGTGTCTTGCGGAACAGCAGTGACTGACCTTCTCTGCTTAGAGCCCTGAATTTCCGCTCCATCAGATGGGGGCGGACCAGGGAGCTCAGTCAGAGCGCTGGAAGGGCCAGCAGCAACGGCGTGTTGGTAGATCCCCAATTCGTAGGTCAGTTCCGACGTATGTCGAACGTGACCGACTGAAAGGGAATGTCAGTTACGTTTGTATCCCTTGTTCACTGAAGGAGGGAACGGAGATGTACATCCTGTCGCCACAGTTGCTGTACCTCTGCTGAACGGCGTATTTACTAAGTTCGGCTCCTCAGCGGAAAAGCAAAGATGCGGTGCATTCACTTCCTTATTTATACCCGCATTACGGGGAGGAGTATGGAATGCGTGAACCGTTCATTGGCTCATTTTACACTCAAAGTAGATAGGTCTCTGAAAGCGATCCACAATTCATCCTTCAGGGAACGAGGGTTACATACGTAACCGAGACGTTTTCACAAAAATATTAAGCAGCACAACTGTTTTCAACATTGATGATGATGATGATAATAATAATAATAGTAATAATAATAATAATAAATGTTTCTTGAGCACCAAATCAGCAAATTAGAATGATTTCTGAAGAACCATGTGACACTGAAGCTCAAAGGAATAAATTAGACTTTAAAATATATTAAAATAGAAAACCGTTATTTTAAATTGTAATAACATTTAACAGTATTACTGTTTTTACTATATTTTCAGTCAAATAAATGCAGCTTTGGCGAGCACAAGAGACTTCTTTTTGAAAAACATTATTTAAAAAAATTACGTTTTGAACAGTACTGTAAATCAGTTCACTAGATTTCCCCAACCAAAGCATTGTGAGTAATCCATCTATGTGTATTCTATATCTTATTCTACATTCATCTTCTCACTCCAGCACTACGGATCCATGTGAGTCAATCAACTATCAACATTCTCCAGCGCACAGACTGCAAGTTTGAGTATGAAAAGAGAGGAGAAACTTACTTAAAGGTAGTGATTTCACTATCATTGTTTTGATAATTGTCCTCATCAGTGTTATTTTTGTATTATTTATATACTATTATAGCATTTATTAGTATTAGATTTTATTTTAAGTTTTTTTTTAAGATTAGATTTTTCATCTAATATTTATATATTTTATTTCAGCTTGATTTCACTGAATTAAAATGATTTGTAATAGTTTGCTACAATAACAGCACCCTGTACTCTACAGGGTAAAGGAAAAGAGACAACATACTGGTTGACGGGAGTTACAGGGCAAAATTATAATCTGCCAACGCCTCCAACAGCGTGAGTTTAACATTTTATGATTCTTATTATTCCTCATAGCTTGTCCGTGAACAAATTACTTCTGATCATTACTCGTTACGTCTAATATACTTTAAAAAAGATTTCATTACTCTCCTCCTGACAGGGAAAACTTCCAGAATCTGCAGCAGGACCTGTCTCAAATGATAAAGACATGCCTGGAGAAGCGGCCCTCCAGCTTGTGGAAGAGACAGACCCTGTCAGCACATCACAGGAAGCCCATAGTGGAAGTGGAAACGGAGTGCACAGAACTGCCAGAGTATCTCCACCTGGCCACCGGTGACAGTCTAAGCACATACCTGTAACCCCAGCATCTAAACATGACACTAACACACTGGCTGCATCCTAAATTGCATACTTCCCTACTCGATAGTAGGCGAAAAACAATATGTGACAAAAGTAGTATGTCCGAATTCAGAGTACTTGTAAAAGAGTAAGCAAAAAGTACCCGGATGATCTACTACTTCCAGCGAGATTTTGAAGTGTGCATACGATGGACACTTTACCATCCTATGAGGCCACGGGAGAGGATTTGTGAATGAAACAACTGTCAATTAAAGTGACAACATGGGGGTAATGAGCGGATATAGTGCGTCCAGATTACATTCATACTACATACATTCATACTTTATAGAACATACTTTTTTATTCAAAATAAGTACCTACTCAAGAGAGTATGCGATTTCGGACACAGCCACGGTCTCATCAGCATCTGGTCCAAAAGGCCTTTGTTGATGACAGAACTGGATTCTAATTGAAATCTCTGCAAAATGTAAATACTGTATATTTGGATTTATAAAAAGTGTTATAACATTTAACTAACATTATTTGTTGTTAACAAGTGTTCTAAAGCTTCTTTCTTAAATTAAGAAAACTAAACAGACATCAAGCTAAGCTTTAAATGCAGTTGCATTAATATGTTTAACAATATTAAACACTCTACAACAAACTGCAGTAGATCTGCTGTTAGTCTGTGACAGTTTATTAAAGTGAAACAGAATGTTTCACAGTAAAGATATTTCATTTTAAATTTAATTTTAATAATGCTTCACACACTTTTGAAAAAGAACCAAAACTTTATTTCAATTACTTTAATAACTATTTACACAACAATGCTGCTTGGACATCTATAATGATTCATGATTGTTTTCTGTGCTAAAAGATATTCTCTTGTTTGAAGAAACTAACATTAATCCAATTTTCTTTGGCATACATACACTACTAAGGGTCTGTGCCCAGTTTCAACAAAACCCTTTAAGTTTTGTTGAAAACCATCAGTAATTATTACTAAACATCTTCTTATCTTGAGGAGTTTATTTCAAGAGGCTAGAGTGATTTTAATGCTAATCAAAACTCATTAATTATGCAATATGTAATAATTAAAGTACATAATTATACATATAAAGTACATAAAACTAAATAAATAACAACACAATTAAATTTTACCTTTCACACCATGAAAAAAACATATTAAAAAGCCACAACACATCCCTTATTTGATAAATAAATGATAAGTGCTCAGACTGGAAATATGGTATAGTACACAAACTGTCTATACTGCACGTATAAATTTAAGAAACTGTCAAGAAAACATAACATAGAGGGCAGGGGGAAGCAAAAAGACCCCCAAATAAAATAAAAATAATTCTGTAACATTTCCTAGTATCAAAAACATGGTCTGTGTCATCAAAATCAGGTCATTTCCATGACACAGGCTGTGTTTGATACTAAATGGGACATTGTGTGTGTACAGACTAAAATTCAGTATAAACCAAAACATTGCCTGTGCCCTGACAAGTAACATAATCTGACATTTATTAGAATAAAATAAATACAGATGGATGGCACAGTATGATTATAAAAAATACAAGGCCATAAAAATGGTGCAATTAATACATAAAAGTACATAAACTTGAAAACTAAAACATACCTCTGAAAACCATTGCAGTGAGAAGATTTGTTCAATACACCAGTACAAATTTTAAGAGATTATTATACTCTACTGCACTGACATGCTATGATATGTGTCGTATCAAAACTTCTGCTGCTTCTACATCAGTTGCATCTACACACGTTGATGGAATTTATGATATCTCCTCTGTTTCATATAATTCACTATTCTCTGTCTAGACACAAGGACTGTTATTATGCTCACAGTTCTAGAACATAGCAGCAGCTAATGGGGACAGAATAAGAATTGATCGACCCAGTAACACACTGAGCTACAAAACTGTTTACAAATGCCTCTTTCCTCTGTATAAATGTAGTTGTAATAATAATAGGTCATGTTACCATTACAAACTGATTGAACATGTATGTTTACAAAAAAACGATAATGGTATCGATAATGTTGTCATCAAACATGACAACGAAACAATATTTCACCCACAATTGTGCACACTTACTGTAAGTCATATTTAAAAACAGATTGTTTCACTGCATTAAATAGAGAATATGTGGCATATGAAGCTTTACTTGGAATTAACTTCACTTTTCTAAGCATTTTCTTTTTCAATTACTTTTAATCGACTGGTCCCAGTGCTATTTTTAGTGGATGTACTATGAAGCCCGTTTCCCATGGTTTACACAGGTGTCCTATTAGAAGTACCCCAAAAACCTATCAATCATTTTCCTGTGAAATGTTTGCTTGAAAAGTGTGCTTGTGCTATCCGTCTTTAAAATAAAAGCCACTTGGTTTGCTGTTCTGTTATATGACGTGATGACATTCATGCATTTTTAACATGGCTTAAGCGTCTAAATATGTTTAGGGGCATTGTATCTATGCAAATTTTGTGCAAAACTACATATTTAATAAACAAGCTTAGAGCTTAGGCATGCAAATCAGCCCACAGTACATAAAAATTCCAAAGAAAGCTAATTTGCACGGCTCTAGGCTAAAGATAGCAAAAGGTGCTTGATCATTTGTTGAATTGAGGCATGTTGACTGAAACGATTTTGATTGCCAGGCTAGTTCCCTTGAAAGAAATCTATCCTCCACACAAAACACATTAACAAGTGACACAGTATCATAATGCAGCACATTAGCTGAACGAACAAAACTAACTTCAATGTAAGTAAACTGTGCCCGGACCTATTAAAAATCCACATACAGCATACAAACACAACCAGAACCCTCCCGAGCCCTGTACTATCCCAGTGACCTCTAATGACACCCTGACCTTCTAGTCGGCGCCAACGACTATCAAAATGAACTTCCAGACTGTAAATGGGGGTAAAGTGCGCTGCTGGTGGTCTGCCAGGGTGACACTGCTGGCACTTTACCCACAGCTGATAGATGGAACAAGACATGGCCCGTGTCTGCAGCAGATCCGCCCTTCTTCTGCTATAGCAAATGTGCAAAACCTAAACACTAAATACTAAATAAGTGATTACAGTCTCATATCCACACAGTCTTTCCATAATTGACGACAATGTCTATCCTGACTAAGCCAGACTAAGTCTTTTAGTTATTTTTTAAATGCCTTATATTTACTATTTGCTTAAATTTACTATAGTATCCCATGACTAGGTTGCACTCTTTGGTAACAGGCCATGTACTAAGATTAAGTAATTGTGATCTTTTCTTAATACCTCAGGTGCCTTTTGCTTTTAGGAACATTTCATTTAATTTTTTTTGCTGCTGGTTGTGAAGTCTCCCGCTAATACCCGTTGTTTGAATCAACAAATCTAAAAAAGTATGGCTATAAAAACAGCATCATGAGCACATGAAAAAAATGGATATCTAGAAAAATAAAATTCTTTGTATCCTACATCCGGGACCCATGGATCTGGAACAACTGTAAAAGAGTTGGAAAAGATATTATAGGCACAGAAATACTACTGTTCAAAAGTTTGGGGTCAGTATGATTTCTTTGGAAGAAATTAATTTTTTTTTTTCAGCAAGGATGCATCAAATTGATCAAAAGTTAAGGTGATGACATTTACAAAGCGACAGAAGATTTTTATTTCAAATTAATGCTGTTCTTTCGAACTTTCTATTCTTCAAAGTATCCTGATAAAAAATGTATCACACTTTCCACAAAAATATTAAGCAGCACCACGGTTTTTAAAATTTATAATAAGAAATGTTACTTGAGCAGCATATCGGCAATGATTTCTGAAGGATCATGTGACACTGAAGACTGGAGTAATTATGCTGAAAATTTTGCTTTGCCATCACAGGAATAAAATAAATGTTAAAATATATTCAAATAGAAATTATTTTAGATTGTAATAATATTTAGCAATTTTACTGCTTTTACTGTATTTCTGATCAAATACATTTAGCCTGAGGGTGAGTAAAAGAGTTTTTCTTTTCAAAAACATTAAAAAAATTACAGACCCCAGAACTTTTGAACAGTAGTGTATATCTAGAATAACTTTGGATATGGATAGTGTAGCTTGAGAAATATGCCTCCTTGTATGTTTCATGTAATTATGACAAATACAAAGATAATTTTTTTGCTGATATGGATATGGGTGGAGATGGCAGTGACTCAATGGCAGTTTATGGAACAGACACTGTGCTAAATATTGAAGTCATTCGGTTGAGTCATTTGTTTACCATTTCTGGTATAGTGACCTGTGCTAAAAAAAAAAATTATATTCCCATTTTAAAGATATACATTATATTGCCAAAAGTATTGGGACACCCCTCCAAATTATTGAATTCAGGTGTTCCAATCACTTCCATGGCCACAGGTGTATAAAATCAAGCACCTAGGCATGCAAACGCTTCTACAAAAGCCACGTTTCCACCGAAATTACCCGGAACAATTTGTCCCAGGACCTTTTTTTCCCCCCCAGACCTGTTGCTGTCTGCATTTCCATCATGGTCTAAAGTACTGTGAAGATTAGTCCGGCGACGTAGGACTACACACGACTTTCCAGAGCCCACTAGATTTCGTCTTCCGCAAATACACTTAAAGCCTGAACCTGAACTTGAACCTCACCGTTAGTCCATCTGTCATATTTTTTAAACTTCATTGTTGATTCGAATAGCAAGCCACTCTTACTGTACGCACCTCAACTGACTTTTAGGTTGATATAAAATCCTGGGTGAGCTCAACCAATCAGCATGTTCAGCGCCCAAGTCCCACCCCCGAAAGTTCCTGAACTTTGAAAAAGTACTACCTCGCGAGCAGGGCCGTTTGAGGGGTAATGTTTTACCCGGAACTTCATTTAGACCCCAGTTCCTGTGGTCGAAACACACCGAGTACCACCCCAAAGTCCCTAGTTCCTGGGGAAAGTTCCTGCGGTGGAAACGTGGCTAAACATTTGTGAAAGAATGGGTCACTCTCAGGAGCTCAGTGAATTCAAGTGGTGTACCGTGATAGGTTGCCACCTGTGCAAGAAGTCCATTCTTTAAATTTCCTCACTACTAAATATTCCACGGTCACCTGTTAGTGGTATTATAACAAAGTAGAAGCAATTGTGAACAACAGGTACTCAGCCAAGAAGTAGTAGGCCACATAAAATCACAAAGCGGGGTCAGCACATGCTGAGGTGCATAATGTGCAGAAGTCTCAAACTCAATAGCTACAGACCTCTAAACTTTGTGTGGTCTTCAGATTAGCTCAAGAACAGTGCGTAGAGAGCTTCATGGAATGGGTTTCCATGGCCGAGCAGCTGCATCCAAGCCTTACATCACCAAGTGCAATGCAAAGCGTCAGATGCAGTGGTGTAAAGCACACCACCACTGGACTCTAGAGCAGTGGATACGTGTTCTCTGAAGTGACCAATCACACTTCTCTGTCTGGTAATCCGATGGATGAGTCTGGGTTTGGCGGTTGCCAGGAGAACGGTACTACATTGTGCCAAGTGTAAAGTTTGGTGGAGGAGGGATTATGGTGTGGGGTTGTTTTTCAGGGTTTGGGCTTGGCCCCTTAGTTCCAGTGAAAGGAACTCTTAATGCTTCAGCATACCAAGATATTTTGGAGAATTTCATGCTTCCAACTTTGTGGGAACAGTTTGGGGATGGCCCCTTCCTGTTCCAACATAACTGAGCACCAGTGCACAAAGCAAGGTCCATAAAGACATGGATGAGCGAGTTTGGTGTGGAGGAACTTAACTGGTCTGCATAGAGTCCTGACTTCAACCCGATAGAACACCTTTGGGATGAATTAGAGCGGAGACTGTGAGCCAGGCCTTCTCGTCCAACATCAATGCCTGACCTCACAAATGCGTTTCTAGAAGAATGGTCAAAAATTCCCATAAACACACTCCTAAACCTTGTGGAAAGCCTTCTCAGAAGAGCTGAAGCTGTTATAGCTGCAAAGGGTGGGCCAACTCCATATTAAACCCTACAGATTAAGAATGGGATGTCATTAAAGTTCATGTTGTGCATGTAAAGGCAGATGTCCCAAAACTTTTGGCAATACGTGTGTGTGTATATGTGTGTATATATATATAATATATATGTGTGTGTGTGTGTGTGTAGCGCAATAGTTTGCCTGCACACTTGCAATTGTGTTTACATAGAGAATAGTTACTTATGAGGGAAAATCATGCTTGGGAGTTGCAAGGAGGTGAAGGCTATTGCATTTCATTGCAGTGTGCTCATAAAAGGCAAGTAAAACTAGTTGGATAAATCCTCCTCGTACCACCTTATATCAGAGGACTATTTTCACAGCCAAACAAACTAATATTCGTCTTATTTGGTGCACTGAAATGCAATTTACCAAAACCCTTTGACTACTAGAATTTTGTACATCTACCACTAATACAACCAACATGACAGCAATTCCTCACCAATTCCTTTGACACAAGTTTCTGCTAATCTCTAATCCACTCATTGGGGGTGGCATTTATCTCTCCCTCTTCCTCCTCCTCCTCCTCCTCCTCATCTTCCTTCCTCGCTCCATCCTCCTCCTGTGTGTCCGAGGTCTAGTAGTGTTATGAGTGGACAACAGGGTGAACAGAAACCGGAGGGATCGCAGCACGACAGATGATGGCATACAAAAAAAAAAAAAAAAAAAAAAAAAAAAAAAAGATTTATGAATTTGTGAAGAGTAGGTGTGCGAATGGATTTCAAGGCTATTGATGTGAAATGAAATGAAAAGATGCAGATTTTGTAGGTCGTAAGCATGTTTTTGAGGAATGTGTCACTGGAACTGTGCTTTACGGTGTTCGTGAGTTGGCACAATCAAAAACGGACATGTGCGCATGTGTCTGTAGGTTCTCCAACCTTAGTCTTGTGACTCTGCTCCGTCCCCAAACCTCCACCCGAGGTGTGCAGTTCTTTTGACACCACACACAGAAATTCAGCCTGGTCCTCTGTTCCATAGCTGTAAGATGAGCCAATGTTCACCATCTTGAAAAGCAAAGAACAGCCAAGAAAGAGAGAGATAGAAAGAAGGTCTTTCATCATGACAGGTACTTGAGATTTGAGGAAAGGGGAAAGGACCATGAAGGAAAACATCAAGATGGATCAAATACTTAGTCAGCTGTGCCAAAAACATCAATGCATTCATTAGGGATAGGTCAGGTTGGCTAGTCTATTGGTAAAGTTAACCCCCCTGCCCCCACATGCAGATGTCTTGCATTGTTTTTTTAGTGTCTCACACCATGAGCATTGCATTTTAAGGATGTATTTTAAAGAGATAGTTCACCCAAAAATGTACCATATATACCCAAATATAAGACTAGGTTTGTGTCCTAAAAATAGGTTGAAAAATGGGGGGTCGTCTTATATTCGCGATATAGACAAAATCACGGGTGGAAAGGGAGAAAGCAGGGGGAAACAGTAGAGGGCGCCACGTAATCAGTGACAGTGTTATGAATTAAATAAACAGTAAAGTGCCGCCATGGAGAAGTCAAGAGATCATTTTGAGAAAAGAGCTTCAAAAGTTGGTCAAATAAACCAACATGTTCAAAACAGTTATGACACCAACTTTAAACTTATGGTCGTGAATGAAGCAGAATCATCTAATAATTGCAAAGCTGCCAAAAAATTTGGAGTCACAGAATGCAATGTTCGGAGGTGGCGAGCACCTTTTTTCCACAAAAATAAGTCTGGAAAATGGGGGGGTCGTCTTATATTCAGGGTCGTCTTATATTCGGGTATATACGGTACATTCTTTCATCATTTACTCACCCTCATGTCGTTTCAAACCTGTATGACAAACCTTTCTAATGGTCTTTATTGTGTAGAGGACAAGAGAAATATTTTTCTCAGATATATATATATATATATATATATATATATATATTATTTTTATAATTATTTTTTTTGTCTGTACAATGCAAGTCATTAGGCACCAATGTTGTCTGATAAACGATGTTCTTCAAAATATCTTCTTTTGCGTTGTTACAGAAGAAAGAAATGCATAGAGGTTTGGAATGAAATGAGGGTGAGGAAATGATTACAGAATGTTAATTTTTAGGTGAACTATTCCTTTAAGAAATATATCTTATTGGTGTATGGTGGACCCTAAATCAGTCTTATTTTGAAAAAAAAATTTAGTTTTCCACATTTCGAATGTGCAAAATATCATTAGGGATGTGCAAAACTACATACTGACAAAGCTGGAATAATATCATACAGTTTGTCATTTTTCAAAAACGCATAATGATTAAGAGGGTTTGGTGCAACTGACCATGTAAAATCCAGAAGGATATAAATGGCAAATTTTTAATTTCACACTTTAAGCTACGTTACTGGACTCTGAATCTGAGGGGAGAATTGGACACTGGGAGCATTAGGATCAGGGGAAGGGAAATCAACTCAGTGTCAGTCCAACCCACAGTCCAGAGCAGTCCGGGGCGGGGTTTTCGGCAGGCGCGCACGCTGACCTGCTCAAACTTCCAGCCATCTGACATGGTGGACACCATCTGGGTCAGCTCCTCTTCCTGACACTGCAACACCCGATAAACGTGCTTTGGTGGTACCTGCTGTATGAGAGAGAGAGTGAGAGAGAGAGAGAGGGTGGGTGAAGACTAGTGAAGTGTAAAAAAGAAATGTAGTGGGTAGTAGAGGAGAATGCCAAAAGGCAAGTATGGAAAGAAGAGCGGGAGTGGGCGGGAAACTGACGTCTGTTGCATAAGCACGCAAATATAGTCACAAATGTACAGTAGAAACTGAGACGGACAGAAATATAGTGCTGAGAAAGTGATGAAGCTGAAAACTGGATATATTAATGGAAAAAATGCAATATATTTCCAGAAAATGAAGCTAAATGGGAGGCCTGCTCCATTACCTGTGTCGCCTTGGAGTCTCGCTCAAGAATCCTCTCTTTGATTAATTTAATCAGCGGTGTGATGTTGTAAAATTCTGCCTCCTCCAAGACACCTGACGGCACAGACACACTTCATTTTTTTTTTTTTCTTACAGTTATGTGCTGTTTCAACTAGATATTGAAATTCTAAATAAATTAAAAATAAAACACCCAATGGCTGTTAATGCTGCAAGTGAATTTAGGCATCACATTATAAATGTACAAATGGATTTTCATTTGGAGATTTGCAAAATATTACATTCAACAGTGCTATTATATTAGTGTTTTTAAAGATTAACTGAAGATAAAGTGAGTGTTAGATGACGAATGAAAGACTAAAATAATCTAAATGCAAAAATAGGGAATTGGCAAATATATAAATGTACAAATACTCAAAATCAACTCATGTTGTTAACTAAAACTAAAACTAACATTTTTTTAACTAATAAAACATTTTCATCAATTAAAAATATTCAAATAAAAACATTTTAATTAAAAATGAAAATATACAAATAAAATACATACTATAACATTACATTAATAATACTAAAATAGCACAATTGAATAATACCGATAAATAAAAAGATCTTTAATATTGGATGATAATCATATGGTACCAATGCATCAATAGTTATGATGGGTTGACATTAAAATATCATATATTATTATAATATTGCCATGCACTTGACAACTGACAACAGTACTGAAAATAAATGAACAGACCTTCTTCTGCCAACTCCTTGTTATAAACCAGTTTCCCATGTCGCAGATAGTTGAGTATGGGACCAAAATAGGTGGGATCTCGGTCAATCACATAAGCGCCAGTTTCATCCTACACAAACACATCACAGGTCTCTCAGTTTAATAATTAAATGAAATTTGATGTTTAATAATGTGATATTTACTTGTATTAGTACAATTAATGATGTATATATTTTATCAATATTAGATGTTAACTTGCAAATATTTAATAATGTGGTAACTCCCTATTTAAATGTAACTGATTCGGTGCTGAAACTGTTCAACTGATGTACAGGATGTACTGAACAGTACATCACCTCAGGGAATAAAAATGTGACTTGGCACACGAGAGGAAAAACATTAAAGGAAAGGGCATGTGGAAAGTGGCAGTGAGCAGAGGTCACATTAGCATGGCCACAGTCATTGTCCCAGAATGGCTGAGGGTCTTCTCTGCGAGACAGGACCTACGAAGCAGGACATAATGTAGGCTACATCATACCCTAGTACAACATGCCCTACAGAGAACATTACACAACTGAGCCCAGGGCAAGAGCACTCAAAAGGCACAAAAAAGGGAGTGCATAGAAACACACTATGGTGAAAGAGGTAAAAAGAAAGAGGAAGATGTTGGCGTTACAGAAGGCTCAAGACTGAATAGCAGCGCTGCAAGGTTATAAAAGCACTATAATAGAGAAAGCAGAGAGCAAAAGAGCCTAAATGAGATAACTCACTGCAGATTCACAACATGGACATGAACAACACACCTACACAACAAGCTAGAATTGATTCATTGTACAGCCCTTGATTTATTCGTCCAAAATTTAGGTGATATTCTGCTTTATACAGTAAGTTCCATTTGTGAGATTGTGACTGGATTCCATCTGCATTTTCTGCATCGCAGAAATCATAGGGCTCTACATGATATTATGTTAAAGAGAGATAGTTGTGTGGGTTATTTATTGTTGTGTTATAAAGTTATAACCATTAGTAAGAAGGGTATGTAGCTAATAGTGGTCCCCTCTCAAAACTTGAATTTTAGCAATTCCGATTCCCAGTTTCGATTCCAGTAAAGTAAAAAAAAAAAAACATTTAGAATCAAACAGACACTCACCTAAAGGATTATTAGGAACACCTGTTAAATTTCTCATTAATGCAATTATCTAATCATCCAATCACATGGCAGTTGCTTCAATGCATTTAGGGGTGTGGTCCTAGTCAAGACAATCTCCTGAACTCCAAACTGAATGTCAGAATGGGAAAGAAAGGTGATTTAAGCAATTTTGAGCGTGGCATGGTTGTTGGTGCCAGACGGGCCGGCCTGAGTATTTCACAATCTGCTCAGTTACTGGGATTTTCACGCACAACCATTTCTAGGGTTTACAAAGAATGGTGTGAAAAGGGAAAAACATCCAGTATGCTGCAGTCCTGTGGGCGAAAATGCCTTGTTGATGCTAGAGGTCAGAGGAGAATGGGCCGACTGATTCAAGCTGATAGAAGAGCAACTTTGACTAAAATAACCACTCGTTACAACCGAGGTATGCAGCAAAGCATTTGTGAAGCCACAACACGCACAACCTTGAGGCGGATGGACTACAACAGCAGAAGACCCCACCAGGTACCAAATAGGAAAAAGAGGCTACAATTTGCACAAGCTCACCAAAATTGGACAGTTGAAGACTGGAAAAATGTTGCCTGGTCTGATGAGTCTCGATTTCTGTTGAGACATTCAGATGGTAGAGTCAGAATTTGGCGTAAACAGAATGAGAACATGGATCCATCATGCTTTGTTACCACTGTGCAGGCTGCTGGTGGTGGTGTAATGGTGTGGGGGATTTTCTTGGCACACTTTAGGCCCCTTAGTGCCAATTGGGCATAGTTTAAATGCCACGGCCTACCTGAGCATTGTTTCTGACCATGTCCATCCCTTTATGACCAGCATGTACCCATTCTCTGCAGGATAATGCACCATGTCACAAAGCTCGAATCATTTCAAATTGGTTTCTTGAACATGACAATGAGTTCACTGTACTAAAATGGCCCCCACAGTCACCAGATCTCAACCCAATAGAGCATCTTTGGGATGTGGTGGAACGGGAGCTTCGTGCCCTGGATGTGCATCCCACAAATCTCCATCAACTGCAAGATGCTATCCTATCAATATGGGCCAACATTTCTAAAGCATGCTTTCAGCACCTTGTTGAATCAATGCCACGTAGAATTAAGGCAGTTCTGAAGGAGAAAGGGGGTCAAACACAGTATTAGTATGGTGTTCCTAATAATCCTTTAGGTGAGTGTATTCATGACACCCAGAACAGATTTTGGGTGATCTGTCCTTTTAAGCAGTCATTCTGAACTAGTAATCACTTTTTTGACAATTCTGAAATTCAAAAATGTTAATTTTATTTTATTAATGTTATTGATTTGATAAGGGACGCATCATTTTGCCTGTAAATACGGGACGATTACGTATTTCACAGGACGGATGGCAACCCTATTCTGCACACGGGATGCACATAAGTGCTTTGCGCCGCTCTGTATTGGACCCTTTCGTATTATAATACTTTTTGCACAATGAAAGAATATTAATAGCCTAATTTGTACTGTCCCTATATAATTTGTGGATGTCCTAATCAGGGTGCAGGATGTGAAATTTTGAATATTTAAATGTTTGTTATATATTTTGTTTGCAGTTGTGAGTTAATAAAAATTTATCTGTTTGTGTAAAATAGCCACATAATATCATAATATCGAAATATTGATCGATATACCCCTGAATCTAATCGTATCGCAGAACTTTTTGAGGTATCGGAAAATATCGTATTGCTGGCTATGCAAATTGATGTTGTATTGAATCGTGATGAACCGTCCGATTTACACCCCTAGTTTAAGCAATCATACTAAATACATTTGAGTGTGTTGAAAGTTGCTATAGCTTTACTCTGTGCGTTCGCTCGGTGGCTGGTATGAGACACTTGTTGCATTTTGCAGTAATCTAGATTTATATTAGAAAAACATTAATAAAAACTGGATGACAAAATGACTTGTTAAATAACATGCAATTCATTTTAAAATATAGTGTATGATGGAGAAAGCTCTCTCGGATTATGCCGTTAGCCACTTGACAAAATAGTGTTGTCTCTGAGGGATGGTAAAAACATGATACGCGGTAAATTAAGGAAACAAGCGATTCAAACAATAAGACTATCATTTGTTTTCTGTTGATAGATGTATGACAGTTGCTCACCTGTCTAATAAAACTCATAATATATTAAATCGTTTTTGTTGTTTCTATGGTTTCTACGAAAGTAAAACTTGAAATCAAGGGTAGCACGGATATGACGCCATTGTAGGCGACACAATGACATGGTCCGTAACAGTGGTTGCGCTGATTTCTCTGGATTTAAAAATTGTTGGAAACGTTTGGGATAATGGAAATACAGAGGTCAACAAATATATATAACATTGTTCTAGTGTTTTTTAAAAATATTTTAATCTAAAAATCTTACATATTGTGCCTTTAATTCAATTTACAATCATTTTGGGACTTAATCCAGATCAGATCACAACATGGACATGAACAACATACATAGACAACAAGCTAATGATCACATACGGAGTTGAAAAAAGCATTAACAAATATTTTTATTAGCAGCACAAAATCTCACAGATAATAGCAGAGAACTTAATTTACACATGATGAGCAAACACACACATACACAAATCCCATTTTCGAACCAGCAAGTGCAGCAGACAGCGCCACAGTACACATGACTAGACTTGAAAGCAGCAGGCATGACAACACCTGCGCATGACTTCTGCAGTGAGTCAGAAGAGACAAGCTGTCGTCCCGCTCGGGATTTCACAAGAACACGAGAGCGCGCAGGGGATTTTACACATAATACTACTGTATATGCTTTAAACACAGAGAATTCAAATCGGACAAGTTTGCTATCCGTCCGCACTCATCTTGCATTAACGTTTAACTCTGCAGTTGCACAAGGAAGTATAAGAACCAAGTCCCAATAGGGAACTAGCTGCATCCCATGGGAAAAACCTAGTAGGCAAACAAAGAGCTTATTAATTTCAAAACAAAACTGCATAATAACCTGTGCCACATAAAGCATCACAGCATGCAATAAGAAAGCCAAATTAACAATTTTAACAGAACCGATTCTGGCTCATGTTAAAGGGTTAGTTCATAAAATTCTGTCTTAAATTACTCACCCTCATGTTGTTCCAAACCCGTGAGACCTTCGTTCATCTTCGGAACACAAATGAAGATATTTTTAATGAAATCTGAGAGCTTTCTGACCCTACATAGACTGCAATGTTATTTAAATAGGACTGCAACCTCTTTCAAGGATTATGGAGTATTTTAACAATGTCATTATTATCTTTCAGTCAAAGGGAGTCAAAGGGAACCAAAACTGTTTGGCTACCAACAGTCTTCAAAATATCTTCTTTTATGGTCCACAGAAAAACAAATCATACAGGTTTGGAACAACATGAGGATGAGCAGCTGATGATGACTGAATTTCCATTTTTGGTTAAACTAACCAATAAATGATGTACCTTAAAATCAGAGTGAAGTCATCTTTCTCTAAATTATACAAATTTACTGGCTCAACGGAATGGTTATAAAATAATTTAACTCCATAAACCCAAAGGAACCCAAGGAAAAATGCATGTAAACTAGCAATGAAACACAGACCAGTCCAGGAATAGAACAGAAAAGCCTCCCATAGATATTTTTGTACAGAGGACTGGGAGTCATCAAGGTGCCATGACTCTAATCTCATTAGAAGAGTGACATGAGCAGTGAGAGAGCACACAACACCGCAGCGGCCAGTAATAACTGAGCTGTGATGAGTGATCGTCTGTGCCTCATCACTCACTGTGGGGATGGAGGTGCTCTGAGTGTGGAATAAGAGGCAATATAAGAGGATAGCTTGGGAGGGGGCGGATACTGTGAAGGCAGAGGGCCATCTGTCAAGTGAAATACTTTTTGTATGCCTTAGTGCTATAAGATAAAAGACACATTTATAACACACATTTAAATTTATATTTGTAAATCTCACGATATTTCACCACATAACCAAAAGAAAGAAATTTAAAAATTATAATTTCTTAAAGACAATGAAGCTTAAAGAAAATTATTTTTGGACCAATTATTATTATTTGCATTTTGACATTATTTTCATAGCGATAAAAATACATTTGATATGATAACGAACTGATTACTACTAGGCCTATCGTTTAAAAACAACACATTACTGTAATGCAGGAAAAAGAAAAGAAAATACAATATATAGGGTGAATTCTAGTTGATTGGGACACTTTTTGCTATTGAGAGGAATTGGAAAAAGTGTCCCAATCAACCTGAATTCACCTGTATAAACTGTATTTACCATTGATGATGACACATGGGAAGACATATTGAACCACGTCAAAAATCCATTTGTATATGCCAAAAAGCCAATACAATTCAAAATATCCAAATATTTCACACATTCCCCATTCACTGGCGTTTCTAATCTCCGATTATGTTTAAAATGTAAAACAGAAGTTGATACAGGTTGCAGGTTGTAGGTATTATTTTAGGTGCAGTATTGCACATGGTCATGTTCCAAGTGAAATACTAAATACATATACACACATATACACATACATACATACATACATACATACATACATACATATATATATATATATATATATATATATATATATATATATATATATATATATATATATATATATATATATATATATATATATATATATATATATATATATATATATATAACTAGAATTACATCCAGTTTTATTAGATTTGGGCCTTCCAAGCAGACACCTGCCAACAGGAAATTATATAATATTAACCTCTGCTGCCAGAAGAAAACATTTTATTGCAGTGGATCAGTGATAATAAGGCCCGCTTCACTTAAGAGTGATATTTGCTCTGGTCCCACTGAAACTCCTGGCATTTGCTTTACATTCTGACAGATCAGTTCTATAAGATATGGACACTTTATTTGGATTACCTTAGGCCTCGTTTCACTTGGTCATTTAACAAGGAGTATCCTAACCATAACACTCGATTTATTAATTATTTTTTCTGACTTTACATGCTTATCTGGCTGTACTGTTTATTTCTTTTTCTTAAGGATTGTTCATGTGGCAGATTTCAATTCATGCTTTCCCACCAATTCAATAAATATGATGTAAAAATATATATATATATATATATATATATATATATATATATATATATATATATACATACATATTAGTAATGAATAATAATAAAGCTTACATTATCTACATCCAAGATATGATTTAATGAGATTCACTCCTATAAATTTAGGATGTACTGATGATCTGGCCATCACCCATCAAGAGGACTTCCCTCTACACAAAATCAGCTTCAGCTGGATCACGTTATGTGATAAAGGCTGTGTGAAGTAAAATGTGGATTTTACTGGCCAATAACTGCGATGATGCACACACACTGGGGGTCCGCATTAAAAATCATCGCAGCACGCGTACATCCATCAGACTGAAGACCCCCGTCGCATCATTAATACACCTCAGCCCCCTCATACATAGAGTCATACAGTAACATCACTCACTGCTGTCTTACCGTGTCAGAATGCAAGTCTTGCTGCTGGCACAGTCGGTACAGAAATGAAGTTTGTTCCTTTAGTAGCGTCTGTCGTGTCGTTAGAAACACCGTCCCACCGACGTTGAGACGGACCCATTTGCCGTTATTGCCTCCGGTGGTATTAACAGCTGAACCGTTTCCTATAATATTTTCAGCCCCGCTGGATTCAACAGCAGTAGATGTGGCTGTTGTAGCACCTTCGCTTCCCTCGTTGTCTTTGTTGTTATTATTATTGTTGTTGTTATTGTTTAGATTGATGTGTGTTGTTGTTGCTGAAAGGGATCCCGTTTCCGGTAAAGCCTGGGGCGCCGCCGTTTTTCCTTTGTCCTCCGTTGCCATTAGGGTACTACACTGAGGCTGGTATGCGGACTGTCGGTGCGGCTCGGATGCTGTTCGGATGCCGTTCTGTCTCCCACGGTGAAGCGGCGTGCTACTGTTTTTTTCGTGTCATAGAAGAAGAATAAGCGGGGCAGTTGATTGGCTTGTATCCTGCGATGTGTTCGCCCCGCCCACTTGCCAGTTGATGCTCTTTTGACGCAGAAACCAGTGCAGATTCTAGGATGCGGTATGCATTTATGCATTAGCAGCTATGAATATTTAATATTTAAGATTCTAGGGCATTAGTTAAGTTTGTGACTTGCTCTTCGGTATATTTTCATTATTTAGATAACATGTTTAATAAGTTTTACATACACTTAATAAAAAGAGGGACAAATTAAATACTGTTTCACTCAATTTGTTATGCTGATAATATATTTGTGTAACGAGCCTATAACAATATATTTAAAACAATTTTTTTGAATTGGCTGAAAACCAATACGAACAACCAATGAATATTAGGGTGGATTAGGGGCATTAATTAATGCTTAAAAGCGTAGGGTACAACGGGGCTAAAGGCACCCCTTAAGAAAAATGTGCTTTTCACTACTCCTATAATGTATGATATACAGAAAAATATATGTTTGTATTTAACATTTATGGGGCAACAGATTTTGTGTGAATATCATAAAAGTGGTTTCTTTTATTAAAAATCTTACAAATGTATGGTGTGTCGAGGGGGACCGTTTACCCCACACACGGGGTAAAAGGCTCACCAGCACGGGGCAAAAGGCACACAGTATTAATACAAATACTTCAGCTAAAATAATATGTTTTTAATAATGTCTAAGTTAATACTTGTTCAAAACAATCACTTTAGCAAAGTTTGAACTATTTTCTGTGTATTTTAATGAGAATTAATTTTTGATCAGTAAATATGCTGTCATTAAATATGTTAATATAGACATATATCTGAAAAATATAGAAACAAAATCATTTAAAAAGATTCTGAAAGCATTGAAGGAGATCCCATAATAATTTAATATAGATTTACAGTAGTGACAATAAATTATATTTTATGATTATATCACATTTTTAAATCTGATGGTTTCATTATAAATACGGTGATTATCTCTAAAGTGGACACACAACTTAATATATGATCTTACAATCTGAATCTAATCATGTTGTGTCAACAAACGTTAAAGTCAGCCGCTGTTTATTATCATGTTAAATATGGGGCCTTTTGTCCCAACAGCAGGGGGGCCTTTTACCCCAAATACCATACTTTTACATATTCTTTCATTATTGTAAAACTGTTGCTTTAATTACCTTGAACAAAACTGACAAACATTAACAAGACCTTTGTTTCAAAATATATTCAATCATTTTAGATTCTTATTTGCTACTTAAATCTACATTTTTAAAAACAACAAATATTAGATCAAATGAGCGCAGAATCAGCTTTGTGCTGCTGCCCATGATCACGTCAAGGATCAGACAAATTTCCACGTGCATCTTGAAAAGCGGATGTTTTGGAAAGTGCTGAGGCAAGTTTTTGTGCCATCTAGTGGTTTAGAAGAAAATAAAATCAAAGGAGCCTTTTACCCCATGGAGCCTTTAGCCCGTTGTACCCTATGCCTTTTTATAATGGCTACATATTTTTTGACCATATGGGTATATATAACTACCGACAATTCACTGATAAAATATAACATCTTTTATGGTTAATATATTAACAGTCTATATTCAGCCTGTAGTTACAAATTATTCGGCTTGCAAGGACTTTAAGAAAACAGATTTATATAAATAATATTAAAATAAAGTTAATAAAATTAATTAAACCACACTTTATATTGAATTCATCACTTGTTCAATGACACTGCTGACTTTGTTCAAGTCAGCTCAGTTTATCTTAATTTTATACTATGGCTGTTGAATGCTTGATTCTGATTAGTTGACGTACGTTCTAATTTGTGCAATTGTATCACTCATGACAATGAACCTTGTCATTAACACAGATATTAAATTGGACAAGTTAGGGCAAATATTTGTTATTATAGTCTTTTATTGCATAAATAATTAGTACACATAAACAGTTAATTAGTATTATGCATTCAATCTCACAAAAAGTATTATGGGGCAGAAATGTACCCAATGACTTTGTAAAGCTGCCTGTAAATATCTATTAAATCATTTTCAAGTCTTGCATCTGTATCCTCTAGACTGCTGTCCATACACTGTAGCAGACTACTATCAGTCTTGTCTTGATCTCTGGAACCAAAAAGAAGGGGCTGAATGGTGATGAATGAGAAGTTGTAGGTTTCAGGGAGCCCCTGGTGAGCTGTCCGATTGAAACGGCTCCAAGAGAAAGGTGGAAGACCATTCTGAGTAGTGGGTCCGTTCACAGCTTCGGCCGTAAACATCTGGGCCATGTGATAATCTGTAACCTGGATGCAGCATCCATTAGAATCTCACTATTTATTCTGGCATTTATGTAATAATAACATATAGACCAACATGACCTATTTCTGTACCTTGGTATCATAACATCCTCCTGGATGAGGTCGTCTGAGAGTCAGGTCATTACGGCAGCAGATGGATTTACAAGGATGCTTCTTTGAATATGGGTCTTTTCTGTAATCTAATATGACAAAGTGCTACTGTTCATCAAAGAAATGAGATTAAGAAGAGGGCAGATTAGTTGGAAGAAACATTTTTGAATCATTTCCAAAGAGAGATCCTAAACTCACCATTGTGCCTCATAATGTATTTCAAGGTGTCCAGATTAGTGACTTTTCCCTGGTCCCTGCGGAAAATCTTAGCACGTGGACAGAGGTCATATGAGAAGTCTTCACCATGCTTTTTCCACATCGTACCATAACCACTCATTCGGTAAATGTCTGAGTGGAAAGGTATGTTGTAAGATGCCCAATAACCTATTGAGACGATTTGAAAAGCATATGATTTTGTTCAATTTAAACTTTTAACCTTCTGAGTGTTTCCAACCTTGCATCCTCTCAAATTAATTTTCAGTGGACTGTTCATACTGCTTTCCTTATTATGAAAATACTCCTCACCATGACGCAGCGCTTGTGACTGATCGGAGTACACCACCAAACCAGGAATCTGCTCCACAACAGTCAGACTCCATTCTTCAATCTGCTTTCCAAGTGAAACTCTTTTCAGGTCCACCACCATATACTGGTTATTGTATGTCCCTGATAAAATGAATCCAAAAATAATTGAAAATAAGACAAATTTCAAGACCAAAAGTCTCTCATTAATAGGTTTGGCTGTTCTAGTATATTTCCAGTATATCTATTTTTCTAAGGTCAAATCTTAAAGGGACAGTTCACTCCAAAAAATTAAACGTCTTTCATCATTTACTCAACGTCATGTCATTCAGAATTTGTTCCTATAGGCCGTGTGTCCACCAAAGCATTTTTTTAGCCAGCTGAAAATACCAGGTGCTCTTCTAAAATTGTCTAAAAGTCATTTTGATCTGATTTCACAGATGGTTTGTTTCTGAAAATAAAATGTCAACACAATGTGAAGTTCAGTTGTGGTCAGAATTATTGGTAAATATTATCAAAGATGGCTGTAAAAATAAATCTGCATTGTTTATCCATTTGATCATTCATTCAAAAAAAATCTCAAAAATCTAACCTTTTAAGTAAAAAGAATCGAAAGTGGGGGGAAGTCACATTATGAAATGAATATATTTCTCCAAAACACATTGGCCACAATTATTGGCACCACTAGAGTTTTTTAAGAGTAAAATATCTATATAAATATTTATATCTATGAGTATATTCCCAATTTCCCAATAATATTTACATTTTTTAGCACACCAAGCTGGCCAGGAACATGAAATTGTCTGACCATGACTTCCTGTTCCACAGGAACACAAAAGCCAAATTCCCTTAATCTTCCACCACAAGGAGTAAAACCAAAGAATAGTTCTGATGTGCAGCAATAGATTGTTGAGCTTCACAAAGAGAAAGTGGCTGTAAGAAAAGTGAAAGCATTGAAAATCCCAATTTCCAACATCAGGGCAATAATTAAGTCAAATCAAATTAAGTCAATCAACTAAAAATGCTACGAATCTGTCTGGAAGAGGACATGTGTCTATATTATCCTAATGCACAGTGAGGAGGAGAGTTTGAGTGGACAAAGACTCTCCAAGGATCACAGAATTGCAGAGATTACTCCAGTCTTAGCGTCAAAAAAAAAGAAAGAAAAGAAATTCAAACAACCCCTACATCACCAGAGTTGTTTGGCAGTGTTTCAAGAAAAATCCTCCTTGCTCATCCAAAAACAAACTCTAGCATATTCAGTTGTAAGACACAATTGGACTGGTTTTATGGTAAGATTTTTTTGGCAGCAAACCCACCAGATGTATAAAAAGTATCATTTCAAATAGGATAATAAAAAAAAACATACCCCATGTCCACGCATAAAAATACTGCTGTATCATTAATGTTGTGGTCCTATTTTTTTGCTGGAGGTCCTGGACATCTTGGTCAGATACATGGTATCATGGATTCTAGCAAATACCAAACGATAAAAAAAAAAAATCTAAACCTGACTGCTTCTGCTAGAAATCTTATAATGGGCCGTGGTTGGATCTTCCATCAGGAGGATCCAAAACAAACATCAAAATGAACACAAAAATGTGTCACTGCGCACAAAATGAAGCTTCTGCCATGGCCGTCCCAGTCCCTGACCTGAACTCTATAGAACTGAAGAGAAGCAGCACCAACATGGATCTGGGAATCTGAAGGATTCTGAATGGAGGAATGGTCTCTGATCTCGTCAGGGGTGTTATAGAAGAAGACACAGAGCTGTTATCTTGGAAAAAGAATGTTGTTTAATAAAAGTATTTAAAAAAAAAAAAAAGGTGCCAATAATTATGGCCATGTTTTGGAGAAAAAACATTTATTTAATAATGTGATTTTCTCCCCACTTTCAATTCTTTTACTTCAATGAAAGGTTCGATTTTTGCGATTTGTTTTATTTTTTATTGAATGATGATTTAATGATTTTTACAGCAATCTTTGATCATATTTACCAGGGGTGCCAATAATTCTGACCACAACTGAACTTGCGCTGGTTCTTGTTTAGGATGATTTTGTTCCATTGTTCCATCTGTTGTTGTTATACAAGCAAGATGTGACAGTTGGGTGTGGTATTTGTCCCGCCCTTCCTCCTCTGTGATTGGACGGCTGGGTAAATGGTGACATTTATGAGCTCTGCTTTTTAACCAAAGTTGAACATTTTCAACTCTCGGCGACCACATTTTTTCCCCTTCAAATTATTACTTCAGATATCTTGTTTTGTGTTCAACAGAAAAAAGAAATGCATACTACTACTTTATGACATGAAGGTGGTCATAAATTATGACAGAATTTTCATTTTGGGGCAAACTATCCCATTAATGCTACACCATACAATCAAATTCTGTGAGAATTGTGTGTTTACAACTTTGTTGCAATGTAGAAAGATGACACCACCACAGAGCACTGAAAATATGCACCACAATATTTGCATATTATAATCCACCTTTGTCTTGTGCATCTGTCTCACCCGAGTTGTGCTTGGAAAATATTTGGGCCCATTGCTTCCCTGTGCAGGCCAGCGCATTTGCTACACGCACCCTCTGCCAGGCAAGCAAAGCCTCTGGGGTCACCAGGGAGAACAGAGAGGAGTTGAACACGTTGTTTGTTGTCTGAGTTACAAACAACCCCGTTCCCAGCAAATAAAAGTCATCCAGAGATGACAAGGTCCCTGGAAAGGATGCGAGAAATAGGTTTATGGTACTGAATTAAATTATAAACTACTAAAATCTCAATGATAAAAGGCAAACATCTGCCTTTAAATACCAGGATAGCTGCTAAAGGACAGTCTGCTTGTGCCATTATGTTTATTTTTCAGTCTAAAGTCCCAGTGCTTGTAGATTCTCATGCTGGCTGCATAGGTGTACCAGCTGGAGTGACCAAGCAACAGATTCTCAAAGCCAGGTAACAACTGCAGATAGAATAGGAACAGAACAATTAAACCTGGGAAACAGAAGGTGCACATTGATAAATGTTGTTGGGGTAGAGTGAAGCAAAGCCATAACCATCATAGGCAGCCCCAAATATTCAGATATGTGGTCTGACACAGGGCTTTAAATGGTTGATTCTTACACTCTTAAATTTGATTCCACTCAATCCAGAATATGTGGTTACTGTCATGAGGTGAAGGCATCATTTTACTTCTAACCTTGATGAGAGCAGAGCAGTGACTCATGCCCGGCATCCTGAAGGAGTCTGAAGAAGAGTTGGAACGCCTTTTGAGTGCAGGGATTAAGTCTAACAAATCCCCAATCCCATTGAGGAATTGAACCGCAAACATGGGCAGAGGCTGGGAGTTGAAATGCAAGCATGCAATTTCACTCGTTACCACAAAATGAAAAACATATAAAGCATGATTGTCAATGAATGAATACAAAGGAAAAAGTTCACTGGAGAAACTCAAATGTCCATGAGTGTTATCAAACTTGAATAATGAGATGTACAGTACAAATAAACAGACGAACGCAGAATTTATGTTTTCTGACCTCTTCCTGTCTACTTTTGGCCCAATATGCTGCTCCGGCATGCAATCCATCCATCTGAGCCACTAGAAGACCCACATGATGCCAGAAGGGATCACTTTTCCCATTTAATTTCACTTGTGTTCTTGTCCATGAGTCCTGCTCACTATTTTATAGATTTGAAGTTTAATAAATAATTCAGTACATTATGTATGTCTTTATGCAATTAATAATTGTATAAAATAATCTTGGAAAATACAAGCAAGTCTCCAAAACCTTTTTTGTAAGTCGCAACATATGTTATGAATACATACTACAGTGATATATACAAATTGTATGTTTAATATGTGTCATATATTGTCTGTGATATGTATATACACTGCAAGCAGGTGTATTTCATCATATGTGAATCAGTTTAGAAAATAAACGTCAACTTACCTCATAAAGCATTTCAGAGGTTTCATAACATTATGATCCTTTATCATCTGAGGATATATATTAAAGTAATGGTTTGTCATCTGTCTGTGAATGAAAAAGTAATTGATTTGTATTATTTGACATTTCATTTAAAGTAATATATTTTAAATGTAGAACAGAAATGTTAAGTATATCTCAGTTTACCATAATTGTTGTCAGTTGGCTACTTTGGACAGTATGCTTTAGCTGACATATCTATATTCTATAAGATAATTGATGTAATTAGGAAATTATATATAAAGATGTACTTAAACCCCACCTAAGAGGCTAACAAGCACTCTTGCTTTTAAAGTAGGCTATTAATCGTAAAATAAGTAGGCCTTCTATTTATTTTTTTACGTATGCTAACGTGTAGGCTACTTCTTTTTCCACACGGCTTAGTATAATTTGCGTTAAGGGGAGAAAACTTACGATGATGTAAGGTATCCTTCAAGGTATCCGGCCAAAAAGTATGTAATTTCATCGTTCTCCTGGGATTCTCCATAACCAGCCTGCACTTCCAGCACTCCCCATCCAGAAACGGATAGACTATCATTGAAATAACCAAATGCATCTCCGTCCTCTTCCATCACACCCTCTTTCAGCACCACAGACCTCTGAAGAGCATCCCAATATACGGTGGCTCTCTGAACATCTGATAAACAGAGAGTATGATTGTTTTTTTTTGTTTTGTTTTTTGTATTGTCGTTTAATAATAACCAAATGTCAAATAGGATTAACGAGCACGGGGTTGTTGTAGGCCTATCCGCCTTATTTAACTTTTTTTTTTTTTTTTTTTTTTTTTCATTCTAGTCATGAATGTTATGCAAAACAAACAAACAAAAAAAACAGTATGACCAAAACATGATATTAAAAGAGTAAAATTTATTTAAGACACTTACGCTGAGCCTTTATGAATGTCGCCGTTAGGACGCACAAAATAAATCCTCGTGTAAATCGATTCATGTTTCACGCCAGAAGTTTACTTCCTGGATCTGACTACTACATTTGCTAATACTATCTCTACAACCAAACCATAATCCAATATAACATCCCAGAAGCTACTAGTTTTCAGCATTATATGACAGGTAATGATCGAAGAGCTAGAGAATTTCCATCCGATTAAAGTCTGAATAATGGTTCGCTTGGTTTTCTTATGTTTATAAGCCTGTATTTAGGTGTTAACCATCTGTTGGATCGCTAAAAAATATTAAAAAATGTTTCACCCCAGATGGGACTCGAACCCACAATCCCTGGCTTAGGAGGCCAGTGCCTTATCCATTAGGCCACTGGGGCTTGCGTCACAAGGTTATAATTGGTTGACTAGAAAGATGCACCGGAAACTTATGTTACGTATTATA
Source organism: Paracanthobrama guichenoti (assembly GCA_018749465.1). Lineage (NCBI taxonomy): Eukaryota > Metazoa > Chordata > Actinopteri > Cypriniformes > Gobionidae > Paracanthobrama > Paracanthobrama guichenoti. The sequence continues at coordinate 15,426,537 of CM031954.1, forward strand.
TTTATGTTTTATAATATATATATATATATATATATATATATATATATATATATATATATATATATATATATATATATATATATATATATATATATATATATATATATATATATATATATTGTTGGTTTATATATCGCATCTAAAAAGTATCTGATGCATATAATTAACAGCTAATTATTACTTGCTATTCAGATACACCTATACGTATTAATCAGTGTTTGTGTTACATTCACTATTTTAAACATTTAAAAAAAAAAAAAAAAAAAAAAAAAAAAAAACGTTTTATTATATATTATTTTTATATTATATATTGTATTATAAACAGTCAAAAAGTCATAACAAACTGTTGGTGCTTTTATTATGAAAGTATGAAAACCTGACACCGGCATTTTCAAAGAACCGCCGCCTCCATGTGCCTCCTGTTGTGATGGGTTTTCTCTAGTCAGGCTAGTTATCTGCTCTCCTTCATTAATAACTGAGCCCAGGTGTAAGGTAAATATTCTTAGTTATAAATATTCACTATGATTAGACTTTTTTAGATTTAACTAATGTTGCTGCGCTTGAATGGCTAGTTTGTGGTAATGGGTGCTAGGTTGCTAATTCTCTGAGCTAGCCTAAGCGGAGTGTATCAGCCGTTCTCAATGATGCAATGTCATTAGCTAGTTAACTGTGTGGGACAACGTAAACTCGGCATCATCTTTTTGTGTTTATCGAGATGCAAGGTGCAACAGCCCATTTAAAATTGAACGTTTTCTAATTATATGTATAGTGTCAGGCTAGCATATTGAGCTAATGTTACAGTCCTGTTAATGAGTTAAAAAGTGTGAATGTAATTATATATGCACGAGTAAATTCATATGCTTGTTAGATAAAGCAGTTGTTTTAAGTATAGTGTCTGTTGGTGCTATGTTTGTGATACCTGTTCATGTTTTAATAACTTTACTAGTACACAAAGCAAAGGGAACGCAATGGCCTCTGGAGATATTGCTCAGATTACAGAGGCTCTGGCCAAGACTCATGTTGGGGAAGTAGAATTAAGTTATAAGGGACGAGGGCTCAAATTGGACAATGCTGAGTCGGGTGAGTAAACCTCTCTGTTACCAAATGTTTATATTTGCCATGTCTCAGTGCATCAATAAAAATCACTCTTATCATTTTCCCTCCTTTTCTGTGACGTTACAGTGAAAGAGATGGTGCAGGAGATTGAACAGTGTCAGGGTCTGCAGTCCCTCAGATTAGAGGGAAACACATTGGGGGTTGAAGCAGCACAGGCCATTTCCAAGGCTCTTGAAGCTAAAAGTGAATTGGAGGTACTTTTTACTTTATATATATTTTGATGCTACTGTGCTATTTGTTGTATATAATCTTCTTCTTTTTTTTTCTTTTTTTTCTTCCTGTTTTTTAAGCAATGTCATTGGAGTGACATGTTCACGGGGCGCCTTCGCTCTGAAATTCCACCTGCTCTGGTAAGAAAATATCCACCTCAAAAAGTTCAGTTATATGTATTTGCTGTGAGTAAGAAGATGTTTTATTTCCAACATTTGATTCAAATTCTCTAGAAATCATTGGGCAATGCTTTGATGACTTCAGGAGCCAGGCTGACTCAGCTGGACTTGAGCGACAATGCCTTCGGCCCTGATGGTGTAAAGGGAATTGAAAGTCTTCTGAAGAGCCCCGTGTGCTACACCTTATGTGAGCTCAGGCTTAATAATTGTGGCATGGGCATTGGAGGGGGTATGGTAAGTTTAGGCTGAGATCAACTCTGATGCAACTCTTTAAAGATAAAACTTGTCATCTTGTTTATGTTAGTGAGATGTTTTTAACGTCATCTTTTTTAAGCTCATGGAACAGAGGGACTGTGATTTTATTATTGACGTTTGTTTGATTTTTATTTTATTTTTTTAAAAGGTCCTTGCTTCTGCATTGACTGAATGCTATAAGCAATCTAGTGCAGCTGGCTCCCCCCTGAAGTTAAAAGTCTTCATAGCTGGACGTAATCGGCTGGAGAATAATGGTGCCACTGCACTTGCCAAAGCATTTAAGGTATTGAGACAATGTTTATGGTTTATATATTTATGCACACATACATGCATGCATGCACACAGGGGTTGGACAAGATAATGTGAACACCCATTATTATAGGGGTTAATAATATTGAGTAGTCTACAGTGAAAAAAAAGAAAAATGTTGCAATTATCTTTTGTTTATAATTTGTTTGTATACATTGTCTAGGTTGCATGCCAGTGTAGTACATGGTGTTGTCACGATACTGGAATTTCTAACGTCTATACGAAACCTGGAAAAGTATCGATATGTGATATCATTTTCAATACCACAGGTTTTTGTCCATCTCCAGGCAATCAAAAATTTCTTCTGAAGTGATCACTTTATATGATAAAGCTTTTAAGCTTCTTTTCATATATAAATGTTGATCAATCACCATTACAATTATCTCAAATATTTGCGAACTCTATGTATTTTTACAATGGGGTAATTTTTTTTTTTGCAATAGCTTGCACACAGTAAGCTTGATTTCAAATGGTACATTTTATTTAAAAAGACAAATAAACAGTAATAATATAAGAACAATTATTAAATTACTAACAATAGCACAAATAAATACACTAGAATAAAGATACAAGTCAAATAGACTGCTTTATTTTTTTCAGGTAGGTCTAACTGTAGTATTCAGGTAAGAAATAGAATTAAAAAAACAAAGTAATCAAATTTAAAATAACTTTGGATAATCTTCATTGTAAAAAATAAATAGATGAATTCATTAAAGTTACACAAGTTGAGCAGTAAGTGATCATTTATCTTGTTGTAGTTTGAATAACATTAACAACCTAGAGAGTGGCATGGCTGCTGTCCCTTTAAGACCTAATGCACGCATGGCTCCAAAATACTGTTCCTGTTACACATTCTTCCTGAACTATTTACGACTGTGTTTACGTTAATACTCACCATGATGGGCATTGTGACATTATTTATTTTTAAGTGTATCTGACCATTAATAAGCTGGAAAAAGGAGCTAATTTTTGCACTTGTATGTCAGAGGCGGCTTTATTACAGTGTGTGTGCGCTTCAGATGTGAGCGTGAAATCTGCGGGAATGAGTAGAATTATGTGCAATCCCGAGCGAAATTCAGACCTGTCACAACAACACTAATGCGCTGTCATGAGGAAAAATCCAGCAGAACATGCCATGTTCAGAGCAGAGTATGTGAGTGGAGTGGAGCGGCAGCAATTTCCTCTCTGCGCTCTGAGCATTCCCCATTTCCCACACCCCGCTCCACTCCTCGTTCACTGATATCAGAAACACCGCTCTGTCTTCACTCCAAGGAAATTTGCGGCTAAAGTATTTAAGTAAGCTCTGCAATATCTCAAAAGTTCAGTTTATAGCATGCATTAAATGGAAAAAAAAACAAAACAATAGGAGATGGTTTCAATGTGGTTTATTGCAAAAAAAATTCTTACGACATGCCAAGCTTATTAGGCTTTATCAGCATTAAAAGTTAAACATCATTGCTGCTTTTGCAGTGCAAATTTAGTTTGGAAAGATGAAAATAGTGTTTTTCATCGGGTTATTTTATCTACAGGTCACATTACAGATTTCTGCTCATTTAAAATTAGATACAGAAAACTGTAAGCAGATAAGCACTGTAAGATTACATTTGTTTGAATGCATTAGAGAGAGCGATTGCGTGTGTGAATAAGTGCTACCTGTTTAAAATGTGCTTTTACCCGATCATATTCAGTATGTAGAAGGTACAAAATAATTCCTTGAACTATAACATCCCACTCATGTCCATTGCCGTCATCATAACCTTTACATTCTTTCTGATCCATCTGAATCAAGCTAGTCAAATGTGTTTAATGTGTGAGTTCTGGCTAAAAATACAGTTATATTATAGGCCGTTGGCATGAATTGTACTCGTGATGGACCGGTAGTGGAGCGCATGAAAACCACAACGCTCCGACTTTTAAAAAAAATCCGCTCCTCACTCCATTCAAAATCGCGTCGCTCCGCTCCCACTCCACTCCGTTCACATACTCTGGTTCAGAGGGTTAACCCATTTAGGCCTTTTGGCAGGAGCATCGGTAACCTCAAAGGGTTAGTTCACCCAAAAATGGAAATTCTGTCATTAATTACTCACCCTCAGATTGAATTTAGGCTTTTGTTCACATATAAACATTCATCAACGCACACGATTAGTTGTGGTAAACCAATGGAAGCTTAAGCATGTTCGCTTGACGCGTAAGAACCAATGATGTTCATTCTCATGTGTTACACAGCACATTTTAACTTCCGCAAGAACCAGTGAGGCTCATTCTGATGTGTAAAGCAACATGTTTGAGCTTTCACAAGAAACGAGGCTCATTCTCGTGTTACGCGTCACGCTTGAGCTTCCACAAGATCCATTCTCATGTTACACAGCATGTTTGTGCTTCCACTAGAGGTTTGTTCTTGTGCGTCAAGCAGGTTCGTTTGAGCTTCTTTTTATGTTCGCTGATTAATGTTTATATGTGAAATATATGATGCATAGATTTAATTTAGGCTTAAATTAGTCCCTTCATAAAATTTGGACTAAACGGCGCAATTCCTATGGATTTTACGATCTCTTTATGAACTTTTTGAAGCGTCAAAGTGGTAGTTGTGTAGTTGTCAATGGAGGGACAGAAAGCTCTCCGATCAAAAAGATCTTCATTTGTGTTTCCGAAAATGAACGAAAACAGTATCCATAGTTAAGATTGTGTATACAAAGCATTGCAAGATTGTTTCCAAACAAAACAGAACTACTGCAGCAAAAGTGACCACACAACTCATTATCCATCTTAAAGACCTTGTTTCCATAAAAACCAACCGCAGAGAACTTCACTAGGCCAACATCCATGGAAGTGCTGCATTTGTTAAACCTTTTATCTCAGACTCCAATGCTAAAATGAAAAAATAAAATACAAATTTGGTGTCATGATCATAAAACCTGGGCAGCAGAAGACTGGAAATGACTGATGAATCGTCATCATTAACATTATTCCCAACAGAAGGCAGAGTTTATGTATAGAGAACCCCCAAGGAGACGTACAACTCAGGCTGTCTAGTTGTAATGGTCAAACATGGGGGTGGATCTGTGATGACTTGGGCAGTCATATCTTGGTATTCGGCTGGTCCCAAGTATTTGGTGATCAGGTGCATCCTATGGTCCAATTGTTGTTTCCAAACAATAATGCCATTTTTTTTAAGATGACAGTGCACCCATACACACACAACCAGAACTGTTCATTCTTGGTTTAAGGAGCACCAGAATGAACTTCGTCTGCCCTGGCCAGCTCAGTCACCTGACTTGAATATCATCTAAACTGTGGGCAGTTTTGGAGAGAGTAGCAGAATCCCTCCTCCAATCTCTCTGAAGCAAATGGAAGAAGTTCTGCTAGACTAATGGTACAGCATTCGTTTGGAAATTATTCAAAGGATTCCCGAAAACTAGTTGGAATCTGTATTAAAGGCAAATGGTGGTGCAAAACCTTATTAATAAAGCGATATTGCCTATTTTCGCAGTGTTCACATTATTTTGTCCAATCTGTGTGTGTGTGTGTGTGTGTGTGTGTGTGTGTGTGTGTGTGTGTGTATGCACACACACGCTATCAATTAAAAGTTTGTGGTCAGTAAGATTTTTATTTGAAAGAAATTAGTTTTATTCATAAGGATGCATTAAATGGATCAAAATAAAGACTTTTACATTGTTACAAAAGATTTTTATAGATGCTGTTCTTTCTAACTTTCTATTCATCAATGAGTCTTTTTCACAAAAATATTAAGAAGCACAACTGTTTTTAGCATGATAAAAATGTTTCTTGAGCACAAAATCAACATATTACAATAGGATCATGTTACACTATTATCATAGGAATAAAGTGTATTTAAATTTTTTTAAGAATATTTCACAATATTAGTGTTTTTTTTTTTTTTTTTTTTTTTTTTTTTTTTTTTTTTTTGTTTAAACTGTGTAAGCATAAGAGACTTCTTTTAAAAACATTACCCAGTGTAATAAAATAAAAGTATTTTATGTTTCTTGTTTGACACTTCTGTTTTTCACAGTTATTAGGAAGTCTTGAGGAGGTCCATATGCCACAGAATGGAATCAACCATCTTGGTATCACGGCTTTAGCCGCAGCCATGAAGCACAACCCAAACCTCCAGGTCCTTAACCTCAATGACAACACTTTCACAAAGAGAGGATCGATAGCCATGGCGGAGGTGTGTTGTGAAATCTGACTGCATCATGTCACAAAAATGTTTATGTGGATAGAACAGGTGTTCATTATTTGCTGTGTGTGATTTCTTCCATTTTCAGACCATTAGTCACCTCCAGTGTCTTAAGGTCATCAATTTTGGGGACTGTCTGGTACGCTCAGAAGGTGCAATTGCTATAGCAGGGGCCCTTAGAGAGGGACTGCCATTCCTCAGGGTTAGTTAATACATAATACCAACATTAAAGCTGGCTAAAACACACACAAACACTTCCTTTCAGTGACTCAACAGCTTAGTGTTTTTATAATAGACATTCTAAAAAATCTCTTGTGTAGGAGCTGAATTTGTCATTTGGAGAGATTTGTGAAGCTGCGTCTTTGGTAGTTGCAAAGGCTGTTCAGGGCAAAGCTGATCTGGAGAAACTGGACCTCAATGGTAAAGTATTTTATTATTACATAAATAGGCTTCATTCAAAGCCAGTATTATAACTGTATAATTATATAATATGTATTTTAAATTATATTACTTTATATATTAATATATATATTATATTATATTATATATATATATATATATATTATAATATATCCAGGGTTCCCATGGGTCCTTGAAATTGAAAGTTTGTGAATCTGGATTTTTCAAGGCCCTGGAAAGTTTTTGAAAGTAAACATGCATAGATACAGGTCCTTGAAAGTGCTTGAATTTATTTTGTGCAAAGTTTTCTGGAAAAAAAATCCATATTATTCCCTCCGGTCCACTAATGTTATTTCGCAAACACTTTGTGGCCTCTGCATACTAACTTGCTTGATTTACGTTAGTTACACACATTCACACGCGCACAAAACTACTGTGATGGAACCTCAACATTTTAAGTGCTAACCCAAATATGTTCAGTCAATGACTGTATATTGTGTTCAATAAACATAAAACATTTGTGATAATCAGTTATAATCCGTGAGGCAAAAAACCCCTTAAAAGCATAATCGTAAATATCTTATTTACATGATTTATAATCAAATCATTAAATAATTAAAATCTTTACTTTTGTGACAACAGTGATTTTTAACCCCTTAAAATTGAACTGGTGTTTTTTTGCAGTCCACTATTACTGCCCCATGTTAACGAACCTTTTTTCAAATCCTGCAATGCCTACTGCCATGTAAAAAAAAAAAAAAAAACGTGCTGCAAAAATGAGCTAGCATACTTGCATACTTTAATTTAAATGCTTTGCATTGAAATATTTTTAAGCCATGCTGCGGCCCTCTCGTTGAGAACCACTGCTTTAGATACAGGTTCCAATAGATTAACTTTCTGGACTAGGAAGGAGGCTTTTTTCTGAAAGTATGTTTTCATAGTATGATATGACCCCTTTAATTAATATGAAAAAACACTATTAATAGTAGGACATTAAAGGTACTTTCACACTGGCCATGTTTGCTGTTGACGTATATGCATGTACATGTTATTTCCTGAACAAGTGTGGACCATAGTTCGTGTTGCTTTCACATTCAATCAAATCACACCACAGATCTATTGCAACCAAACAAGGGATGAGTGTTAGAAATATGCTCTTCCTACAAGCACTATGATACTTGCATTGGATGGCTGTTGTTTTCAGTTTTTTCTTTGCATGTTGTTTCCGTCCCTATTCAAATCAACCATAAATAAACTCAGACTGCCTCCTGCAGGTAGTCTCTGGTTCGGTATTGCTGTGCGCATGACTGCTTTCAGATAACCAATTTTTTTTTTTGCAAACATGCTGTTTTGAGCTAAACATGATTTTGCATAGTTAAACTGTTCTGTTAAATTCATTTTGGTGTCAAAGTCAGTTATTCTGTGGTAATTTGATCTTGTCTGGGTGCTTGTTTAGGAAACTGCTTTGGAGAGGATGGCTGTGAGGCTCTCAGGGAAGCGATGGAGAGCATGAACATGGTAGAGCTGCTGGGCTCGCTCAGGTATTTATCTGGGTCTTTGTTAAAACCATAGCTTGTTTTTCATGAGCAAATAAATTGAAGGCAAATCCATGTTTTCCTATATTTGAAACATGTTCACACTGAGAGTAATGAAAGATGTGATTTAATGCAGTGATGATGAAGGAGAGCCAGAGGAAGAGGATGATGATGATGAGGAGGAGGAGGTAGAGGAGGAGGAGGAGGAGGAGAAGGAAGGTGAAGCAGAGGAAAATGGATTTAATGGTGTCAATGGAACAAAAGATATCATTGAAGAAAAGGTGATGCTAGCAAACATCTGCATGCCTGAATGAACTGCTAAACCTGATATGTGCCAATAGCTGCTTCTCTATTTTACATGGCAAACCACTGATTTTTACTTTTTTATTCATTTTTTAAAAAATATTTTTACCACAGGAGGAGCCTCACTGCAGTTCTGAACTTACATCCTTCCTCATCTCCCCATCGGCTGAGAAACTGATGTCCCTTGGAGCCAAAAGGATCCAGCTTGTTGAGCAGGTATGGTGTTGAATTGTAAGATCCAGCTGTACATCAGGACAGATTAACTTGTTCTCAAACCCCCTGAAATCTTTTCTCTTTTTTTTTTTAGGTTGATGTTTCAGATGCTAGTAAGGTGTCAGAAGTTTTTCTGAAGATCTCCTCAGTATATGAAGATGAACCGGAAGTAAAGCAAGCTGTTTTCGAGAGTACTGGTATGAGCAGTGTACTTGCATTTAATGGGATAGTTTACCTGAAAATGAAAATTCTGTAATTTACTCATCCTCATGTAATTCCAATTTTACTGTGCACAAAACAAGATATTTTGAAGAATGTTGGTAACCAAACAGTTTTGGTGTCCATTGACATAAATTGTAGAGAAACAGGTTTGGAACAACATGAGGTTGAACACTTGTTAGTGAAAATGTTGAATGCCATTGTTATTAAAATCAGCCGTTCATCTTGTTGCCCAGATGCCCTGTTGAGGAAAGCCTTTTCCAACTCCCACTCTCAATCTTATAGTCTTATCTCTTCGCTGATAGTGAACCTGGGACTTTTAAAGGTACCACACGCTCTGACATGTTCAATTCAGTTTTTCTCGCACTTCTCCCTATTTTGTCAGTGTTGTTAATTACTGCAAATTTTTTTCCAGAGTGAAGATAAAAAGATAAAGAAGGTGTCTGTACTGCCTGGACACTTGCTCACTTTGGAGCACGCAGCTGCACAGGAGTTTTTCCCAGCGGATCAGGCTGGCGTTCTGGAAGCATTTGTGTCGCGGTTAGTTTGTTCAAAATATTATGTCTAGTTTTATTGCATTTTTCTGACCACCAGGGGTCTGTTCTTTGTACGTCACTAACTCAGCTGGATTTTATTGTTGATGATTTGGCATGATCTTGGATTGTTTGGTTCTTCGACGCTCATCTGGGACTTTCTGTCATAGCAACAGGTCCGTAAAATCAAACCTGCTCGTGAGCAGGCTTATTTCATGTAAACAGGATTAGATTGCAGCGTTGATACTTAAAATCTGTCCCAGCCACTGCTACTTTATTACAAGAGTTCCTTACTGAACCAGGGGCAAAAATAATGTTAAATAATGATGATAATAATATAGAAGTTAATTTGAAAATATTATAATGTTGTGTAGGCTATAATACTATAGACACAGCCACTTGATTGAGAGATTTATCTGTGATGGAATACTTAATTTTTTATTGGAGTCTTACACACATGCCGTACAGTTAATAGCCGTGCATTAATTTGAGTGGTGACTGATATTATGGGAGTGGCTTGATGCAGCGCAGGAGAATTGGGAATAATTGGGAATCATGTTTGAAAAAAACAGTGCACATTTAATTTATCGGTTATAACTTTTATGTTGTTTTGGTCGTTTGGCTGTTTCCTTATAAAGGTCCAGAAATTCATCACGTTTTTCTCCAGGTGTCTTTTTTAATTATATGTCGTCATTTACGTTGCTGTCTTGCCGCCAGCCAATCACTGCATTGCTGATCGTGGTTTTGAATATCAATGCATCTGCCCTCTTCATGGAGCACAAGAACGCGCAGTAATCTCAGACAACTTAATCCAGATATTGTAATCCAATCCGCAAATTCGTTTGAAGAACCAAATTAGCCAGAGATCAGTTATCACGATTAGAAGATGTGGCATCTGCCAAATCATCCCAGATATATTAAGCGAGGTACAAAGAACGGACCCCTGTACTTTTAATGATATTGATACATTTAAACTGATTAATTTTTGTTTTCCAGAAATGGCAAAGTCTTAGAATACTGCTCCAGTGCCAGAGATGCTCTCAAGACCACATTGGTGAAAAGGACCACTGCTTAAATCTTAACCCACCCCACAGAGCCACTGAAATTAATACGGGTCAAATAAAAACAAAAAAGAAGCTGGATATGATACATGAAATTTCTAGATTAATGATCTAGTTTATCTTTGGTTAGTCCATTCTGGATCAATTTTGGCATGCAGATCTCAGACAACTGCAAAGTATAGTGATGACTAGTGCCTCATGTCTAACCCAAACTGAATTTCCTTACAGAAAAACTGTATACAGTTGGAGTAGCTTTTGAAATAAGTGTTGTTCTTTTGTCTCTTTTTAGAAATACTGTCTATTTTTTTATACATAAAAGGGAAAATAGGAAAAAAGGCACTGGATGATAATTAGAGCTTAATTATCGTATAAACTTTAAATGATTATATTGTTATAGCTGTGACATTTCTGATCACTTGTCATTTAAGAATACACATTGACATAGAGCCAAGAGCGTGATCTCACTCTCTCATGCCTTTGATTAGATGTGCCATATTGTGAAATATTGGTGGTGGGATTTGTTTAAAACCAAATTCAAGTATAAACACCTAAGAGGCTTTGGTAGAAGTGAAGAAAGCAGTGAAAGTGAAGTAACAAAAAAATTGTTGGACATTTAGTATATTTAATACTGCAACTGGTATGCACTGAATATTATATTTGCAACATTCCAATTTGTTGATATTAAACTTGTTTTTTTCTTGGGAGGAAAGACGTGTCGTCTGTGTTTCAGTGTAATGTTCACCATTTTTAAATGTAAACCCGTTTTTCATGCAGTTACAGATGTCGTCTTGTATGATTATGAAGTCCTGTAGGTCGGCTCTCACTCCGTTGCCCTTTTACGCAACGCGTGAGTAACACAAATGCCCCGAGTTCACTGAGCCTTGAGGACTTCGGCGAATCTGTCTGTCTCAGTATCATGGTTCTGAAGGGAATATAGGTGTTGAACCCCTTGCAGGGAACCTTCTCTCCTCCAGCGGTTTATTTACGAGAGTCTGAGAACAGAGCGCGTCTTTGTGTGCAGCGGTCTGAAATCTCTTGAGACTCAACGAGCATATTTCGCGTTTGGAAAATCAGTTTCTCGGCTGCTTCGCTCGTGCGGATCCTTTTAGAAACTAAACGGTTTTTTTTACGATTTTCTAAGTATTTATTCAAAATTTTATTTGAGAAGTAGGCTATTGTTTATGACGGAGCGATTCCTGAGGCTTATCAGAACTTAATTTGATGGAGATTATTGCATGAGGGCCGCGAGAGAAATTCATTACCATTAAGTTTGGTGTCGAATATTTGAAGACCCTTTTTATTGCTTTCTAAAAGTAAGTTGTTGAATGTTTTATTCTTGTAAAGTATATTATTGTACATTTAAAATTAGAAGTGACTTCAATTTGCTGAGACTAACGGCAGAAACATTTCTCTTCAAACTGTCAAATGAATCGTTCATGCCTGATAGCAAGGCAGATTCACACAGCGGGGTAAGTTGTCACACGGAAAACCTGTCTTTAAACTGTTTATTACAAGGTTTTTAACTGAGTGTAAACACTGTCTAAAACAATTATGAAACAACCATTCACGAAGATGTGGTGCATGTTTTGGGCAACAATTCTGATCTATAAATTGATTTTAATCAGATGAATAGCATTTTAAACAATTTGCCAAATTGTATGTACACAGTTCAACCTTTTGGTTAGATCTATAGCTGACTCTTGTTTTACTGTATCCCAGTGTGTCTTTGTGTTCACTTGTTTAAAAAAAATCCCAAATTACTCTTAAGTTTTTTTTGTTTGTTTGTTTCTGCTAGAAATTGTGCATATACTTTTGACTCAAAATCATAGTCTGAGTTATTATGGCAGAACCTACTTTCAGATTTGACATTAGATCGAGTTTGCTCCTGAAGTGCTTGTTTTGACATTCAGTTGTGAGGCGGTGAAGGATCTGCATTCAACCATAAATTGTGAATGCCTTCAATCCAGCCAATATAAACATACCAGCAGAGCACACACCAAATCATGCAGCATTGGCAAACTAATCTGAATCTAAATCCAAAAAACAAATTTCTTACAATGTAATCTGAAAACTGGTTATTTTACGTGTCGAAAATCTCCTCGTTTTACACAGAAAGATGTATAGCCTTCCCTTGCTGGTTCTAATGTTGTTTGCCCTGAAGATCCAAACAGTGCAGTCAGGCAAATGCCCAAAGTTCTGTATCTGTGACAACATCCAGCTCACGGTTGCTTGTGTCAACAAGAATCTCACTGAGGTTCCACCTACCATTGATGAGGTAATCTGTGCAGTCTCTAGTGCCTTATTTTTTGCTGTATTCCTTTAAAATGATATGCATTGTTTTTATGCTCTGCTCTGTATATCTTCAAGATAACAGTGAAACTGGACCTGAGAGGAAATGTCCTGCAGGAGCTTCCTACAGGGGCATTCACACACACACCGTACCTCACCCATCTGTCACTGCAGAACAGCAACATCCAAAGAGTTCGGGAAGGAGCCTTCCGCAGACTCGGCCGGCTGGTTTTACTCAACCTGGCCAACAACAAGATTGAGATCCTGTACCAGGAAAGACTTATGGATTGGCCTTTGTAGCTGTAACCTGTACAATCTTTGCATTCATCTCATCATTTTCTCTCCTTGCAATCTAGGAGTCATTTGATGGGCTTTCCTCACTGAAGCAGCTGATTATTGACCGAAATAGAGTGGAGGAGATCCAGCCTGGAGCTTTTTCACAGCTTGGCCTTCTCAACCTCCTCTCCCTCACACACAACCAATTGGTGTACATGCCTAACATGGCGTTCCAGGGTTTGCAGAACATCAAATGGCTACGTCTCAGTCACAATTCCCTCAATTATCTGGCAATAGAGGCGTTTGCTGGCCTCTTCACTCTTACTCGTTTGAGCCTGGATAACAATGAACTGCAGTTCTTTCCCACTGAGACAATGACACGGTGAGCTTCAAGAAACATTCTGGGTTTAATAGTTATTGCATTAGGTGTCATAAACTAACAATGAAGTGCAATCATCTGGTCTTTAGCAGGTCTTAAATTTAGGTAAATACAACCTCAGATGAACAACAACACATGATATATTATACCGTATCATTATTTATTTAACATAACTAAAGCCAAAACGGAGAAGTTGTGTGACAAACTAAGTACACCCTATGATTCAATTGCTTGTAGAACCAACTTTAGCTGCAATAACTGAAAGAAATCATTTTCCATATGACTTTATCAGTCTCATATTGTTGTGGAGGAATTTTGTCCTGCTCTTCTTTACAATGTTGCATCAGTTCATTTGAGGTTTATGGGCATCTGTTTATGCACAGCTCTCTTAAGGTCCTGCCACAGCATTTCAATCAGGTTGAGGTCTGAACTTTGATTGGGCCAGTGCATCACATTGATTCTTTTCTCTTTTTTTGCCATTCTGTTGTACATTTGCTGGTGGGCTTGGGATTATTTTCCTGCATGGTCCAATATCGGCCAAGCTTTAGCTGTCAGACAGATGGACTCGCATTTGACTCTAGAATACTTTGTTATACAGAGTTCATGGTCGACTCAATGACTGCAAGGTGCCAGGTCCTGTGGCTGCAAAACAAGGCAAAAATCATCACCCCTCCATGAGCATGATGGACAGTTGGTATGAGGTGTTTGTGCTGATATGCAGTGTTTGGTTTTTGTTCCAGAAGTCTTGTGGTTTGTTCAGATGCAATTTTGCAAACATAAGCCTGCTGCCATGTTCTCTTTAGAGAGAAGAAGCTTTCTCTTGGCAACCCTTTCAAACAAGCCACACTTGTCCAGTCTTTTTCTAATTATACGGTCATGACCCTTAACATTTAACATGCTAACTGAGGCCTGTAGAGTCTGAGGTGTATCTCTTGGGTTTATTGCAGTTTCTCTGAGCATTGCACGGTCTGACCTTGGGGTGAATCTGTTGGAACGTCCAATCCTGGGAAGATTGGCAACTGTCTTGAATGTTTTCCACTTGTGAATAATCTTCCTCACTGTAGAATGATGGACTTCATATTGTTTGGAAATTACTTTGTAACACTTCTCAGATTGATGGACAGCAACAATTTCTTCCCAAAGATCATTGCTGATGTCTTTCCCTCTTTGGTATTGTGTTAACACACACCTGAATGCTCCAGACCAGCAAACTCATAAAACGTCTGCTTTGATTAATTGATCATCAGCAAATGTGATCACCTCTATAAAAGACATTTGCTTAGCAGTGCCTGGCTGCTACGTACCCTCTTAATTCCTATGCAAGCAGTAAGGGTGTACAGTTTGTCACACATGGCTTCTCCAGTTTGACCTAATTTTTGTTGAATAAACCATGACACTGTGTAACATGTCATGTGTTGTTCATCTGAGGTTGTATTTACCTAATTTCAAAGTATGACTAGGGCCAGATGATTTTTTTTATGATGTCCTCCTGATATGTACTTTCTTTTTCACATGACTGTATGCATTTTAAACATTTCAAGTTGATTGCATACAGTAAATTGGTCATAGGAGTGAGTGTGTGTTTGAGTTTGTCCCAGCACTGGTTAGTACATGAGTTAGTGCTCTGAGGCCTTTGGTGTTGTGGACTACGGGGGACCCTGGAGTCAAAATGTTGAGAACCACTGACCTAGATTAATAAATTATGTAAAAACTTTCACTGTTCATTGTTATCTCGTTATACTTAATGCAATAACTAATGTTAACAACAAATTGCACCTTATTATAATGTGTTAAAAATTGTACAGATGTGCTGACAGTTGTCTGGATGTTTAAATTTAAATTTAATATTTTATTATTTATGTTTCTTTTACCAAAAAAGTGTGCACAATACGTTCTTGAATGTGCATTAAGAAAAATAAATAAGATAAATCTGATTCCAGATCCAAATTACATGTGACTTGTGACATGGTTGTTGGCCAGACAGGCTGGTCTGAGTATTTCAGAAACTGTTGATCTACTGGGATTTTCATGCACAGCCATCTCTAGAGTTTACAGAGAATGTACAAAGAACTGAAAAAGAGAAAATATCCAGTGAGTGAAAATGCCAGAGGTCAGAGGAGAATGGCCAGACTGGTTCGCGCTGATAGAAAGGCAACAGTAACTCAGATAACCACTTGTTGTAACTGAGGTCTGCAGAAGAGCATCACATCAAACCTTGCAGCAGAAGACCACACCGATACCACTCCTTTCAGCTAAGAACAGGAAACTGAGGCTACAATTTGCGCTGGCTAAACAAAATTGGACAATAGAAGATTGGAAAAACATTGCCTGGTCTGACGAGTCTCGATTTCTGCTGCTACATTCAGATTGTAGGGTCAGAATCTGGTGTAAACAACATGAAAGCATGGATGCACTCTACCTTGTATCAGCGGTTCAGGCTGTTGCTGGTGGTGTGATGTTTTCTTGGCACACTTTGGGCTTCTTAGTACCAACTGACCATTGTTTAAATGCTACAGCCTACCTGAGCATTGTTTCTGACCATGTCCATACCTTTATGACCAATGTGTACCCATCCTCTGATGGCTACTTCCAGCAGGATAATGCACCAGGTCACAAAGCTCAAAACATATGAAACTGGTTTCTTGAACATGACAATGAATTCACTATACTGACTTTCACAGAGCACCTTTGGGAAGTGGTGGAACGGGAGATTCGCATCATGGATGTGTAGCAAATAAATCTGCAGCAACTGTGTGATGCTATCATGTCATTATGGATCAATATCTCTGAGGAATGTTTCCAGCACCTAGTTGAATCTATGCCATGAAGTACCGGGTTGGACCCCCTTTTGCCTTCAGAACTGCCTTAATTCTTTGCACATACACACACACACACATATATTTCTTGCTCTCATTTCTTATATTTTTATTTTCTTCTCTCCAGACTTCCAGAAGTAACTCGCTTGGAGCTAAGCTACAACCCCATGACCTACCTTGGAGAGGAGTCT
Organism: Paracanthobrama guichenoti; assembly: GCA_018749465.1. NCBI lineage: Eukaryota > Metazoa > Chordata > Actinopteri > Cypriniformes > Gobionidae > Paracanthobrama > Paracanthobrama guichenoti. Next base: position 15,443,018 of record CM031954.1, read on the forward strand.
GTATCTATGCCCAAGCTCACTCACCTCCTCCTGGATCACAACTCCCTGCAGGATTTTTCACATGCAGCTATCCTGCTCTCTCCCCATCTCGCTCATCTGGACCTAAGCCATAACCAGCTGCGCGTCCTGCAGCCAATGGCCCCTGGCTCTCCCAAACTGACTCGCATCAATCTGGCAGGCAACCCCATCTACTGCAGCTGCTACATGCGGCCTCTGCGTGAATGGGCGATACGGGAGCGTGTTCGCCTGGGTGGTACATGTGGAGGTCCTGCACATCTGTCCGATGAGAATTTGGAAGCTGTAAAGCCTGTTGATTTGCGCTGTCAGAGCCAGGAGGCCATGTTGAAGGCTGAGCTGGAGGAGCAGAGCAGACTGCCTACACTGCCCACAACCCCACCCCCAGATAAAGTAAAATGCCCAGCCAACTGTGAATGTGAGGTGAGTGGAAACTTACTGGGGTTAATGCAAAATGTTGGGTCAGTGACATAACACTCTTTTCTTCCCAATTCATTTATTCAGAATACTTAAATGCAATTCACACATACAATGACTTTACTGCACCTCTTTTATGATGAGTATGTTTTTACTTTCTGAATTAAAATTCAGAATATTTTTTGGGGGGCATAAAATCAAAAATGTCTGAAATGTCAAAAATACAACTGTCCTGATATCACAATGAAGAAAAAATATCATTTAAAAGAATAAAATACTTGAAAGAAAAATGTTATAGGAAGAAAGGAAGCATAGCGCTTTTAGACTATGTACTGTTGTATACCTAAAGTGCTTTGCAATCATATCAGGGGTCTCTCTCTCCTCACCCACCCACCAGTAGTTTGGCATAATATATTATCATTATTAGATAAGGCAAGTTTAGTTGAGTTTATATAATGTCATGTGGTGCAACTCCTCCAAATCTTAAATATTTATGACCTAATCATTTATGAAACCAACATGAATGCAATGTGTAAATGTTTATTAAATTGGCACTTCTTTTTAATTTTTTTATAGATATTTTAAAGGGGTCGTCGGATGCATATTTTCCAGAAGTTGGTATGATTTTGTTTAGGATCTTCGTGTCAAAAACAGCTCTGTTCACAGCGACCTGTTTCGGTGCTTGTTTCTTTAAATGATGATGAGCTACTGCTCACTCCACCCCTCTCTTCCGTGTGGCATGTAGACACGTGAAGTGCTGCCTTGTGACGCTTTTCCACTACACAGTACCGGCTCGTCTTGCCTTTGTTTGGTTTTCCACTGTGTAAAAGTTGTACCTGTACCTTCTTCCAGATTTTTGTTGGGTAGAAGGTGTGTCACGTAGAAGATTACGTCACGGCAGGTTCCTGCGGCGTCGCTATGACGACCAGGTACTATTGTGGAGGTACTATCGGCAATGGAAAACGGAGCGACAAGCGAGCCAAGACGAGGCGAGTCGAGCTGGTACTGGTAATGGAAAAGCGCCATTAGTGGACAGTGTACAACTAACTGAGGGCGGAAATATGCTAATATAGGACAGTCCATCAGCGGTCGTGGGCGGAACGTGAGCAATATGACATCATATTGCTCAGAAAATTAAAAAGGCTTGATTATTAAGAGAGCTTTTTGAGGATAAAAAAAAAAAGTGAATGGATTTTTATCATTGTAGGGTGGTTGTGTCCACACACTGCAAAGACACATTGATATGCAAACACCATATAAAAGTGAATTTTGCATCCGATGACCCCTTTAAATAATACAATTTAACTAAAAAAAACTTGAACACTATTCAGGGTTATTATAAAAAATTATATATAAACTTGTAATACATTAAACCATGAACTGAAATAAAATACAAAAACGTATTTTATTTCAGCTAGTTGGCAAGGCAACATTTCTCATTTCTGTTTAGTTTAAGTTCAAGTACTAAAATAACCAAAACTAAATAAACTACAAGCTAAAACTATATAGACATTTATAAAAAAAAAAAAAAAAATGCAAACTTGACTAAAACTAACTAAAATGAATAAAAAAATCTAATTCAAAATATTAACAACTATAATAGTATATCAATGATACTAAAAATAACACTGACAGTGTCACACATTGCTATTGCCCCACATACATTTTGCAGGCCGAGAACCACCACTCGTCATGTGAAAACAAAGGCCACACCAAGATCCCTCGTGGTTTTTCACCGGACACAAGCTTGCTGGACTTGCGGGGCAACCATTTCCACTACATCCCTGCGAACAGTTTCCCAGGCGTTGCAGAAGTGGTTTCCCTTCATTTGCAGCGCTGCAAGGTCCATGAGGTAGAAGATGGAGCTTTCAATGGTATGAAGAGTCTCGTCTACCTTTACCTCTCAGAAAATGAGCTCACTTCATTGAGTCCCGAGGCGTTTAAGGGGTTGCCCCGTCTCACTTACCTCCATCTGGAAAAGAATCGTTTCACCCAGTTCCCAAAAGGAGCATTCAAGCTGTTGCCTGGTCTGCTGGCTCTGCACATGGAGGACAATGCTATCGCTAAACTGGAAGCAGGACTCCTGACAGGAGCTGAGAAACTGAGGGGCCTCTATCTCACTTCCAACGCCATCACAGCAGTTGCTTCTAGGGCCTTTGATCCTGCACCTGACTTGGATACTCTTCATCTAGGAAGCAACAAGCTGAAGGAGGTTCCAAGTGAGGCCTTTTCTAAAGCCAGCAGCCTAGCAGAGCTTAAGCTCTCCCGTAACCCTATTCGCTGGATTGGAGCAGGGGTTTTTCAATCAATCGCTGGCACACTTAAACATCTTTACCTTAATCATATGGGTTTAGAAAAGGTAAGGACAAAGCCATTTCTAATGCTAAAACAAGAATGCCAAACTCAGTTTAAATCTCTCTTTCCTTTTAAAGGCATCTAAAGATTCTCTAGCAGGACTGGGGTCTGGTCTGCGGAGTCTGTTTCTTGAAGGGAACCAGCTTGAGGACTTGCCGGATTTGAGTCCACTCACAGGACTTGAGGTCATAAACTTGGCGGAGAATCCACTGCTCTGTGATTGTCCACTGCTCCCTCTTCGCAAGTGAGTTTTGCTTGGTAAATGTAGACTACCGTTCAAAATTTAGGGGTCACTAATTATTTTTTTGAAAGAAATCAAGACCTTTAATTATCGAAGATGCATTTTAGTGATTAAAAGTGACATTAAATACATTTATATAATACTTTTGAACTTTCTATTCATCCTGAAAAAAATGTATCATGGTTTCCAAAAGAAAATGAAAGCAGCACAACTATTTTCAACATTGATGATAAGAAATGTTTCTTGCCAAACCAGCATATTAGAATGGTTTTGTAGGATCATGTGATACTTAAGACTGGAGTAATGATGCTGAAAATTCAGCTTTGCCATCAAAGTATTCATTTACATTTTAAAATATGACAGTATATATAAAATCTAACAATATAACATTAACATAGTATAATATTTTACTCCGTTTATAGTAAACCTGTCACCTTGACAGTTCTGTTTTTTTTTTTTTTTTTTTTTAAAGCCCCAGAATACTCAGAGCAAAGTCCTTTTGCATTCTTCACTTAGAGGTATAAAGAAGTTTGCAATACCTTTTTGGCGGTATACTGTTGGTAAACATCCCGTCCACGCTGCTGAGAACAGCATCTGAATGAATATGTAAATACACTATATTGACAAAAGTTTTGGGACGCCTGCCTTTACATGCACGTGAACTTTGACATCCCATTCTTAATCCTTAGGGTTAATATGGAGAATGGCCCACCCGTTGCAACTATAACAGCTTTAACTCTTCTGGGAAGGCTTCCCACAAAGGAGTGTGTTTATGGGAGCTTTTGACCATTCTTTTAGAAGCGCATTTGTGAGGTCAGGCACTGATGTTGGACGAGAAGGCCAGGCTCGCAGTCTCCACTCTAATTCATCCCAGTGGTGTTCTATCAGGTTGAGGTCAGGACTCTGTGCAGGCCAGTCAAGTTCCTCCACACCAAACTCACTCATCCATGTCTTTATGGACCTTGCTTTGTGCACTGGTGCTCAGTTATGTTGAAACAGGAAGGGGCCATCCCCAAACTGTTCCCACAAAGTTGGGAGCACAAAATTGTTGGTGTGCTTAAGAAGCATTAAGAGTTCCTTTCACTGGAACTAAGGGACCCTGAAAAACAAACCCACACCATAATTCCCCCTCCTGCAAACTTTATACTTGACACAATGTAGTACCGTTGTAGCAATGTAGCAAAACAAGTACCGTTCTCCTGGCAACCGCCAAACTTAGACTCTGCCAGACAGAGAAGTGTGATTGGTCACTCCAGAGAACACATCTCCACTGCTCTAGAGTCCAGTGGCGGTGTGCTTTACACCACTGCATCCGACGCTTTGTATTGCACTTGGTGATGTAAGGCTTGGATGCAGCTGCTCGGCCATGGAAACCCATTCCATGAAGCTCTCTACGCACTGTTCTTGAGCTAATCTGAAGGCCACACAAAGTTTGGAGGTCTGTAGCTATTGACTCTGCAGAAAGTTGGCGACTTCTACGCACCTCAGTGAGGAAATTTCACGAATGGACATTCACTGTACCATGCTTGAATTCACTGAGCTCCTGAGAGCAACCCATTCTTTCACAAATGTTTGTAGAAGCGTCTGCATGCCTAGGTGCTTGATTTTATACACCTGTGGCCATGGAGGTGATTGGAACACCAATTTCAAATCATTCAATGATTTGGAGGGGTGTCCCAATACTTTTGGCAATATAGTGTATGTGCTGCAAGCTTTAGAAAACAGCGCTTAAGAAAGCTATCAGATCATATGTGGAGGTTTGCACTAGCTTTGCAATTCTGCGCGCCAGTCACATCATGTTAATTTATACCACTTTATACAGTATATTGCTTTAAAGCCAGCTTTACAGTATTGACCATGAAAAAAGTGTTTTGCTTTCAATTAGAAAACTTAAATTTCTGCTGTAAAGCAGCTCTCCACTGTTCATGTTTTTACTTACATATGCCCTCAACAGACTGAAGGCGGAGCCCCAGAGCACATCTACCTATAGTGTAATTGCCATTAACCAAAAGGTTTTTACCAGCCAGAGTGGTTTGCTTTGACAAGTTGTTTCTAACTGTGGAAACAAACTCCAAACAAATTTAGTTTTAGCTTGAAATTTAGTTTGTTTGAAATGTCACACCAGTTCATTCTTTTACTTCAATATGATACATATGGCCCTTCTATTGTTCCTTCTGCTTCTAGGTGGATTGAGCAGGTGAATCTGAAAGTCAGAGCCACCTGTGGCCACCCTCCAGAACTCAGAGGTCAAAGGGTCAAAGACGTCCATGTTTTTAAGAGTTGCCCAGGGGAAAAACCTCCTACTCAGCACCCCAAACCAACTAAGGCCACAAAGACTGAATCTGCTCTAATCAGTCCTCCAAAAGTCATTAAGACAGTTAAAGCTAAGGGCAAACTACACAAAAGTGCGAAACCTAAAACAGTACAGAAAAGGACCATGAAGAAAAGGAAGTCGGTGTGATCCTGCTGTATTTACATTGTGGTTACTGATTTAGATAAATAAAACCCGAACCCAATTTTAAACAAAGTTTACATCAGTTAGGGTGCTAGTTTTATTTATGGCTGTTTAGAGTATATAATTAACTTGCTTAATGCAGTTTTAGTTTACATGGGATGTACTATGCTAGTTCGCTAAACCCTTTAAAAAAAATCTGATCTTCCGTGTGTGTGCACGCACGTTATAAATGTACGGTTACTAACATTTATGAAACATCTGCCAGCTCTGTGTTTAATGGCTTATGAGCAGGTATAGAAAAGAATACAAATTTTAACTTCTCTACCATATTTTATGCACTGATTCTATATTGCAAGCATCTACATTGCTCTAAGCTTAATTTCTGTTGCAAAAAAATGAATTAAAGTCAGACAATGCCTCAACAAAACTCAAGTCAATTTAATACGAGATTGTACGATTTCGCTAATGTGAAAAGAACTGTATAGAAAATGTGCACTGTATAAAAATAATAAACAATATCTCTCAACTATACCTGTTGTTTTACACTAACAGTTAACTACCAGTGTTATTTAATAAAATAAAGTAGTGATAACAGAGGTTTTATCAGTACAGGCAGTGGGTTAAACAGAGACGTCTTCCTGTTTGAAGATTAATGCCTCTGGGTTGGCGCTTTCTTTGCTTTGTACACTAGATAATATGGGGGTTTCCATTTCCTCCACCTTCACTTGTACTGCAATAACTGTGTTAGAGAGAGAGAGATAGGAAAGCCATGTCAGAAATATTCATTAAAATATTATATTTGAAAGAAATGCTACATACTTTCATCCTCAGGTTCAGTCTTTATTTTTAAGATGGGGGCTGCGACGGAAGTGTTTGGTGCCTCTTGTGGTTGATTCGTCTCTGGATTCTCATTATGCTGAATGGGCTGGGTTTTAGATGTGCATTTACTTGTGTTTTTCTTTACAAATCTTCGTCCTTAAGTGAAAAATACAGAATAGTAAGAGAATGACAAAATATGAATCAAATCGAGGGGAATTTTATGAAAGTAACCATCATGTGCTTTAATTGCTTGTTCAAAATGGAATATTTAATATTTATTCTTTAAAGAAGAAACCAAAAATAAAATGAAATAAAACATACTCCTTTTCCCCATAAAAGGTTTTGCCTTTTTGCTTGTGTTTGAGCGTTCCTGACCCTGGGGTGGTTCTACACAGAGAGCACAATGTAACATGAGAAGCAAATTTTGGAGTAAAATGTATGAATACTATGAAAATGACAATCTACCTGGGCCGATGGGTGGCTGCAGCTGGTAGCCAGTGATTTCACACCAGCCCACGGGATAAATTTCAGGGGACTGACAGTCTACCCACTGATCAAACTCAGGCTCCCAGCCATCAAAGTGGAGAAGGAGAAGCCGGCCTACACAGCGCCTAACAGTGGCCACACACACCAGCCGGGGCTCCATGAGGTCCACTGCCTCTAGCTTCATACCTGGTTTAAAGCCGTGGCCTACATCATCCTGGGAAAGACGTATGAGGGAGGGACCACGAGACCAGCTTAAAACACATTAAACCCACAGATGCAGTAACTCATTGTATGTGGCTCAACTGTCAAAATAAAGAGTTTACAGTGTTGAAAAGTCTTCGTGGAGCAGCTAAAGTTCCTGTTTCTTCTAAATATTTTGTCCATGTGAAAGTGGCATGACCATAATCTGATGAGAAAGGAGACAATTTCAATAAACACCTTATGAAATTGCAAATAAAGGCTCTTTATCTTAAATATAGATTTTTGTTGCAAGACAACAACTGGAATAATCTGTTAAGCACATTACCAGGAGGTAGAGTAAGAGGTATGTTGTTAGTCTCGCAATATCCAACAGGTAAAATGGCATGTGAGCTGGCATGGTAGCAAAACCAGTCAGAACCATCACCAATCTCGACACCATCAATGCCTACCATGATGTATCCATCCAGCAACACCTGAACAATAAGATAATTGCAATTACGTTCAACAAGGTAATGTGCAATATTAATTTAAAGTCATAAATAGTAGCTGTATTGTACCTTACGGACTGATGCAACACAGATGTTCCCAAGGTTCAGAGGATCAACTGCTTCAAGTTTCATGCCTTCCTCAAAAAACGTATTTCCCATGTAAACGGTCCTCAACTGTTTGCATATAGTAAGAAATTATACATACTAAATGATTACATGACATAAGGTTTTTAAACTAATATTAACACAAAAAGTAAAACAAAAGGCATGTTAATATTTATTTGCACTAACCTTCTTAAACTGATCTGGCATACTGTTTTGAAGGACTTTGCGAAATGTTGGATGGCTACCCATGTCGACATTCACATCTGTGTCAGAAAAATCATACATGATATTCATTACAAATAACCTAAATGACAAAAACGCAAAGTGAAGAAAATGATGGGAAAAAAGGTAATTTAATCCTCTTAATTGTTTTTTATCTCATACAGTTATTTTTGTTCCACATTTTTTTCTTTTTTAAAATCTGAAGCAGGAATAGGCCTCCATACATTCCTTTTTTTTTTTTTTTTTTTTTTTTTTTTAATGGAGCCCCGCATGTACGAAAAAAATATGACCACGAATCAAGAATTTGTTCCTAGGACTTCATTTGTGGCCACTTTAAATTTGGCCAATTTAACTAAAACAAGGGAACAAAATGTCATGGGAACAAATTATTTTCTTTTAATCATATCTTTATCGAAAAAATATGAAAATCCATTACTTACATACACTATATTGACAAAAGTATTGGGACACCCCTCCAAATAATTTAATTTAGGACTTCCAATCACTTCCATGACCGTAAGTATATAAAATCAAGCACCTAGGCATACAGACGCTTCTACAAACATTTTTGAAAGAATGGGTCGCTCTCAGGAGCTCAGTGAATTCAAGCGTGCTACCATGATAGTTTGCCACCTGTGCAATAAGTCCATTCTTTAAATGTCCTCACTACTAAATATTTCACGGTCAACTGTTAGTGGTATTATAACAAAGTGAAAGCAATTGGGAACAACAGCAACAAAGTGGTAGGCCACATAAAATCACAGAGCGGGGTCAGCGCATGCTGAGGCGCACAGTGTGCAGAAGTCGCCAACTTTCTGCAGAGTCAATAGCTACAGACCTCCAAACTTTGTGTAGCCTTCAAGAACAGTGTGTAGAGAGCTTCATGGAATGGGTTTCCATGGCCGAGCAGCTGCATCCAAGCCTTACATCAAGTGCAATGCAAAGCGTCGGATGCAGTGGTGTAAAGCACACCGCCACTGGACTCTGGAGCAGTGGAGATGTGTTCTCTGAAGTGACCAATCACGCTTCTCAGTCTGGCAACCCGATGGACGAGTCTGGGTTTGGCGGTTGCCAGGAGAACGGTACTTGCCTGACTGCATCGTGCCAAGTGTAAAGTTTGGTGGAGGGGGGATTATGGTGTGGGGTTGTTTTTCAGGGTTTGGGCTTGGCCCCTTAGTTCCAGTGAGAGGAACTCTTAATGCTTCAGCATACCAAGATATTTTGGACAATTTCACGCTCCCAACTTTGTGGGAACAGTTTGGGGATGGCTCCTTCCTGTTCCAACATGACTGCGCACCAGTGCACAAAGCAAGGTCCATGGAAAAACTTGACTGGCCTGCACAGAGTCCTAACCTCAACCAGTTAGAACACCTTTGGGATGAATTAGAGCAGAGACTGCGAGTCTGGCCTTCTCGTCCAACATTGGTGCCGGACCTTACAAATGCTCTTCTAGAAGAATGGTCAAAAATTCCTATAAACACACTCCTAAACCTTGTGGAAAGCTTTCCGAGAAGAGTTAAAGCGGTTATAGCTGCAAAGATTGGATCAACTCCATATTAAACCCTATGGATTAAGAATGGGATGTCATTTAAATTCATGTGCATGGGAAGGCATGCATCCCAAAACATTTGGCAATATAGTTTATGTACTTGCATATTGACTTCCTTCTCATCCTCCCCTCGCAACCCTCCCTCAGCATCCACAAATTGAATTACAAACACTAAATGGAACAAATCCATGGCCAAAATATCTTTTTTTCCCCCACGTCCTGTGCTAAGCACCATATTTTTTTTACAAGAGATGTCTGTATCATTTACATGAGATGTCCTGTATCGATATTTTGTCTATCTGTGTGCTTCTAGACTTGACTCAATCCATAGATGCCACAGTTACTTCTCACCTGTTTCTTTGATTGAGTGCCCCACTCTTTCAGACCAGCCTACATGATGTACCAGAGGACTCTGCATGTGACACCAGAAATCTGAGAGCACCTCGCCTGAGGGTCCCAGTCCCCCATCTTCATACAGAAGTCTGAGTCGCCCTCCTATGACAGTATCCACCACTGCCAAACGGGTACGGCTCACCTGCGAGCGATCGACCACCTCCACACGAACCCCCTGTCTGAACGGACACCTCAAACTGTCTGCCATCTGAAACACATACAGACGAGAAACACAGGAAGACAGTTACGCAGAAATTAAAGAAAATCAGGTGGCATCAATGGATTGCTAATTTGCCACTGCAGTCACCTTGACATGAAAGTCAACAGGAAGTGTGTGTGCTCCAACTAGTCTCTCCATCAGGTAAGATTTCCAATCTTTAATATGCTGGTGGACCTCTGTAGAAAAAAAAATGCTCAAGATTTAGCATTTTTATGGCATTTATACCTAAAGACCTACGGTGTAAACCTTCACCTTGAGGAGGGACCAGGAGCTTGCTATTCACTGCACACCAGCCAATAGGATGAACATCAGCCGTGCCTAAGTTACACCACAGGTCATGGCTGTCATCATCCTCAAAACCATCATAGCGCAGAAGAGCCTTATAGCCTGATAGAAACAAATCCCATAACACAATATTATATAGTATTATGACAAAGAATTAATATGACAAAGAATTAATACATTCAATCACACAATATCACATAATAGTCCCCATAATTAAATTTAAGTTTCCTGTCCGGAGTCATCCGTTTATGAATCACACTACACAATTTTTTATTTAAAAAGGGTATTGTATTGTTTAATGACATAATGAGGATAGTTTCTTTATTGTCTTGGTATATTCATTTGTGGTTACCAGTCGGTTTAACTCATTACATTCTATTCAGACTGCAACTCAAAAATAACTATAAATATAATATACACTTCTGTTCAAAAGAGATCAGTATTATTTTTTTTTAAACAAAAGTAACACTTTTATTCAGCAATGTCACATTAAACTGTTCTAAAGTTACAGTAAAGACATTTATAAACTTATAGGGGTGGTGGTTTCCCAGACAGGGTTTAAATTAAGACAGGATAGTTCATCTAGAATAGTTAATCATGGCTTCAAAAATGGCTTTCTGAAACACAGATTAAGCAGAGATTAATATGGAGTCCTGAACTAAAATAAACAATATTCATTTAAAACCAATTGTACTCATCTAAATTAGCATGACTGAGGTTGCCTATAAAACATGGAATGAACCAAGAAAAGCTTAAAATTGTAAGGAACTGATAAGCAAATCCAAGGAAAACAATGGCAGCAGAATTTTTACTGAACAGAAAACTCAGAAGAAAGAAAATAGCAAAGAAATAAAAATAAAAGAAATGCCTGGAAATCTATTTGTAATTAATTCAAATGCAAATGAACACACATCTACAAGAACAATACAACAACTTCAGGTAATATTGAATCATCAACTTTATTACCTTACGGTTTTATTTTTAACCTGTGGGTGGACATTACAGTAGTTATTCAATACAAGTGTTATGGAAGAATATAAAAATAAACCTAAAAAAACTACTGCTGACACCAGAAGAGAGAGGTTTCAAACTGGCGGAGGACCTGCATATAAAGATACTGACCAGTTGGATGAATTAATGACAGGAATAATTGAGAGTCAGCAACCTTTGGAATATGTAGCAGATGATGACCATGATTTTCAGGAGGAAGGCTAAAGGCTTAAATTAAACCTACCAGGAGGCAGGATGAAGAGGTGTAAATTTGTCTTTTGTTAAAATATCATATTTTTCATTTAGGACTTCAGAACCTACAGAAGACACTTACATGTTTCCCAGAAGACAAAATAAGTGCAATTTATCCTGATCTATAAAAAAAAAAAAAATAGTCAAGACGTTTACACCCCCTGGTTTTAAATGCATTGCGTTTCCTTCTGGAGCATCAGTGAATGTTTGAACCTTTTTTAATAGTTGTATTTGAGTCCATCAGTTGTCCTCAGTGGGAAAAGATCGCTCTTATTTTGTTAAAAATATTAACATTTTGCAGATTCTGCAAGGTGTATGTAAACGTTTGTCCACGACTGTATGTATAGGGTGAATTCCGGTTGATTGGGACACTTTTTGCCATTGAGATGACTGAAAAAAAAAAAAAAAAAAAAAAAAACAAAAAAACAACAGAATTCATCCTTAAATATACATATACACTGATCAGGCATAACATTATGACCACCTTCCTAGTATTGTGTTGGTCCCCCTTTTGCTGCCAAAACAGACCTGACCCGTCAAGGCATGGACTCCACTAGACCCCTGAAGATGTGCACCAAGATGTTAGCAGCAGATTGGTTTAGTCCTGTAAGTTGCGAGGTGGGCCTCCATGGATCTGACTTTTTTGTTCAGCACATCCCACAGATGCTCGATTGGATTGAGATCTGGGGAATTTGGAGGCCAACTCAACACCCTAAACTTCTTGTTGTACTCCTCAAACCATTCCTGAACCATTTTTGCTTTTTGGCAGGGTGCATTATCCTGCTGAAAGAGGCCACAGCCACAAGGGAATACCGTTTATATATATATAGTGCTACATTCAGCAATGATGGAGGTGTGGGATTACAAATTTAAGAATCTGTTTAAAACGTTCATTGTATTTAGCATTTAAAGTAAAGATTACATTGTGTGCCAGTCACAAACCCATCCTCATGTATAATGTCTGCAATGACTGAAGTTGTGTTAGAGGATGAAGGAAATGACTCACGATTGTGTTACACTTACATACACAGCTATGAGTGAAATAGCAGAAACTCCCATTGATAGTTGTTTGTTGATGGTTCAGCTTAAGTCATTGAAGGTAACAGACGAGCAGGTTATGCAGTCATTTCCACCACTGAAGTGGTAGCTTCAGGTCATCTTCCAGATAATTTTTCAGCTCAAGCTGCAGAACTAGTAGCCTTAACTAGGGCATGCATGCTAGCTTCAGGATCGGTTGCAAATATCTACACTGATTCCAGGTATGCTTTTGGGGTAAATCATGATTTTGGTGTCATTTGGCAAAGTAGACCATTTCTAACTTATGCTGGATCCCCCATTAAGCATGTTGGATTAGTAAAAGATCTAATGTTTGCCATGAAACTTCCAAAGAAATTAGCGGTGATCAAAGTGAAAGCACATCTCACAACTAATACTATGGAAGCTAAAGGTAATGCTCTTGCTGATGTAGCTGCTAAACAAGCTTGTTCCTATGCAACTGTACAAGTGTGTTCAGGTAGTACAGCACAGAAGACAATTCTGCCTCCTGATCTGTATAAAGACATTCCTTTATATGAAGCATGGAAATGGTTAGACAAAGGTGCCACAGTGGATTCATCCGGCTGCTGGACAAAAGGGGGAAAGTGTCACCCCAGAATCACTGCTGCCATATTTGGGTCAACAAATACACAATTTGGGTCACTGTGGTCCAGCAACAATGAATCACAGGTTCTCAAATTAATGGTGGAATCCGAAATTCAGAAAAGTAGCCACCAAAACAGTCAAAAGATGCGTTACATGTCAGAAAAATAATGATGTGCCAGCAGCAACACATACCCCAGCTCCACCAGAACCATTTTGTCACCTGCAAGTTGATTACATATCGCTGCCTCCTTGTAAAGGAAAAACTGACGTTTTGGTAGCAATAGACAAGTTCTCAAGATGGATAGAAGCTTATCCAACAGGGCGTGCTACAGCTGCACATACTGCTAAATGTCTTGTCACTGATCTCATTCCCAGATGGGGATTGCCAGATTCCATTGACTCATATCAGGGAACACACTTCACAGGACAGGTAGGCAAGGAAGTGTCTAAAATGTTGAAAATTAAGTGCAATCTTCACTGCCCCTACAGTCCACAAGCATCAGGACAGGTTGAACGAGCTAACAGAACAATCAAAACCAGGTAGGGCTGCACGATTATGACAAAAATCATAATTGTCGATTAATCCCTTGAAATTGTAATTGCGATTATTAAATACGATTATCACAATTTACATTCAATTATGTTTTGAATAGTTTTATACTAGGGGTGTAATAATGCACTGCGTCTCGTGTCACGATTCGATATAAATCATGATACTGAACTCATGATACAATATGTATTGTGATATTTTAAGCCAAAATAAAGAGTTAAAATAAAGAATATTCCCCATTGCATCATTATACATTATATTCAACATTAGGCTATATATAGTTGTTTAATGTAGTGATGTCACTGAAACTTTCTTTTTTTTTTTCTCCTCACGCTTTCAATGCAGGCAGCATTCTCTCCCGGTGCTCTATGTCCCACCTCTCCCGTGGTTAATGCACTATACATATAGGAATAAACCATATAAAATGCTTTGAATAATCATACTACTAAATCCAAATGTGATCTGGTGAATTTAAATGAAGATTTTGCACTTTCACTATAAGGAGTGCCGCTTTAAATGATGTTTGCACTTTGACTTTGAGGAGTGTCATTCCGGCAGCACGTGCGCTTCAGATGATCAGTGCAACCCGTCACAATTCTAAATCGCAAGAAAGCTCGTCAAAATGACTATTCCTAAGTCGGGACAGGGTTTGTAATCACGGCTTTGAACGATTACATAATCGTGGCATCCATAATTCTATTAATTGTGCAGCCCTAAAACCAGGCTAAGCAAAATGCATCAGGACGGAGTATCATGGGTTGAGGCACTGCCAGCAGTACTGTGTAGTATGAGAGCGTCACCTTACAGATCAGTAGGACTGAGCCCTCATTAGATTATTACAGGACACCCAATGCAGACGCCAGGTATGATTGATCTTAGAAATGCTGATCTTGCACACTGCCTCAGATGCCCTGATCACTTGAACTGCATTCAAGGACTCACTTGTGCACAAACATGGTGGTCAATAACTCATTCTTGATCTTTCAGCAAAATTACACCAGATGACTGAAGAGAATTCTTCATGGTTCGGAAACCTGTTAGGTCAACAAATGACCCACGAGGAAAGGACTGTTCCAACCAGACTATTACCCGTAAGAACTACACGGACCCTAGTGGCATGTTTGTTTCTGTGTCAGCATGCCATTCGTCACTACAGACAATCAGCACAGAGCAAGGGATATGTGCCTGTAACTTCTTCAAGTTACATGACTAGAAGATGGGGCTTATGCTAACAAACATAAGCTACAGAATGGACTTATGAAGGTTTAAATTTGTGTTATGTGAGAGTTATTAGAACTCTGAAAGGGGGGACTGTGAGATTACTAAATTTAAGAATCTGTTTAAAACTAAGGGATGTACATTGTATTTAGCATTTAAGGTAAAGATGATGACATCAGCTGTTGTGCAAAGTTTCCAGGCCAGCTCCGGTTCTCTTTATTGTAAATCAAATGAGCCAGATTACTGAGATTCTCACCTTTTGTCTTTAATGGCTCTCGGAGCCCCTGTAATCGTTAGGCTGATTGGATTAGGATTTGAGTCTGGGGGCAAGTCTCTTTACATATACAGCATTTGCATTCTTTTGTTTAGATTTTCTCCTCCTCTACTGTGTGAATCCTTCCCCCTGAAATGTGGATAAATGACAGTGTTTTATACTGTTTTAGTTAGAATTGGATGACCTCAGCGACCAAACAGCACAGGTCTCAATAAAGAGTAACGTCTGCTTGAATGATATCCAAACATCTCCTGGTCTCTGCTTCAACGAGAAAGAGTTTCCAACAGAGGAAACACAAGAGTACCTGTGAGCTTTACAACAGTGGCGATCCAGTACACCTTACTAGGCAAGGCTGTATGGGTGTTCAGAACCTCCACTTTTAACCCCACATAGACGTCTTCCCATTGAGCGCAGAGTGGTGCCTGTGAAATGGGCAACCATTAAAATGCAATAGCAAGAATAACGTGAAGGAAATTTACACATACAGGTAATATATCATGTTATTACATCCACCACATTTATTTTCAAAGGTACATTTCCACAAGGAGAAGCTCTATGGATAGAAATCACTCACATGTTGGAAGCAGGACACAGGGGCAGCGAGGAGGCAACTTTTCTCAAGGTAACTACCCCAGTCAAATCCAGCCAAAGTAGCTTGGAAGAAGACAGGGCAATTTGAGCATTCAAAAACAGCCAAAATTACATTTGTAAAGCTCACCGTAGTGAAAAGCAAGAGGGATGCGTTTTCTCTTACCATCTTGTCCAAATGCTCTGCTCTCCTGATGCTGCTCATTGGCCTTTGACTGTGGCGCCTCAGTCTGTGATTTCAGGCACAGTTTTTGTGATGACTTCCTTATGGGCGGCCTTCCCTGAATACAAAGACACACAAAAATTAAATCACTGTTAGAATAAATATGTATATAATTCTATGCCAGAAAATCCCACCTGGAGCCGTGCAAGAATTGAGGATTTTTTGGAGTTGGACGAGTACGAACGTGAGCAGGACACACTGCAGAAGCGCTTGGACCTGGAGTAGAAGGTGTCTGTAGTGCCACTGGCTCCACACATTTCACATGTAACTGCAGAGACATGAAATTGAGTGGTTTACACATATTCTTTTCCATGTACTTCTGTAAGTTTATTGATATAAGAGTTTCTGAATTCACCCATTCCATCATTTTCTGCCCAGGTAGAACGTGTCTCAGGATTATTTGCACCGTCATCACTGGAATTCTGCTGATTGTGATCTGCTCCATCAAATATTTGTTCTTCTCCATCCTTCTGATTGTCATTCATAAATGTCTCTTCCTGTTCATCCTTTTGAAAGAGTGAAGTTATTTATTCCTCAATCAAATAAATTTGAATTAAGTATATTGAAAACAGTTTTTACTGCTGCCGAATTGCACTTTTAAGCATAAATATTGGGTTTTCACTTACACAAATATGTAATGATACAAATGCATAAATAAAAATTAAAAAAAACTTTAAAGCGGTTCAAATGTTGACATATCTCACTAAAATGCGATTATATACACTATATTGCCAAATGTTTTGGGACATGCACCTTTAATGACATCCCATTCTTAATCTGTAGGGTTTAATATGGAGTTGGCCCACCCTTTGCAGCTCTAACAGCTTCAGCTCTTCTGAGAAGGCATTCCACAAGGTTTAGGAGTGTGTTTATGGGAATTTTTGACCATTCTTCTAGAAGCGCATTTGTGAGGTCAGGCATTGATGTTGGACGAGAAGGCCTGGCTCGCAGTCTCCGCTCTAATTCATCCCAAAGGTGTTCTATCAGGCTGACATCAGGACTCTGTGCAGTCAAGTTCCTCCACACCAAACTCGCTCATCCATGCCTTTATGGCTTTGTACACTGGTGCGCAGTCATGTTGGAACAGGAAGGAGCCATCCCCAAACTGTTCCCACAAAGTTGGGAGCATGAAATTATCCAAAATGTCTTGGTATGCTGAAGCATTAAGAGTTCCTTTCACTGGAACTAAGGGGCCAAGCCCAAACCCTGAAAAACAACTCACCAATATCCCCCTCCATCAAACTTTACACTTGGCACAATGTAGTCAGACAAGTACCGTTCTCCTGGCCACTGCCAAACTTAGACTCGTCCATCAGATTAAAACAGACAGAGAAGTGTGATTCGTTACTCCAGAGAACACATCTCCACTGCTCTAGAGTCCAGTGGTGGTGTGTTTTACACCACTGCATCTGATGCTTTGCATTGCACTTGGTGATGTAAGGCTTGAATGCAGCTGCTCGGCCATGGAAACCCATTCAATGAAGCTCTCTACACAATGTTCTTGAGCTAATCTGAAGACCATATGAAGTTTGGAAGTCTGTAGCTATTGACTCTGCAGAAAGTTGGCGACTTCTGCACACTGTGCACCTCAGCATGCACTGGTGCTCAGCATACCCCACTTGAATTCACTGAGCTCCTGAGAGTGACCCATTCTTTCACAAATGTTTATAGAAGCAGTCTGCATAGGTGATTGATTTGATACACCTGTGGCCAAGGAAGTGATTGGAAGACCTAAATTCAATGATTTGGAGGGGTGTCCCAATACTTTTGACAATATAGTGTAGTTTATACTCTTTCTTATATACAGAAATGAACCATGGTGAATTTAGACAGTTTGTGAACCCCATTTTTGTTTTCAGACAGTTTAATATAGCTTTCGAAAAAGTCCAGTACAAATGTTAGTCACTCATCAACTGCAGCTGTCACAGTTGCTTGGTGAAAAGAACAGTCCTCTGTAGGCTAGACCATTCGATTTAACAACTCTCAGTCCGACATTCACGGCCTTTAAAGTCCCAGTCCTTCAAAGGATACAGCCATTGACTCTTCTTCCTGTAAAAAGCTGTCTGCAAGTTTATCCACACAGCTTAAACATTTAAAGAAAACAAAGGGAAAGGCTATCCCATACTAAAATTACTTTATCTACAGTATTTGTGCAAATCTTGCTAATTTCCTGACCAGTGATTTGTGGTTAAAATGGTAAAATGTTTGCCCAGGAGTTTACATTTTGAAATCTATTAAATATAAAAGTTATTTAATATTGTAAGAATATTTCACAATATTGCCGTTTTTACTGTAATTTTGGTCAAATAAATTCAGCCTTAAAGCAGTTAGTCAAGTTTACATTATTTAGTAATTTAGTTCCACTTAATAAAATAAATAACAAACAGGATTCAAGTAACCATTTTAAAGGAGGAAGGATGTTTTGTTATAGCTTTTGGAGCAAGGCCACTGCCATCTTGCAATACCACAGCCTGTAACGTCACAGGGTTTGTTTGCTACATGGGCAAGTGAAGTAATATAAGCATTTCTTTACTTTTTGAACACACGCTTGTTTTGAAATAGAGGAAGACAAAATTGAAAGCACTGTTGAGCCCATAATAAGTCCAATTGCTTATGCATTTGAGCCGATATAGTGAGGGGACCGAGCAGTACTACCATTACAGGTGGAAGCAGTCGGTTATTAGGGGCCAAGCAAAGAAGGTATGTAGGCACCTGTTGTAATCGTTGCCTATTCCTCTTCTTCCGCTCTGGATGTCTATGGCAGCACACTGAACCGTTTGGTAAAAAAGTTGTGAAATCTGGCACACCCATAGATGACAGTCTGAACTGTCACCATAGCAACTTTAGAGTCTCTAACGCAATCCCTCTAGTCCCACCACCTGTCCAAAGTTTGACTTACATTTGTGCTAATAACTTTTAAACCGTAAGGGCTAAAAACAATAATTTTTTTCCCTCTGATTTCTTGGTTCATTGCACTCTATGATGTCATTTTCTGTAGTGCCAGTTTCCTTGTTAGTTTCGAGGCAGCATGCAGAGTCAAATGATATCCAATTTTTCCATATCGGCCATAAAATGCTGGATTTCATGAACGCATTAGCGTATCGTTACGGGTCATCGTCACGATGCCCTGAATGAGCCTGAGAAGTTGAGCACCCATCAAATATTAACATGCTTATAATTTTGGATTTGGTTGACTTATTTTCTTATCTTATCTTACATCGTTAGCTTTCCGAATACTTGACGAGTTCAACGATACCAAACATGCTAGGTTTCACCTTATAGTTTATTCAATGCTGTGATTTAGCTTTTAAATTGTTACTATTGTTTGCACTATTTGCCATCGCCACTTTACCTCTATAATTCACTTTATCCACCTTTTTTTAATCTTTCTTCTGTTGTTGTTACTGTTAAACTTTTGTTGTTATTGTTTTGTTGTTGTTAGGCACCTAGGGTCTGAGAGTCATAGAATTTCAATTCTCTGTATGTATGTACTGTACGTATGGCAGAATTGACAATAAAAGCTGACTTTGACTTTGAAATAACTTTCGCGAATATCTTCAAAACCGTTAGTCCAATAAAGATGAAACCACTGTAGCAAAATCTGAATCATGGCAGGTTGACAACATGCATCAAGCCAAAATTATGATAGTAAGTAAAAAATGCAATCAAAGTCAGGTGTGGGTTATTTTTTATATGCTCAAATACAAATGTCTATAACTCTTAAACATAATAAGATACTTTTACCAAATTTGACACGCTTATGTATGGGGGCACTCTGAGGACACACACAAAAAGTGGTGTGAGTGTAATTAAACAATTAAATTCTATACAACTCAATGTATTTATGGGGTTTCAACATTTTTGATTAATTTCCTCCAAATGTCTTTACTTTCTTTACTGCATTTTTGCAGTTGGTCTGCTGCTAGCTTCCTTCTTTGTTTCTGTTGTGCCTGGCCCTGATAATTGCTGCTTGCAGCTATATTTATTCTTTGTGACCATCAAAAGTATCTATGTACAGTTATTTACAATGTAACGTCCATAGATGATCATACACTTTACAACATTAGCAATATCTACCTGACTTGCATTAATGTACAATGTAGCACGTTTCAGAGCCGTTTCCCTGCGGCAGGCCGATGATTCCGTTTTACTGTTGTCACAGTATGTTGTGCGGCCGGTAGAGCACACATTATATCCAGAGAAATTAAAAACAGACGGAGCAACTTCAGGCTTAAGTTTGTTGGTGCGTCGAACGATTCAATTCCCTGACTCAAAGGCCTTCTCCTCAATGTAACCTTCCTCCAAAAAAATGTTCACTGCCCATTGGAGGCTTCTTCATTTTCAGTGCCGCTAATCAGTGAAGCAGTACCACTCTCAGTTTTAGTCTTTCCCAAGTTTAGCTCCAACCCCAGTTAAACACACCCGAACTAGCTAATAAGTATCTTACTAGGTTAGCTGGTTCAGGTGTGTTTAATTGTGGTTGGAGCTAAACTTTGCATGACAGTGACCCTCCAGGACCGAGTTTGGGGACCCCTGCTCTACTATATCTAGTATTTACCTCAGTCAACGAAACAAACCCTGTAATGTCATACTCTGTGTCGGTATTGCAAGATGGCTCCACCCTTGCTACAGAAGCTATAACAAAATCCCTTTTTCTTTAAACTGGTTATATTAATTGTGTTTATTATATAATATATATAATTTTTTGTGTGTGTGTAAATCAGTTTACTATAATGCAAACTTGACTGGCTGCTTCATTTCCACTTTAATTATTCTAAACTTTTGACCTGTAATATTTATGTCTCCCAGCTTCAGCTTTACAATAAAAAAAGGTATCAGATACTCACTGATGCAAACTGTTGAGGTTCAGTGGTCGCTCCGGATTTCCTTCTCGTACATAAGGAACAGGAGACACCTCTACCTCCGCATTTACTGCACGGTGGTCGGATAAAAACAGTCGGGACAGCTCCCTCCTTCAGCTTCAGCCCTTTGAATCCCATTGTCTTTGCAATGGCATAAGACTTCGAATCAAAGCAGTCCCTGCTGAAGTGCTCAGAGCATAAATGGGAGTACGTCTTGGCGGCCCACGTTTTGCGCGTCTTCTGGACCTGTTTTTCCCATTTGCGGAACTCCAGGGGGTCTTTAGGAAATCTGAACATTGAGACATTCTGCCCGCTGAACTTCCCACAGCCATAAGCAACGCATTTGTTAGGCATTTGGATTATAGGTGATTATAGAGAGGTCTTCGGGGAATGTAGTCTGCAGCTGGCTCCAAAGGTGCGATAAAACAATAAAAAACTCAAACATTTCCACCAGATAACATTATACCACATTGGTTTAGTGTTACATGCACTCATTCAATGTTGCAAGCATATAAACAAAGCTTTGAAAAACATTAGATAGTTCTGTATGAATGGCAAACTGAGAGAAACACAGACGAAGATTCAAAGCACCGATATAAACATTGTTATATGTATATAAGTAAACATTTCTTACCTGCTTTACCCCTTAGAAAATCCAGCGTGCAGTGGTTTGCTCATCGTGAACAGCGCAGTAGCGCCATCATCCGGACTGGAGAACCAGATATTTTATTCCAAAATGGCTTTATTATACGTCTGATTTTATAAACTGGTTAATGTGATTAATATAACCCTTAACTACATAACAAACAAACTATATTTATATAATCTACATATTCGTTTCTTTATAATCTTGAAATACTCATCTTCACACGAAGTATCAATACGTGGTTCCATGGTGTAATGGTTAGCACTCTGGACTCTGAATCCAGCGATCCGAGTTCAAATCTCGGTGGAACCTGAATTTTCTTTTTCTGTGAAAGACAAATCAAGTAAGTTTTTCTTTTGTTTTCTGTTTTAAGATACATAGTCAAATAATCCAAACAAGCAAAACTTGCTAGAAACTCCAGTCAAGCCACCTTTATATAGGCCTAGTGCTTTTTACAATACAGATTGTTTCAAAGCAGCTTTACAGTGATTGGCTGTACAGCAGTTTTCTAGAAGAAAATTGTGTCATTGTCCAGCATAAGTAAGTGTCCCTGACTAAGCAAGCCAGAGCCAACAGTGGCAAGGAACCCAAACTCCATCAGGTGACGGAATGGAGAAAAAAACCTTGGGAGAAACCAGGCTCAGTCGTTCCTCTCTGGCCAACAAATGAACAGTGCATGATTATGATTCAGGCAGCATTACAGGTCAGAAGTCAGACTGGATCGGAACATTCAAAATATTTAATATTTAAAGAAGATCAGATTCATCAAGCCAGTGTGGAGACAGGTTTTATTGAGGACCTGTGCCACTGGCTGTCATGTCCATGAGGGCTTCACAGGGGATAGTCTAGTAGTTGACACAATCTCTGATGACACTTCAGGTTATAACTGTAAGCTGTAAATTCTCTAAACTCTTGTTTATCATTCACCTTGTTACTAGCAAAATGTGAATTGATTATTAAAAAGACTTATAGCCTACTTGAAATTATACTTATACAAATTCACTATTACCAGGTTAGAAACTACTGCTGAAATCACCTGACTGTACCTGTACTAAGTCAGCAATGATGTAGGATAACATTATACAATTCCTTCTATTTAATATATTACAGTTCATTAACAGCTGCATGCTCGCACATGTTCTCGAAATGCCAGGAAATTAACTAACTAATGTTTCCTTTGTAAGCAGAGATCCTTTCAACTAGACAATCCCCTGTGAAGGCCTCGTTGACATGAGTCATCAGCACAGATCCTCGGCAAAAACCGCAAGAACCAGACAAGTCCTCCACACAGACCTATGACCAGCTTACCTCCTTACTGCCGTGATGAATCCGATCTTCCAAGTAAAAATAATTGGATGAAATATTTGAATGCTACCGATCTACAGTCTGACCATGAAGGTGTGCTGTGGAATCTGGCACCAAGATGTTAACAGCAGATCCTTTAAGTCCTGTAAGTTGCGAGGTGGGGCCTCCATGGATCGGATCTGTTTGTTCAGCACATCCCACAGATGCTCAGTTGGATTGAAATCTGAGGAATTTGGAGGCCAAGTCAACACCCCAAACTCGTTGTTGTGCTCCTCAAATCATTCCTGAACCATTTTTACTTTGTGTCAGGGCGCATTATCCTGCTGAAAGAGGCCACCGCCATCAGGGAAAACCATTTCCATGAAAGGGTGTACATGGTCTGCAACAATGCCTAGGTAGGTGGTACGTGTCAAAGTAACATCCACACGGATGGCAGGACCCAAGGTTTCCCAGCAGAACATTGCCCAACGCATCACACTGCCTCTGCCAGCTGTCCTTCTTCCCAAAGTGCATCCTGGTGCCATGTGTTGCCCAGGTAAGCAACACACATGTACCCGGCCATCCAAGTGATGTAAAAGAAAACATGATCCATCAGACCAGGTCACCTTCTTCCATTGCCCTGTGGTCCAGTTCTGATGCTCACATGCCCACTGTTGCTGCTTTTAGCGGTGGACAGGGGTCAGCATGGGCACCTTGACTGGTCTGTGGCTATGCAGCCCCATACGCAACAAACTGCGATGCACTGTGTATTCTGACACCTTTCTATCAGAACCAGCATTAACTTCTTGAGCAATTTGAGCTAAAGTAGCTTGTCTGTTTGATTGGACCACATGGGCCAGCCTTCGCTCCCCACGTGCATCAGTGAGCCTTGGCCGCCCATGACCCTGTCACCAGTTCACCACTGTCCCTTCCTTGGAGCACTTTTGATAAATACTGACCACTGCAGACCGGGAACACCCCACAAGAGCTGCAGTTTTGGAGATGCTCTGACCAAGTCATCTAGCCATCACAATTTGGCCCTTGTCAAACTCGCTCGAATCCTTACACTTGCCCATTTTTCCTGCTTAACACATCAACTTTTAAATGTTCACTTGCTGCCTAATATATCCCATCCACTAACAGGTGCCGTGATGAAGAGACACTCAGTGTTATTTACTTCACCTGTCATAATGTTATGCCTGATCGGTATATATCCTGTGAAACAACTTCTGGAAAAAGAAAAAATGTAGGGCAGGACTTGATTTCCTCCATCAGGAATTGAGTGGATCATTGTGGTTTGCTATTGCTGTGATCTCATGTGAGTGACAGGTTGTCCCACCCAGATGTGCACAAGTGGGAGGGGAAGTGATTTTGATTGAAGATTCATGAATTAAAATCATAATAATGATGTGCACAGATAAATATTTTTTAGGCCTATTATAAATACTGCAATATTCCATTAAAAAATAAGAAGAATAGTGCATTTTGGTTTCATGGTGGCTTTCAAGGCAATATATGTATAGCACGCTCACTACACCAGGGCAGAGGGGCCCTACTCATATAATTTTGTCCCCATGAATTTTAGCACTGGCCCTGAACACTGGTGTACGACTCCCAGAAGTTGTATAGCACCAGCCAATCACATTAAAAACAATCACAATTTTGTGTGCAGTATGCATCAGACAGTCAGTGAATGGAGGTAACAATATCTTTAGTACCTTCAGAGTAAAAAGAGGTAGAGTAAAGACCAGTATGCATAAAGTGGGGTCATGAAAACAGCAAACCAATTAAATAAAAACAACTTTATTTTAACCATAGATTGTCAACCTCAGAGGCAATGTTATGTGTCCTTTGATACTATGGATAACTGTCCTCCAGCAATAATTGTCAGAAAAGTTCCCAAAAGGTGATTAAGCCTGTTGTTAGGCTTATATATAACCACTTCTTCCTTTCATCTCATATATATATATATATATATATATATATATATATATATATATATATATATATATATATATATATATATATATATATATATATATATAAATGGTACTTGCTCTGGACTGACTGAATTTGCTTCATTTTGCCAAATTAGTATTGCTTACAAAATGTCTTAAAACATTTTTCAATAGCAAATTACTTTCATAAAAATAAAGCATTGGAGAGCATTTTCACTACAAACACGTTCAATCCTTTGTTAAAGTATAGAAAAATGCTATGAGGATAATATAGCCTGGTGCATTATTGCTAGCCAATGATAAATCAAAAGCAATGTGAATTTCAGTTTCTACAAAGGTTGTTCTAGAAAGTCATTTTCTAATACATTACCCAGGGCTCGACAATAAGGACTGCCTGATGGCACTGGGCCAGCATAATTGCCGCTCAGGACAATTGCGCAACCATCACTTGTCCGATCGAGCCAGTGCCGCATCACGAAAGTTTATAATTTGCACGTGGTTTTAAGCAATGCAATTTAAATATTCAAATGTGCAAGAAGATGCGAAAGAGAACTCAATTCAATAGTGTGAGAAGTTTTGTGCGCACACATGACGCACATGCCCAGAAAGCCACTTCTCAGACAGCGTGTGAATGCTGAATTGAGCCATTTTTCAGTGAAGTGAAGTGCTATTTTACATTTGATTATTTATTTTCTCTATCTGAAAATTACTGTTACTGTACTTACCTGAAAAACTTAAAAAGTAGTTTATTTGTATGTTTGTTCTATTGTATTTGTACTAATGCTCATAGTAGCATTATTATTTGTTCTTATTTTATTACTGACAGTTTACTTGCCTTCAACAATATTTGAAATTTATATGAATTAGGCTTGTAGTTTTTGGTGTCACAACCTTATTAAGGTAAAAAATGCCTGACCGGGCCAGTAGAAAAAATCCTTAGCATTGAGCTCTGTTACTAGTCAAATAAATAAAAGATAACAATATAAAATTGTAGTCTGAGTTAATAATTAATGTGAATAATCATATTTATTTAAACTATTTAACACAATTTAGGTATCATATAGCCAGTGTTGGGGAGTAGCTAACTTCAAGTAGCGACGCTACTAGCTTAACTACATTTTTCAGTAGCTTGTCAGTAGCTCAGTTAATTTTAAAACAGTATAGCTTTTCCAGTAGCTAACTACTTTATCCAGCAAGTAGCTGTGTAGCGCGACCAAAAGCTACATTCCGTTTTGGGTTATGACGAGTTTGAGCCTGTAATGGCGAAGCGGAGTGGTGTGATGCTCAGCTCAATATTCCAGTCAATCGCTCACGCTCCACTCACAAACCACTCATCAGTAAACTCAACGTTCGCTCAAATCCGACATGAAATTTCTCTGCACTGTAGCCTACTATAGGCCTACTTGTAGCCATTAAAAACATATTTAAACATATTTATGTTTAAATATTATGTTATTTTTTAATTTCATGTATGTTGATTATGAAAAGTTAACCACATGAGTAAGATAGGATACATCATAAGATGAGCAATATGTTTGAAGACATGGAGTGGGTCAGACATGATTCTGATCACTTCATTAAGTTTTGTAGAAAACCTTTCTTTAAAGTGAATTTCGTTTATATGAATTGTCTTAATTTGAATCAATGTTTCATCAGCCAATTGCCTGGATTTAATAAATAAGAAGCAAAAGGGCTACAGCAGACAATATAATCATGACACTTGCATTGCACGTGAACTGGGGCGTGTCTCATAAATGAAAATGAAACTCAGCGTATAAGCTATTTGCCTCACAGACATTAAATTTTTTTTCATAGAAAGCTTGAAATGTCTTTTAAACGAAACAATTCAAAACAAAAAAAATTGGACAGCTCATGACTGGTGTCTCAGAGCGGTTCTGTTCAAAATGTTGTATATATCACTGCATGTGCTGTGAGTTTAACCTGCATTTCTTGACTAAATCTGACTCGTGAGTATTTAAGTTGTATGATGTAAAATGTATGCACATTTTGTTCTTGCACTGATGCTACATTTGTAGCAATTTTGCACTTTGACAGCCAGTTTGAGATAGGCCTAGGCTATATTTGAGTATTGTGTGTATCGGATAGTTTTCTAACCATACTCATTGCATTATGTTGTTTTAAACCCCAAATACTTTACTTAAAACATTCTTCATTACCAATTATTCAGTAACAATGTAAAAAAGAAGAAGAAGAAAGAAAAAAAGTAGTTTCAATGTAGCTAGCTACTTTTTGATAGTAACTTGTAGTGTAGCTAACGGCTTTTTCAGAAGGGTAGCTTGAATGTAACTTAACTACTTTAACTTACGAGTAGCTTGCAAAGCTACAGTTTCAGAGTAGCTTGCCCAACACTGCATATAGCTGTCATCCAACAGGATACAACAACCTCAATTTAAAAAGCAGAGTATGCCTATAATATATAAACGTTTAATATTTCATTGCCATTTACTTTTCTTTTTGACAATTTCTTGTGTATGACAAAGATAGATTGACCAATATATAGAAGAATGTTGCTACAGTGAATAATATTTTTTCAATATTCCAATGCAGTTCTTGAATCAGTAGTAAATCAAATCAAATGTAGGCCAATTCTTAAATCAGTTCTTGCCTTTGATTTGTTAAAACACTCATCAAAGTGGGATATTGTAGGTTATTTGTTCCTCTTTTTAAATAAGTAACCTACTTTCAAGCCATTGCATCTAATAACTAAATCCTGTTAATCAATGTAAATGTAGTATAGCTGATAAGATATCAGTGACTTTTGAAAATTTCCCATTAAAATGTGATTTTCATAAGATATTTATTCTAATAAGATAATAAGTTGAAAACATTTTCAGGAAGTAAAATACCAGTTGACATATGTGGGGGGAAAATAGATAAAGAAAGAAAAATAAAATTCACTTATTGACAATTTAACATCCATTTGATACTGACAACCCCATACGACTCCGTCTACAAAACACACCTCCGTTGCGAACAGAAATGGCAGACGAGCAAAATTATTTCAAATACATCATCGCTCGATTCTGTAACTCTTGACGGGACTAGATGAGTTCCTGTAGAGCCGCTGCGAGTGTCTTTTTATGCTTTCTTGCCGAGCCGACTCCCCCTACCTCCTCCTCCGCTTGCAGAATTGTATAAAGAACAAAAATCGGACAGGGGAGGGGGGTTGATACGCTGAAGCTGAAATCGAGAGGCGAACCCAGGAAAGAGGAGTATTTTGTACACGGGACTTTCCCCCCCTTCGTCCCTAAAAAGGAGGGGGAAATGTCATATTTTTAAAAGCGATATTTTTAAAATCGAGGATTACGAATAGGCTTACGCGCCTATCTCGGAGGATATATATTTTAATTCGTTAAAAAATATGGCCGAGAACGTTCTGGACTCTGGCCCGCCTTTAGCCAAGAGGCCTAAACTGTCCTCCCCGGCACTATCTGTCTCAGCAAGCGATGGAAACGGTAAATATTTATTTTGTTTAATTTTCACGATACCTAGATAGTTTAATCACTGATTGCTTGTTTTGATTATACTGTTGTAAACTCAAGTCTTTTAAGCGGGGAATGATTTTTTTTTTCTCTGTTAGTTTTGTCACAGGCTAGCAAGCTCAGGCTAGTTTGGGAAGCTAACGACGTCGTATCCGCACGAGACTAGCTTTAGCTCGTCGGTCCAGCTAGGTTAGCATTAGCGCTTCTCTCGTCGCTGGTGGGATTCACTCACAGCGGCAGACCTGCACACGCTGCTCCCTCAGCCAGGGGCTATGCTCCGTGTCAACTGGTGTAACGTACATGTAAAACTGACGGGTGCAATGAAAAATATAACCGTTCTACAGTGGTGTTTGTTTTTTTTTGTTTTCGGTGAAAATGCCAGTTTCGGTTTGGTTCTCACTTGCAAAGAGTTTGGATCAGTTCTAAAATTATACGAATAATGTTTTATACAAAGAAATTGCAACAATAATTAGACTAATACGCATAGCTTCTGAAAGCCATGTCTTGACATTTCACCAAGGCTCCATTTACTAATAATCGACAGTGATTAACATGAATTAGCCTGCTAAACTGTGAGTCAATCAACTTCAAAACTTTCTGACTGCACTCAAACACTGCTGTTTTAATAAACTGCCATTGTGCAACGAGCAAAACTCGCTGTGTTTTCCTCAACATATTCTTCTGTTCTCTTTAACGTTAGTATGTGATTAATATAGGTTAGCTAGCTGGTCAGCTAATAACAGACTGATGCTGAAGGCCCGCACAACAACTCCCTGCCATTGTTAGCTAGATGCATATCAACTCAGTCCTCATTATTTTATGGTCCCGAGGCTTTTTCACGGGTTTAGATGAATTTATGAGCTCGTTTATGGAGCTTGAATTGACTTCATGTTTGTGTGATTTGGAGGATACAAAATCTACTTGTGTTTTAGTGAGTTCGTTTGCAGGCTCTAATAGCCTTTCGTGCGTCGGTCATTTTTTTTTTTCGGATCTTGATTTCCATTGTTCAGCCATAACAAAACTGACGAACCTGTCTCTTAAAAACTAACCACAAAACGTTTTATGCTAGGCGAAGCGAATTATTAGCATATAGGTGTCTTGTTGTTTCTTATTAAATGTTAAAGGTTCGAGTTATTATACTTGCACGTATCTTCAAAAGCGAACTACGTTCCTTTGTTGATGTGTCTCATGTTTTCAACCTTTTGTTCAAACTCGAGTTTGATCCGGTTCTGACACTAAATGGAATTTAAGTTGCATAAATGCAAATGCTTCAGAGGATAACGTTTTTCATACACTTTATGCTTAGCATCAGATTGTTTTGTCTGTGGGGTGAATGTGTGGTCCCCATCACTTCATTTTAAGACCAGCACAATTTCATGAGCAAATTGACC
Organism: Paracanthobrama guichenoti; assembly: GCA_018749465.1. Taxonomy (NCBI): domain Eukaryota; kingdom Metazoa; phylum Chordata; class Actinopteri; order Cypriniformes; family Gobionidae; genus Paracanthobrama; species Paracanthobrama guichenoti. The sequence continues at coordinate 15,472,649 of CM031954.1, forward strand.
ATTTTCACCTGTTTTACCAATGGCTGATTTGTTAGATGAGACAATGCTATATATCTCAATAAAGTGTACATGTATCTTGGGAATTACATGCTGTTCTTGTTTAGTTTTTTAAACTTTTGAATGGGTGCAAATGATGATTGTAGTACTTCCCAGAAGAAAAATCGATGTAGTAATTACCTGAATACTTCGCATCCTAATTCAACAACATGTACTCCCTGTCAAACCACAGCCAGTCGTTTAATATAGTCATTAATAGGGGTGCAGGAAAACAGCCGATGAGCAGGGACGATTATATCCTTTTAAAAAAGAGGTGGAATCTTGTGTTGAATTCAAGTTGATGTGACTGACAATAATGTATTAACAGTTAAAAAATAGCCATGTTAAAGTAGGCTCTATTTGACCCTAAAAAAACACCAGTAGTTCAAGCAAGGGTTGTCAGGTTGGTTGTATTCATATTCTGATGGAAGACTTTCGGAGGCCATTTAGCATCATATAGGATGGTGAATCCATTTCATACTGGCCATGTGCTGTATTCATGAACTCTTAAGGGCCGTTTACACCAAGAACAATAACTATAAAGATAACTAACGTTAATTATATAATGTCTACATCAATGGATGATAACGTTCTTTTTTATAAAAAGCGCACCTTGCAGTTGTTGTCTGCCACTTTAAATGCTCAAGCCTGTTAAAATCTGGTGGATTCTGATTTGCTGTCAATGTTTTGTTCATAAGCTAAAAACTAAAAAACGCTCTGAAAGTGATTCCAACAATATCACCCCTCTGTGTCATCGTTATAGCTGTCCTTGTAAAATTAGAACCGAACGATTATTTAAGCTTTATAGTTCTTGTCCGTGGTGTGAATGGGCCTTTACTGTAATTCTTTTTTCATGAGTGTAGACTGACTTGGGGGCCATTAAAAGGAACACGCTGACTTGTTGGGACTTCAGCTTTTTCACCGTATCCCCCAGAGTTAGATAAGTCCATACATACCATTCCCATCTCCGTGCGTGCCATAACTCTGTCTGACGCACACACCGCTAGCCTAGCTTAGCACAAAGACTGGAGGTAAACGGCTCCATCTAGCCTACTGCTCAATAAGTGACAAAATAACGCCAACATTTTCCTATTTACATGTTTTGATGTGTATAGTTACATTGTTCACTAAGACCTACGGAAAATGAAAAGTTGTGATTTAAAAAAAAAAAAAAAAAAAAAAAAAGAAATTTCTCGACCGATTATGGCTAGGGACTGTACTCTCATTCCTGTGTAGTAATCAAGGAGCTTTGCTGCTGTACCATGCAGTGCAATGATGATACGCAGCGCCTGAAAATAGCAGGTATTACTAACCTGCAGAGACCTATACTTGGTGCAAGCAGGTTGTCATGTTGGTTATGTTGACGGAAGTTAGGCTATTTTCAGGCGCTGCGTAATATTGCGCCGCTACGGCAGCAAAGTTCCTTTATCATTACACAGGAATGAGAGTATAGTCCCTAGCCATATCGGTCTAGAAAATCACAAGTTTTCTTTTTCCGTCTGTTTTAGTACATGATGTAACTATACACATCACAACATTTAAATGGGAAAATGTTGGCGTTATTTTGTCACTTATTGAGCAGTAGACTAGATGGAGCCGTTTACCTCCAGTCTTTGTGCTAAGCTAGACTAGCGGTGTGTGCGTCAGACAGAGTTATGGCACGCACGGAGATGGGAATGGTATGTATGGACTTATCTAACTCTGGGGGATACGGTGAACAAGCTGAAGTCCCAAAAAGTCAGTGTGTTCCTTTAACAGAAAATGCATTTGTGTGTTCTGTGTTTTGTGTAAAAACGCACATAGGTCTGCTGAAAAAGATGCAATTTGCCAGTACAACGGTCAAACACATCCGTCTTGCATAGAAAAACTATAAAGTATTATGTTGTATTAAAAGATGTGCAGTGGAATGCAAAAAAAACATGTTCTATGTGAATGGCCCCTTAATATTATTTTCGTTTTTTTTTTTTTTTTTTTTTTTCTTGAACCTCTGACTTTATGTTCTTGCTTGTTCCAGATGTCAAAGAGTTATATTGAGAGATATATTGAAAAATTAGATTCTTGAATCGATTCAGAAATGTAAAAAAAAAATAGATTTTCTAAATGTTAATAACGTAATGTTGACGGAACGTAAAAGGCACAACTTTGAAGCGGTGGAAGTGCAGCACCCGGACCGTCTGTGGCATGCACGACAGGGACGCATGATGGCTGAGCGAGAAATCCCACCGGCACCCTCTGCATTAAAAGCTAGCGTATATGGAAGTACTTTGGCTTCTGTGAAGTTGAAGGGGGAAATTACCTGTACAAGAGCCATACTATATGCAAGTTGTATCAAACTAAACTAAAATAATTTCGAAACATGAGAATTTTTGATTGTGGTATACAGGAAAAAAAGTGTCTGTGCTCAGGATTTAGTGTTAAGTCGTATGTCTAAGACTCTATTATTTATTTGTGTATAAGAGCAGCTGTATGTTACTAGTTCAGAATATGCTGAAGTCCACAAGCATTACTTTTGTATGAGAGCTGCTGGTACAGAATTTTATATTTTTGTATAAAAACTGATTTTTTTTTGGTACAGCAAAATGTCTGAAGGATTATATTGCTCATTGCACATAACAGGAGGGTTTTGGTTTTTACTTTGTTAGTGATTCAGAATATGCTACCAAGTGAGAAAAAAGAAAATCTGTATAGAAAAAAAGATGCATCGATAATCGTTTTATCGCATCGCAGCTCTCTGAATCGTAATTGAATCAAATTGTGAGGTGCCTAGAGATTCCCACCCCTACTAAGAAGTTTGTAGTTCTGCCCCCTAATAGTCGACTAAACGTTAGTCACACTGGACGAGAAGCTCAGCTTCGCGCCACGTATTTAAAATAAAAAATAAAAACACACACCAGCTGCACCATTTGGCGTCTGTCCGCAGCGCCCAGCTACGACTCAGGATGCTGTTCAAAATCCAGCCGCGCAATTTTACGTAGTTTTATATTAAATTTACATTTATAATTGTCTCAAATCATTGTTAATGTAAATACTGATTTCACCCTGTGCTGCATAATATCTTTACCTTTACAATTATAGTTTAACTGCTTGAATAAAGCCTAAACATAGACCTATAGGATACTGCTGGATAATATTGCTGACAATGAAAAACTCAATGAAATTACATGACTACTGGTCATGAACCACTGGTTTTGAGGGACAAAATACAGAAATCAGCTGTGTGGATGAAAATTGCTGATGTTTTTGGATTTTCAGGTGAGATTCTCATTTAATTCAGTTAATGTAAGTTACGTCCTGAGGTAAAATGTTTAGGCTGTAGACAGCAACGTTTGTATTTGAGCATACAGTACAATCATAACATAGTATAGAAATGGTCTTAAATTCATAATGCCTTTAAACATAACAATATTGCTGACCATATACTGCTAGGCCTAATCATAGAATGTGTGATACCGGAGTTGTCCGAGACGCGGCGCGGTGCTGCGCTTTTCGTCCGATGTCCAGACGATACAATATGTAAATAATGACTGCGTTATGAAGGATGACCAGATATTTCTTTTAACTGTATTGTTAATTTGTGTTCACATCATTTAAATAGCACGTTTAGCAAGCTGTGGAGAAACTGGCAGCCAGGCAACACATAAGTGATCAATCCCGAGTGGCAATTCTACACGCATTCTAGCAGCACGGTAGTCTGTGTATGCAGGGAAATTTCTCATATCCCTTCGTGTTCCCGAAAAATCTTTGTTTGAAGGGCTATCTGGCCCTTCCCCTTACCCCTACCACTCCAGAATCGAGACACCCCTACCCCTTCACGTGAATGTGTAAAACGAAGGGGTAGGGGAAAGATAAGGGGTAGAAATGGGATTGACCAAGATTTTATTAGTCGGTTAGTTGCAGAAAATACAAAAAAACTCCACAGGCAAAGTCACACAGTCCTTGGAGACCGTTAACGGCAGGTTCTTGTGGTATCGACCTCAAGGATGGCTTATCATTTGAAACGTGTAAGTATTAGCAACTTTACATGGACATTCGCTCTAACTTTAACCTAGATAAATGAGCGCTCTTATTAGGTGCATATCCATAGGGCTGCAACTGACGATTATTTTGATAATCGATTAGTTGGCCGATTATTTTTTTGATTAATTGGATAAAAAGCCCATTTTATTCCAGATCCGGCACACTGTAGAAACGTCTTATATTTATATTCAATTACACGCTGTTATCCCTTTACAGTTACTACTTTCATAAAATACTTGAATTACATGTTGACTTTTAAAACTAAATTTAGCATCCAACAGCAGATATTTCAGCTAAATTAATGTTTTTGCGCTAAATATTAATGGTCTCCCTCTCGACTGTGCCGATGCGATTGCTTGCGTTTTTTACTTAAATTTGTTTTGTCATACAGATAAGACTAGTTACATCATTCCAAACTGTGAAGGGTCTACTTTTATTTGTGTACACTCGTGCTTTTGTAAAATAAACAAACAGGATGCGTTTTCTGCCGTCTTGTTCTCCCTGAACTGCAGCATGTCACAAAAATAAACCGAAACTCAGTGTATACTTGCCTAACAGATATGAGAAGTATATCTGTAAAAGCTTAAAATGTCCACTTCTAAACAAACCAATTCAAATTGAAAACAAATACTCTGATTATGAAATCTGTATAAAAGTTGCATTTCTCTCTAAAGACGCATCCACTATACTGCGGAGATGGAGACGGCATCATCAACTTCATCTTTGCAGCTGACACCGACTCAGAAAACACTAGTTTATTAATTAACAATTACAATTTTTCCCTGCTATTTTTTTTTTTTCAGACACATTCATAATCCTTACTCTTGCCATATCCTATGTTCTGCCCCCATTAATTACATTAACATAAACATGTGATTAGTCGACTAATGGCTTAAATGAACACCTATTTGTCGACTAGAAAAATCTTCAGTTGGGGGCAGCCCTAGTAGTTTGTAAGAATGTTCATGAGTGGAATTCTTGAAAAATTCTTAAGTTCTCAAATATTTCCTTAAGAAGAAAATGACAGGCTTTGGTGTTATGATGGGTAATGCTGAAGACTCTCGCTATGAAAAACACCTCAAAGCCCGTCTTTTTGCACTGCCTGCAGATTACTGTTACTTTTGAGGATTTAAGACCGCTTGGAGCTTATCCTAACTTTGTAAATAACTTTTCAATGTACATTGAACATTTTCAGGAATATAAATACTTCTTAAATTTAGTCTTAAGAACAATCTTAAGAAAAAAGACTAGAAATTTTTTTTTATATCTTTTGGGAGTACAAAATATTCTTATTTTCTAACTTAAGAAAAAAGATAAGAAGAAAATAGCAGTTAAGAAGAAATGTATCCTTAAGATTGTTTTATGAATCCGGCCCCAGGACCAAAAATATTACATAATATTCTCTCATCATTAATCTTGCTTCTAAATTCTCATTTCCTGCTGTAGATTTTGGCTCGCTTTTTGACCTGGAGCATGACCTTCCAGACGAGCTGATCAGTTCCTCAGAGCTGAGTCTAGAAAATGGAGGGGACCTTGGCCAGTTGCACGGCAATTTGGGTGGTGTGGGTGGGGCCATTGGAGGAGTTGTGTCCAGTGGCCAGGATGCAGCGGCCAAGCACAGGCAGCTTTCAGAACTGCTCCGGCACGGACCTGCACCTGCAGCACCGCAGCAGGGTGCGATGGGCAGCCCAGCAGGAGCCTCAATGGGGCTTTTCGGGAATATGAAGGCTTCTCCGGGTACCCAGGGCATGGGCCCGCAAGGGCAGCAACATCTTTCCCCACAGCAGGCTGCCCTTATGCAACAGCAGCAGATTGCAGGAATGGTGGGCAACATGAACAGGAATATGCTCGGACCTCAGAAAGGCAATGGACCGCAGCAGCCAGGAGGCCCAATGCCCCAGCAGCAAAACATGCTGGGAGCACAGATGATGAATGGATCGCCCAGAATAGGACATCACAACACGGGCATGGGCAGCAACAGTAACCTGTTAGCAGAGGCTCTTCAGCAGCAGCAGACAGTAGGAGGCCAGGGTGGACTGAGGACACAGCAACCTGGAGCAATGAACAAGGTAATGATGACATCATCAACATTGGCCTGAAGTGGCACACACACACACCTTATAATTTTTTTTTTTATTTTGGCCATGTTGGAACTATTCTGTTTATTTATTAGAGATGCACAATATATCTCTATCAGTCGATAAATGTGGCTTGTAATGTTATTAGTATTGGGCCAATATATTTAAGACTAAGGATGCGCGATATATCAGCCACCATATCGTTATTGGCCAATATATGTTCATTTTTAATGTTATCAGTCCGATAAGAAATCAGATTTATATACACAAAATAAATGTATTACAACTTACAACTGCACAAAACTAAAGGCTCCGCACGACAGCAATGCACGACATTAATAACTGGGACTGGGAATGTCATATTAGGCTACATAACATTATAAAGAGAACACTATTGTAATAAAAATTTGTTGGGTTTAGTTTAGGGCTGTCACGATTCCTTGATTTTAAATTTGAGTACTCTATTTAAAAAAAAAAAAATCCTTGATTGCAATTTACCCAAGTCGAGTAACCAGCAAAATACCGGAAGTGACTCATTTCAGGGGCAAGAATCCATGAACCACATTATTAGACTGTTTTCTAAGGCTGTATTAAAACCATTTAAATATATAAATGTAAAAAAAAAATATATATATATAAAATAATATATTTACATGCATGTAGGTTACGTGCACGTAAAGGTGCACTTAATTTGGTTAAGTGTACAAATCTTTAATGATAAAGTTCATAAATTTTGCTAAATTCTGCGACCTTCTGCATCACACAATAAATTCCATTTGGAGTGGTTTCCACAATTCCATCAGCATTTTCTCGATCATAGGGCCTTACTTTCATCCATAGGTTTTTGTTTTGTTTTGGAAAAGCGTTGTCATCTCCCTCTGTCTGTTTGTTGCAGATGGGGATGAATTCAGGTTCAGGCCCCTATGGAGGCCCATATGGTCAGCCTGCCAGTCAGGGTCTGGGTGTTACAGGGCTGGCCCCTCAGCTCCAGAACAAAGTAGGTCTGTCCAACAGTCCAGCCCAGTTTAACCTCGACAAGAAGCCTCAGCCTATGCAGGGCATACCTGGCATGGTTTGTATTCATTCAGACTTTTATATGCAGACATTAGACTTTTTAATTTTAAAGCTGCCACAAGATAAAACATATCTTAATGTCTGTTAATTTGGGATTTCAACAGCAGGCTTCTCAGCTTTCCCCAGCGGGCGCTGCTGGAGGCGCAGGAGTAGGCGGTATGGTGCCTAACGCCCAAGGAACTCTGGGCCCCGGATCAGGTGCATCAGCCGTGTCTGCAGCAGCGGTGGGAGGCGTTCCTCCAGCAGCCGATCCTGAAAAGCGTAAACTCATACAGCAGCAGCTGGTGCTTTTGCTCCACGCCCACAAGTGCCAGCGGAGGGAGCAGGCCAACGGGGAAGTACGGCAGTGTAACCTGCCCCACTGTCGCACCATGAAGAACGTCCTCAACCACATGACGCACTGCCAGGCTGGCAAATCTTGCCAAGGTGAGTGTATAAACTGCACAGAACTGAAACAGCGTGGCATTTTCGTTTCTGTTGTTCTGCCTATTTACACAACATGGCATTATTACTAATATTGGGTTTGTGTTTTTATTACTTTTTAGTGGCGCACTGTGCCTCTTCCAGACAGATAATCTCTCACTGGAAAAACTGCACGCGGCATGACTGCCCTGTATGTCTGCCTTTGAAAAATGCAGGAGACAAGAGAAATCAACAGAGTGAGTGTGTGTAAAAATACAAAACATGCTTGTACCCTTGTGGTGTTATTGCTGTTAGAATCTTTTCAGTGTCTTTAATGTAACAGAATTGGACAACATTTTTATTGCTATTTTCAGATTTCTCTTATTTTGGTTTATTTCTGCTTTTTTTCTATACATCGCTTCAGCTTTGCTAGGTACTGCAGGTGTGGGGTTAAGTTCTTCTTTGGGTAATGTAACTGGTGGTCCGCCCAGTGCCCCAAATCTCAATACCCAAGGGCAGATAGACCCCAGCTCCATCGAGAGGGCTTACGCAGCCCTGGGTCTCACATACCAGGGAACCCAGGCTCCCCCTCAGCCTGTCCAACAAACACAACGGGCGATGAACGCCATGGGTAATGACAGAGGCTTCAGATTTGTAAATCTGAGTTTGGAGTCTTTTATTTTATTTATTTATTAAATTTTTTTTGGTAACACTTTACAGTGAGGTTTCATTAGTTAACTGCATTAGTTAATATGAACTAATAATGAACTGCACTTCTACGACATTTATTAATCTTTGTTTCATAAAAAATATCTTAATTTGTGTTTGGAAGTTAAATGAAATGACATGAGGGTGAGTACATGATGACAATTCATCATATCGATTTCATCAACGATACATATCGTTGCATTTTTTTTTATCGCTATATATCGATTAACGATGTATCGTTACACCCCTTTTAACTAATCTTAACAAATGAAGCCTTATTGTAAAGTGTTACCAATTTTCAAATAAATGCTGTGCTTTTAAATCGATAGATATGTATAAATAGATATTAAGCAGAAAAACAACTGTCAACATTTGATTAATATTTCTTGGGAATCAAATCATATTAATATTAGATGAATATTATTTCTCAAGAATCATGTGACACTGAAGACTGGAGTGATAGCTGCTGATAATTGAATGTTAAAATGTATTAAAATTGATAAACTTGTAATTGATAATGTTGTTTTAAATTGTAATAATGTTTCACAATTTTACTGTATTTTTGATCAACTAATGCCTTGGTGAACATAAGAGACCTCTTTCTAAAATATTATAAAATCTTACCAACCTCAAATTTTTGTATTAGACTTGTAGTGGTGTCTCTTCTCATGATGACCTTTCTTGTTACAGGAGCGAATCCCATGGGAGTAAATGGGGCTGTGAGTGGTCAGTCTCAGAATCAGCAATCTAACCTTCTCCAGGACACAATGCTGCATCTGAACATGAACTCACAGAGGTAAGCAAACCCTTCGGTACATCTCACCTAACCAGTCACCATTCTATCCTCCACATTCAGAGGGTCTTAAAATCTCACAGTAACACTAATCTGCTGCAGCAGGCGTCTGTCAGTTTTGATAAGTTCAAATGCAAACATAGAGTGGTCCTCATTTGTTTCCATCACTTACCTTTCACCAGTCTGATGAATGACAATGCTGTGGGGTCAATGCCTGTGGCCAACCCAGCTGCCAGTGCTGGCATGAGGAAGAGTTGGCACGAGGACATCACCCAGGATCTACGCAACCACCTGGTCCACAAACTGTAAGTTGTACACTTGTTTGTGAAAATTATGAAAGAAGCTACAGTAACATCTGTCCTTTTTTTTTTATTAGTTCCATTTTATAGTGGAAGATCTTTTAAAACCAGTACTTAATTGGTTATTTAATAACTTTAACCATTGACCAAAGCTTTTGATATTAAGTTAATATTCATTTCTGTGTCCCTTGCTGTTGTCCTCTTTCATCAGAGTCCAAGCCATATTTCCCACTCCAGACCCAGCTGCACTGAAGGACCGGCGGATGGAGAATCTAGTGGCCTATGCGCGTAAAGTCGAAGGGGATATGTATGAGTCTGCTAACAGCAGAGTGAGTATATTGTCTTATCTGTTAATGATTTGTTTTTTATCATAATCACTGCTTTATAAGTCACTATTATATGTTATACTTTTCAGGCGGAGTATTATCACCTGCTGGCGGAGAAGATCTATAAGATTCAGAAGGAACTGGAAGAGAAGCGAAGGACACGGTTACAGAAGCAGGGCATGATGCCCACTCAACAAGGGCCCACTGGGATTGGTCAGCCAGGGCCACCCACAGGACTGCCTACTAGTGAGTACTCATCCATTAAAGTTGCCCCTCTCTGTCACGGTTGTGGCTAAGTGGAGCTATAACCATAGATTTTCACAAGTTATGGGTGGACGTATCGCAGCTCTTTTTCGCAAGTAGCAGTCAGTGCAGATTACAAGGAAAAATACCATCAATACGATTTTTAAAATCACATTCACATAACCAATTTAGTAATTAAAAGCCAATGTAAGCAATTGTTGTTAAGATCAAATTCGAACAGAACAGTAAATAGCCTTGTTTCCACTGTTGGGCCAAAAGTGAGCATGCTAGTGCGTGCCAGGGCCAGTCTCGTTTCCACTGTCACTTCTGGGTCTTGATCGGGCCTCGTCGGGGTCAAAGGCCAGGGTTTTTTGGCCCACTGAATACCTTGGTCCAAAGCGGGCCAGCTCGGGCTTGAGGAGTGGTTACAAACAAAGGCGCAGTTTATCGGAGTCTGGAGACGGCAGCGGATGATTTCATATACAAGCTAACATCAGCATTGAAGACTTTTAAAATAATTTTAGCTCAGCTCACTTTCAGACAGCAGAAAGTGTTTGAAATAACTTCCGTTTGTGATCCAATGTGGATTCTGATCACTGTATAAGTCAGAAATATTTATATGTGGTACAAAAGACTATGTGCGCTAACCATTACTATAGGTAACATGGTAAATACGACCACTTGAAGAAATCAGACAATCATATTGGCTATCACAATCTTGTATGTATTTTATCTGTCAGTATGTCTCGTCTCTTTATACCGGACAGTCTGATATCCATATTTAGTTCTGCATGTCATAAAATAAAGTCTGGTTTTTCAGGTGTTTTCTCTATTTCTCTGACTGAAAATATAACTTAACTGTTTTGGGACTGTCAATGGAGAGCATACTAAAGCTCCTCAGGTTGTGTGTTTGGTGGAAAATTTGTAGAAAATATCATTCTTTCTAGGGGTCAACCGGTATGCGTTTTTTAGGGGCGATTACCAATTATTACAGCTCAAGTAGACCGATAACCAATATATATGTCTGGTGTAAAAATTAAAATGAATGTCAAAATTAAGAATAACATGAGCTCTGTTAAAATGCTTAATTCTGAGAACTGTTATTATTATTATTATTATTATTATTATTATTATTATTATTATTATTAATAATAATGATAATAATATTAATCTTTCTGTCATTTATTTTAAGTCAATGGGGACCAGCTACTGTTTGGTTACCCACGTTCTCCAAAATATAATCTTTTGTGCTCAACACAAGGCAGAATTTAATACAGGTTTGGAGCAACATTAGAGTGAGTAAATGGCAGAATTTAAATTTTTGGGTGAACTATCCCTTTAAGGACAAGCAGCAGCATGTTTACTGTCACTTTAAGACTTGCATGCATACAGAGATGTATCTGATTTTCTTTCAAATGTTTACTTTCACTTTAGAAATAAGCAACTGTGTTTATGTAAACAGTTTTACAGTATTAGCGCAATAAGACGATAACTAGTAATCGGGTGCTGTATGCGTTCTGAAAAGAGCATGTTAGTCAGAACAGCGCATCAGCACGCAAATTAAATGTTTAACCGGCAAGGCTTTAAAGCACATGCAAATAATGAACTTGCAGTGTATCTTGTGAGTGTTACTCTACCACTGCTTTAACATGTGATGTGAATTATTATCGTCTCGCGTTGTCCGGTATGTTGAGATGGAGGCGCCAGAACTGCAACTGATAGAATGCACTGTAGCACGATACTACAATGTTTCTTCAAAATCAGATTGTGGAGACATTTTAATCGTTTTGCAACTTCATTTTAGTGATTTTATTGTAACTTCAGCAACATCTGCTGCTGCCTTACCTTTGAGAGACAACTGATGCATCATGATCAATGAAGCATCTCCAGTTAACAAGTGCTTTTGGTGTGAGAGTGCAAAACTTTCAGTTCCTCCAGCCTACCGCGTTGATTGGTTGAACTTGTGACTCCCAACAAATCAGATGGGTGGTGGGCAGGCATTGGTCTCTGCCCCAGAGTGGTGAGTTCAGACACGGCTGCATCAGAGCCAAATGGCGCATTTCAAAATTCAATTATTTTATCTGCAAATTGTTTTTTTGAAAATGACGATAACCATAAAACTGCTTAATAATTGGCGCCGATAATCGGTTGACCCCTAATTCTTTCTAAATGTGATGTAAACATACTGTCCTGTGACAAATAAGCAAAAACAGAAGACTGAACGAGTAGGCCTACGTCTGTCCTCTTTCTTTTGTGAAATAATGGTAAATACCGCTGGGACTAATGTGCAATCTTGACACAAATTAATTCACGATAATCAATGTATCACTTATTATTGTAAAACATTGATTCTTGGGTTTTAAATCTTTAAGTAAATGACAAAAATGCTGCTTTTTATGATAATTCCAGTGATTTACTTTCTGATTAGTTTTTTGATAAAACAATTTGTTGGTGAAATGATGGGTTTGTGTGACGTTGTTCTAGAGAGGCGTGTTACAGGTGGGTTTTAGTGAAGTGCTGCAGAGCTTCTAGCCAGATGGTGTAAACGCAGCGTGGTTTTGGGCTCTGTGCTACTGGTCCGAGGCTATTAGCCCAGTCCGGCCTGTTGAAAGCCCTGGCTCACACTGGCCCGACAGTGGAAAAGCGGCTATTGGGGCTTCCTCGGGGTCAACGGCCAGGGGTTTTTACACCGCTGTATACCTTTTTACCAAAGAGGACCAACTGGGGCTTGAGGAGGGGTCATGAACAAAGGCGGAGTTTACCTCAGGAGAGGGTCAACACGCTGTTCATTTCCCATGTTAATATATCAGGCTACCAGCTAACGACAACATTTAAGGCATTTTAAAACTATTTCAGCTCAACTCACTTTCAGACACTAGCAATTGTTTGAGATAACTTCCTTGCGATCCGATGGGGATTCTAATCACCGTATGAGGCTGAATATATTTATATGTGATGCTAAAGGCTACTTACGCTAACCATTGCGATTTAATAAATACACGTGTTTACGGAAAATACCAGAGACTGCTTGAAGAGCGTAGTCAAATCATATGTGACTATAATCGTGTGTTTATTTGGTTTCATGTTTTATCTGTCTTTTCCCTGTGCCTTTGTTGATACCGGATCTGACTACTGACGCTGTTGTATGAGAACTGAACTGAGCGGGACGATGACATCATTTTTTGCAGAACTGCTTTATAGATGAAATGAACCAATTTAATAATTGATGGTCTTAACAACGGAACTGATTCAACACTGAACTGACTTCAGCTGAACAACAGCCGAAATGCAACATTTTCCTGTTATCACTGTAAAGTTGCTTTGAAACAATCTGTATTGTATAAAGCGCTATATAAATAAAGGTGACTTGACTTGACTAATGCATCCGCATACATGTCATGAAAAACATGCACTCCAGTTAACTCATAACTCTTGTTTTCTTCTTCTCCCTCTGTTGATCTGACTGAAAGGATAACCGTATATTGAGATGGGAGAGATGACTCAAAATTAATAGAAATGCTCACTCTTTATAAAGAAATGTGACGTAAACATATGGTATTTTCTCAATATTGTTTTAAATGTGTAAGCCTTTGGACTTAAAGGCCTTAATGGAGTTGTTGTGTGCATTCTTGTGATTGAAAATAAATGGAAGCAGGAATGGAATAGGTGTGTTCTCTTTTTATGTGAGATGGTAAATACAAGTTTGATTCAGCATGATTGATGTGCTCTCCTGACACATTAATGAATTACTGTCACTGTAACATTTTTTTATTGTAAAACATTGGTCAAATGTTGATGCTGGAATCTTAAATCTTTAAGTAAAGGCCAAATTGCTCATTTTGCGATCTAGCTAGTTTTCAGTCAGCTGGTGAAATGGAGGGGAGGTCATCGTGTGGTGATGTTCTGTGGAGGTGTGTTAAGGGCGGGTTGCGGGGTAGCGCTGCAAGGCTACCGACAGTGGAAACGCATACTTGATTTTGGTCTCGGAGCTTGAGGTTCGAGGCTATTGGTCTCGCCCGGCATGTTGTTAGCCCTGGCTCACACTAGCCTGACAGTGCGGCTAATGTCAAAATTGAATTAGATCTGTGCTTTTTTTCATGGACTGTGCAGGCTACTAATACCCCGTTCTTAATATCTATAATGTTATTTTCTCCTTGCAATAAAATAATCTATAGAAAATGTGAACTATATAGGCTAAACGTTTATTAGTAGGCTTTGTCAATGTTGTGACATTTATTTAATATTTGTCACAAAAACATATGAAATGTACATTTTTAAATAAACAATTTCCAGTGATTATTCATTATCTGTCATTTTTATTAGTAGTATGTTTATTTTTTATTATTTTTAATGAATACTTAATGACAGCTTAAATAGAAACATTGTAAATATTTGCTCTTAACTAATGTTGGCAGACAGTGTTTATGCTTTACCATTCTTAGTGATGGTTAGAAATAAGAGACTATATTATTATTATTATTATTATTATTATTATTATTATATCAATGTATCTGTTGCAAGCAGTTTTTGTCAGGCGATCACACGAGAAAGTCACAATGGCCTAAAGAAGCTTGTCTTTAAACTGCTAAATTATTGTTTTGTGTGTGTCACTCACGAAATTGAGAAGATTAACAGCGATAACCATAGCAATGGATGAAAAGCATCACATTTCAAAATAGATCTGTGCATTAAACAAATTAGTGTTGGCTGATAGCCTTTAATCTTGGAACAAAATTTTTAGATGCATGTGAAGCGTGACAATTTTACATTCCTTATGCGAATGATTAATAATATATCAGTTAAATCTGTATATTTGTTTTTATAATTAATGTTTTAATAACTTGAATAATCTCAGGTAATAAGTAGCTGAAGTAGGCTACTTGGAGATTAATCGTAAAAAAACCCCAGCAAAAAATAAAATAACTTAATAGTATTACTTTAAATATATTTAAAAAAATACATTTAAGAAGATACTAAAACTAAATCTGAAATTCTGTTGAAAACTGAAAATAATATTTAAAAAATGATAATTTACACAACAAATACTATTAAAAACATTATGTAAACCTTGAAAATGTGTAATAACTTAAAGTCTTGGAACTGTTTTTAGACTACTTATTACAGGTTTGCATATAGAGTTTAGTGTTTCTATTCCTGTGTAATTTGATGAAAAATGAGGAAAACGGAATCTTATTATTGCTGAATTTTTTTAAATGTGCTGCTGAAATTTGCGTTACAAAATTGAAGTGTTGCTGCATACAATTCAAACAGTGCAAATTGAAAATTAACAAATTAAAAAAATTTTTTTTTTTCTTTGTCTCCCTCACTGACGAGCCTTTTGATGTGTCCTACCCAAACTTCCGATTCTAACAGGAAATGTCAACAGAACAAAAAAAACTGCGATTTCATAGACTTTACTTGTTTATTTCCTGTTTTGCTCCTCTATCTGTAGATGGTCCTCTCTCGGATCCTTCGATGTTGCGGCCTACTGGTCCAAACCAGATAATGAGCAGGATGCAGAATGCTGCTGGTTTGTATACATTTTAAAATGTTTTTAAATTTTAATATTTTACAATATTACTATATTTCTTAACAAATAAATTCAGCCTTGGTGAGCATAAAATACTTCTTTAAAAAACATACATTTTTTTTTTTACTGCCTCCAAATTTGGAATGTTAGTGTATGTATTAAATCTCTCTTCTGCCTTGTGCTTTGCAGGCATGAATCCGTTTGGGAACCATATGGGAATGCAGTCCATGGGCCAGAGATCTACACCACCTCTTCCGCTCAACACGACCCATAACCAGGTCATTACTGTGACTAGAAGTGATAGCTTTTGTTATTTAGTACTGCATAGTAGTTCCATGGGAGATGGTTTTAAAGGTGCGCAAAGTATTTCTTCCTCTTGACTCTGGAGAGCGTGTGGCGGCGCCTGAAAAGGCTGCGGCCCGGAGGCTTGCTCCAAACTTAATTTCGTTATACTGTACTTGTACATGTGTAATGACAAATAAACTTGAAACTTGAAATGCTCAATGTTTTGACTGTTTCAGGGAAACATGGGCGCTGGGAGGATGCCACAACCGAATATTGCACAGATGCAAAATCAGTACATGCAACCTGGACAGTTTCAAGGTTCAAGTCCTGTTCTTGGTCCTGGATCTGTTGACATGGCACACCCAGGAAATGATGGCGCTATTACTCAAGTAAGTTAGAATTGTATTATTTTGAATTCATCCTATCTGTAACAGTAATCATGTTCTTAATGTACCGTCAAATTATGAATTCTTATTGCATTGAGCAAACACTACTATTATGCTTACTACTACTACACACGTATACCTATCTGTCATTTATTTTTTGTGTACATGTGGTCCTTGTTTTTGTCATTTAAACATTTTAGAGCTGTAATGCATCATATATGATGTTTGTCATGAATGCATTCTCAATGTTTGCTCTTTTTAATTTATCAGCAGGGGCAAATGCCTACTTTATCTTTACCAGTCGGCAGTCCTTTAGCCCAGCCTGGGTCTGCTGGAGGGGCAGGCAGCGGGTCCTCGGTGGGCTCTCTGGGTCCCAACAGCATAAGTGGGGTTCCTTCAGCGTCCACCCCAACACAGTCCATCAACCTCCCCCACTGCACGCCCGTCCACCAGAATTCTCCTTCCCCAGCACACAGTCGCACACCCACGCCCACACCGCGCTCCCAGACACCACAGCCCCATACACCCAGTCTACCCCAATTGGCCACGACCGGCAGTCAGCAGCAGTTACCTCCGTCCACCAGTTCTGACAATGCCATGCAACCTCAGCAGCAGCCATTAGGAGGAACTCCTCCACCTGTTTCTCAAAGTGGCCACTCCACGCCAAATGCCAGCCAGCATCCCCGCACTCCAGTGAGTACTGTTGATCTGTATACAACAAAAATCCTGGGACCTCATTTATAAACACACGTAGAATGGTCCAAAATGTGAAAGCGCAACCATTTCTGAGATGTTTCCTTATGAATGATTTATAAAGCATCCATACACTGGAAATATTCCAGAATCCTGCTTTATAAATTGCAGCTCATCTTCAATTCAAGAGCAATGTGAACAAGTGCATTAACTCCACCTACATGTATATGTATGTATATACACACATGTTGTTCATTTGCGCATAGAATAATAATGCATATTGTTATTGTCTATTTATCTTTACATTTTAATAAACATTGTTGGATTATTTTAATTACTGGTATGTATGAGTGCAGAAAGTCCGTACACACGCTTGGTGTACGCATATGAACGTTTTCACATCAGTTTCTGTCTTTATAAACCCTAATTTGTTCTTCACTTTCACGTAGGATGAGATCCATGTAATTTAGGATTAAATCCAATTACATGTATACTTTATAAATTAATAATGTTCTTATTAATGCTGATATTATTTATTTAGACTGAATTGCATTTTCACTTGTGATCTTAGATTTTGGATCCTTCTATACACTTAATTTTTGTCTTATCTCTTAAGTTGTCTCATAAGGGTTCTCTGCCAGTGGACGGCCAGGCTGCTACCCCTGCCTCTGTCAGCAGTGCGGATGGATCATTTCAGCAAGGCCCTTCAGACTCCACAGCCTCCTTTGAGCACAAGGTGGAGGTCAAACAGAAAGAGGAGGAGGAGGAGGAGGAGGATGAGGATGAGGATGAAGAAGCAATGGTGGGAGGAAGAACTGGAAAGCAGGAAGACATTAAAACTGAGGGAAAGCTTGAGGTAAGTTGCAGAAGTTGTATGTTCAGTAAATAAGCATTATTATAAGTCTGAATGGTGTTATTATCTGCCATTAGAACAAATCCTTTAACTCTGTAGTAATGATCTTAAAATCATTTAATGAGAATTGACTGTTTTCTTTTATCAGATAAAGAAAGAAGAGCCGATGAGTGTGCCAATGGAGACCTCTTCCACTGCAGCTGGAGAAGACAAAAAGCCAGAGATAAAGACTGAGCCTAAAGAAGAGGAAGAGGGTTCAGGGTCTACAGTTACCCACAGTTCACCTTCTGGAGTCCCTAACAAAAAGAAAAGTATGATCAGACCCCACTTGGGTATTTTAGCTGCTAGGGTTGGCTTCAATACAAAACCAACTGGTGGTACCATGGGAATGATACAATATAATATAAAAATATAATGGGCAAGAATTAAACAGCCATGCACCATATTTAATGAATCTCACATATCGATGGATGCGTTGTACTGTCTATTTGACTACAGACGACTTTGTAATTTGATGCTTATGCTTAAATTACTGCCATCAGTAATGACTGAAATGTCATGAATTTTTTTTTTTTAATTTAAATTTTTAGATGTGCTGGGTTAGGTACCTCTGGTTTAGAATTAATCGCTTAAATATTCACTGTTGTGTGTTTTTGTCAAAGAATTTAAGAATTGACGTAGTAATTCTGTGTATCCTACTTGCTTTTTCATCAGTTTTTAAACCAGAGGAGCTGAGGCAGGCCCTGATGCCCACACTGGAGTCTCTTTACCGCCAGGACCCCGAGTCTCTGCCCTTCCGCCAGCCTGTGGACCCTTCAGTGCTGGGAATACCAGTATGTGTGCTGTCTGATGCACAGCCACCTTAACATAAAGCTGTTTTTGGTTTAACATACATAATCATACTATTAATATACACTACCATTCCAGAGATTTTACAAATATTTTCAAAGGTCTCTTATGCTCACCAGGCATTTGTTCATTTGATCAAAAATAATCAAAACCGTAATATTGTGAAATAATATTATATACATTTTAATTAACAGTTTTTACATATTTTAAAATGTTACTTATTCCGATGATGTTAAAGCTGAATTTTCAGCATCATTACTCCAGTCTTCAGTGTCACATGATCCTTAAGAAATCTATGAAGGATATGCTGATTTGGTGCTCAAGAAACATTTCTTATCAATAATGAAAACATACAATTTTTTTGGATTCTTTGATGAATATAAAGTCAAAATAACATTTATTTGAAATAGAAATCTTTTGTAACATTATAAATGTTTAATGCATTCTTACTGAATAAAAGTTTTAATTTCTTAAACTTTCCTCCCAATCTTTTGAATGGTAGTGTATCAATTTTCCGTCAGCCGTGTATAAAATTGGTAATGTTCATCATTTGTGGGATATCAGATACATTTTCTAAGTATTAAGTTCATTCTCTTATTTATGTAACTGTACGATTCTATTGAACTGATTTAACAGTTTCACTTTTGGCAAATCACAGGACTATTTTGACATTGTGAAGAATCCTATGGACTTGTCTACTATAAAACGGAAGCTCGACACAGGCCAGTACCAAGAGCCGTGGCAGTACGTGGATGACATCTGGCTCATGTTTAACAACGCCTGGCTGTACAACCGCAAGACGTCACGAGTCTACAAGTACTGCTCCAAGCTGGCGGAAGTGTTTGAGCAGGAGATCGACCCGGTCATGCAGAGCCTTGGCTACTGTTGTGGGAGAAAGGTAAAACAGAGGGTGCAGGAGTGTTTGCACATGTTAAATTGCCCTTCTAATATGATGCCTGTTTTATAAATCAATACTTTTCTCTTTGTTTGTAGACCAAATGAATAAGGGCTTGTGTCTGATGCAGTAATGAGCTTTATAGCATAGGCATTGAGCTAACCAAATTAGCTTTCTCATTTAAAGAGTTAGTCATAATATGGGATTTTGTGTCATAGATCAACTTCGGATGTCTTTCAGATCAATATGTACTTGATTTATGCTGTTTTTACAAATAGAGGCATTTGTCAGTGTTTTCTGCTTTTTCACCATCATAACACTGGCTGATGTTTTTTTGTTTTCTCTCACAGTTTGAGTTTTCTCCCCAAACTCTGTGCTGCTATGGGAAGCAGCTATGCACTATACCACGAGATGCTGCTTACTTTAGTTATCAGAACAGGTAAGGAACTTACGACCGAGGCCAACATCAACGGACACGCAAGCATATATATCTGAACGACCCATGTTATGATTATTTATTACATATGCATGTGAAACCTGTTAAACGGCTGTTTTTCCACTGTACCTGGCCACGTAAAGTGAATTGGCTTGCACCACGGTTGATAAGAGTGTCTTCTTATTCCACCTTTTCCACCAATCAGTCCTTAGCCTTTGTAAAACCCTATGTGTGTGAAAAGACCTGGCATTTTAAAGTGTGCTCCTTTTCTGCTGCATAAAGTCATTACTTATTTATTTGTTTTATGGGATCATATACTGTATATACTAGATCAGTGCTGTATGTTAACTTTTTTTGCACATAGAGGTTGAAAGTTTTGTAGCACAGGCCACACAAATGTAGCACAAGTATAAAACGTATAGATGTTACCATCTCTGAAAACAACCACAAGTAGTGCAGTTCATCACTTTAACAGGCATGTGACTGACAAAGGACATTAATGTTCCATACAGGGCACAGAAAATGCAAACCTTTTTTTTTTTATTAACTTATTTAAACCTCCTGAAGTCCATTTATATATTTAGTCAAAGTATTTTCACCCTTTCTGTGATCCTTTAAATTAAATGGCCTGTTTGTGCTTGTATACCTAAATGTGGTTAGTCATATGTTAGCGTGTCTTCATAGTACATGGACAAATTGTATGTAAAAAAAAAAAAAAAAAAACTTTTTTGATCAGTATAACAGTGCCATAAAAGGAGTAATTCATATCTTTTGAAAGAGCACCTTTAAAATGCCTGTTTGCTTGACTTTGTGGCTACAGTCTTTTTGTTCATGTTTAATGTGCTCATGTGTCCATAAGTCTCAACACCCTTCGCAACTGATTCTGCTCCAGTTTTGCTATAATGGTTTTTCTCATTATACATGTAAATGCTAATCTGTGCTTTGCTTTGGCTTTCTGCTTGTCTGTTGTCTCCCTCCTTATCCATTCATTTCTGTCTTGTCTAATGTTTTTCTTTGTCAACCCTTTTCTTCTCCCCTGTACTTTGCTGTTTGTTGTGTCTGCTATCGCCTGCTTTCATCTGACCAATCATCTGCACCTAAACCCCTCCCTGCTCAAAACCCCTGCTCAAAAATCCTGCATCATGATTGGCTCCTCTGGCGACGACCCTGTCCTGCGCTCCCCCTTTGGCCTGCCCTGCCCTGCCCTGCCCTGCCCTGCCCTGCCTTGTCCTGCACTGATTGGTGGCTACGTACCTCCTCGTTGCCTCTCTGTGATTGGCTGTGGTGTTGGCGCGTGGTGTAGTTCACCAAAATATGGGCTTCTTGCTGACAGGTACCACTTCTGCGAGAAGTGTTTCAATGAGATCCAGGGTGAGACTGTGTCCTTGGGAGACGACCCATCCCAACCTCAAACGTAAGAGTCTCCTCTTTCACACTATTTTTAAACGGTGTTTTATTACAGCATGATCTTTTTTCTTCTTTTTTTTTACAGCTGTACAACAAGAAAACAAGTTTGTCTAGTCTGTCTAGCATTTGGAATATAAACCATAAAACATAAAATTCAAGTGTAAATGCACCCAGAATGCATTATGTAGTAATGTGCCATCCAATTGTGTTCTGAACACTGAAAATGTTTGTTAATTGCCATGTAAAGGTGGTCTGGCTATCACCAGACCAAACTCAATCTTTTATGATTGAACATTGGTCTGGGGAGTCTGCTCTGTATTTTCAACTGCACAAGAGGCGTGATCAACGGGCATAGTTCAGATGACTCTGTACACAATTGGAAAGTCTTTCAGCCAATCAGACCACAAGAGGCGTGATCAACGGGCATAGTTTTGACTCGATTTTTGGAGACCATAAATGCACCCTTTTGAGTCTTTTGATATTGCAGTATTTTCTTGTTTTAATAGTGCTATAATTTGCATATATTTCTAGATCGATCAACAAGGATCAGTTTGAAAAGAAGAAAAATGACACACTCGACCCTGAGCTGTAAGTCCATTTATCCTTTAATTACAGTTTTGTGCTCTCTGAGAAATGATCAGGATTAATACTTAACCCCCCCCTTTTCTCTGCAGATTTGTGGAATGTATGGATTGTGGTCGGAAGATGCATCAGATTTGTGTTTTGCACAATGACACTATATGGCCGTCAGGGTGAGTTTTCTGCACTGAAATTTAATAAAAAAATTGACTGGTTTTTGAAAGGTGTTTCTAACACCAACGTGTGTTCTACCTTTTTGTCTTTTCCCTTGTTTAGCTTTGTGTGTGATGGTTGTCTGAAGAAGTCTAACAAGACCCGTAAAGAGAATAAATATGCTGCTAAAAGTATGTGGTTCCATTTCAGTGTTTTATTAAAATGTACAAACTGTTAAATCTTCTCCATGTATTTTCTTCTCACTGATAATGTAACTAGCAATGACATTTAAACCTCTTTTTTTGTCTTTGTTTTTTTTTCTTCCCTTAGGGCTTCCACATACCAAACTAGGCATCTATTTGGAAACACGGGTTAATGACTTTCTGAAGCGACATAATCACCCAGAGGCTGGTGAAGTCACTATTCGTGTTGTTCATGTCTCAGACAAAGTGGTGGAAGTCAAACCAGGCATGAAATCTAGGTAATTAAGAACAGACGCTCGGGTTTAATACAACACATTTATCTGTTGGACATTTCAAGAATAGTTACTTTAATACAAATGTTGTCATTTATATTCTTGCTGTGAAGCTTCATTTGTTTACTCTGATTTATAATGTAATATACCTCCAATACGGACTTTTATCGATGCTTGGATTCATTTTCACAGGTTTGTGGATAGTGGAGAGATGGCAGAGTCTTTCCCATACAGAACGAAAGCTTTATTTGCATTTGAGGAAGTTGATGGTGTTGACGTCTGCTTTTTTGGTATGCACGTGCAAGAGTATGGCTCCGATTGTCCACCCCCTAATCAAAGGTCAGACATATGTAATTGCTGTT
This sequence comes from Paracanthobrama guichenoti, assembly GCA_018749465.1. NCBI lineage: Eukaryota > Metazoa > Chordata > Actinopteri > Cypriniformes > Gobionidae > Paracanthobrama > Paracanthobrama guichenoti. The sequence continues at coordinate 15,495,528 of CM031954.1, forward strand.
TTTATTATTTGTTGGGCCTGTTTTTATTTCCTGTTAAACTTTTTCTTTTTTTTTTTTCTTCTCCTCAATACTCTAGACGAGTTTACATATCCTACCTGGACAGTGTTCACTTTTTTCAGCCACGCTCTCTGAGAACAGGCGTGTACCATGAGATTCTTATAGGATATCTGGAGTATGCCAGAAAACAAGGGTAAGATGATACTCCCCTATCCTACTGTTCAGCACTATTTTTATTTTAACAAATGTTCACATTTTTGCATTGTGACTTTAATTAAACCTTTTTGGATTTTGTTTGTCTTAGGTTTACCACAGGACACATATGGGCTTGCCCTCCTAGTGAAGGAGATGATTACATCTTCCATTGTCACCCTGCGGACCAGAAGATACCCAAGCCCAAGAGACTGCAGGAGTGGTATAAAAAGATGCTGGATAAAGCCGTAGCAGAGCGCATCGTACATGACTATAAGGTACAATTGAAACATTTTGTTCCGTATACAGGATATCTGGAAATGTGATGAAATCTTGTGTTTAGAACGCTTCAGATTACAGGTGCTGGTCATATAATTAGAATATCATCAAAAAGTTGATTTATTTCACTAATTCCATTCAAAAAGTGAAACTTATATATTATATTCATTCATCACACACAGACTGCTATATTTCAAATGTTTATTTCTTTTAATTTTGATGATTATAACTGACAAATAAGGAAAATCCTACATTCAGTATCTCAGAAAATTAGAATATTGTGAAAAGGTTGAATATTGAAGACACCTGGTGCCACACTCTAATCAGCTGATGAACTCAAAACACCTGCAAAGGCCTTTAAATGGTCTCTCAGTCTAGTTCTGTAGGCTACACAATCATGGGGAAGACTGCTGACCTGACAGTTGTCCAAAAGACGACCATTGACACCTTGCACAAGGAGGGCAAGACACAAAAGGTCATTGCAAAAGAGGCTGGCTGTTCACAGAGCTCTGTGTCCAAGCACATTAATAGAGCGGCCAAGGGAAGGAAAAGATGTGGTAGAAAAAAGTGTACAAGCAATAGGGATAACCGCACCCTGGAGAGGATTGTGAAACAAAACCCATTCAAAAATGTGGGGGAGATTCACAAAGAGTGGACTGCAGCTGGAGTCAGTGCTTCAAGAACCACTACGCACAGACGTATGCAAGACATGGGTTTCAGCTGTCGCAGTCCAGTGTAAAGTTTCCACAGTCAGTGATGGTTTGGGGTGCCATGTCATCTGCTGGTGTTGGTCCACTGTGTTTTCTGAGGTCCAAGGTCAACACAGTCGTATACCAGGAAGTTTTAGAGCACTTCATGCTTCCTGCTGCTGACCAACTTTATGGAGATGCAGATTTAGTTTCCCAACATGACTTGGCACCTGCACACGGTGCCAAAGCAACCAGCACCTGGTTTAAGGACCACGGTATCCCTGTTCTTAATTGGCCAGCAAACTCGCCTGACCTTAACCCCATAGAAAAGCTATGGGCTATTGTGAAGAGGAAGATGCGATATGCCAGACCCAACAATGCAGAAGAGCTGAAGGCCACCATCAGAGCAACCTGGGCTCTCATAACACCTGAGTAGGGCCACAGACTGATCGACTCCATGCCACGCCGCATTGCTGCAGTAATTCAGGCAAAAGGAGCCCCGACTAAGTATTGAGTGCTGTACATGCTCATACTTTTCATGTTCGTACTTTTTCAGTCGGCCAAGATTTCTAAAAATCCTTTCTTTGTTTTGGTCTTAAGTAATGTTCTAATTTTCTGAGATACTGAATTTGGGATTTTCCCTATTTGTCAGTTATAATCATTAAAATTAAAAGAAATAAACATTTGAAATATATCAGTCTGTGTGTAATGAATGAATATAATAGTTTCACTTTTTGAATGGAATTAGTGAAATAAATCAACTTTTTGATGATATTCTAATTATATGATCAGCACCTGTACTCACGGTTCGGTTTGTATCATGGTTTTAGGGTAACGGTTTCGGTACGGTTCGGTATGTGCTATGTTCAAGGAAATTAGGACATTTTGTAAAATAAAAATAAACAATGAGTACAAATAATCAGACTACAATCAACAACACAAATACATAGAATAAAGCAAAGATGCATATAAAATAAACAGTGCTTTTCAGGTTTTCCAGGTACAGAAATGAATCAAAGTAATCAAATATAAAATAACAATAATATTACTACTAATAATATGCTGCTATTATTATTATTATTATTATTATCTTTTTAAGAATATAATTACTGTTATTATTATTTTTTTACATAAAACAGCAACCAACAGTTCAGTTAAATGACAAATATGCATTCGTACATGGTTACCAACAGATTTAGTTCTAATTATTAAAGTTTTATCATTATATTGTGCTTGATTATCATAATATCATAACATAGTCTAATGCTTGATTGACTGATATTAAGAGTGTACTTTCAGATTGTAAAATAGCACAGCTTTTTAAATAAGATATTGATAAATTTGGTCGAATTTATATATATACATGTGTTTATGTATATATGTGTATAAGATAGATAGATAGATAGATAGATAGATAGATAGATAGATAGATAGATAGATAGATAGATAGATAGAGTAGAGTATAGTCCAAGGACGGCGTTAATGACTGAGTGAGTCACGTTCGAGCATGCATACGGTGCTTGCATACACGAGTGACTGTTTTGTCCATGCTTTTTGATCATCGCTGTTGTTGTAATGTATTGGGAAGCCAGAATGTGTATCCATCTACAGAAACATACATTAGCCTAACTGTCTGTTTAAAAAAAAAAAAAAAAAAAAAAAAAAAAAAAAAGAAACCATATTATAGATGCGTCATCAGATTTGATATATATATTTTTTATTTTTTTAACAGGACATCTTCAAACAGGCAACAGAGGATCGCCTCACCAGCGCCAAAGAACTGCCCTATTTTGAGGGTGATTTCTGGCCCAATGTGCTTGAAGAGAGTATCAAAGAACTGGAGCAAGAAGAGGAGGAAAGGAAGAGGGAGGAGAACAGCACGTCCAATGAGAGTGTTGATGTTAGTCTTTAAGCTCTTACTCATCTCAGGTTTTGTTCCCTTTTAAAAGTGCTTTTTCACACAACCCTGAATGCTTTGCTTTATTTCTCCAGACAACAAAAGGTGACAGCAAAAATGCCAAGAAAAAGAACAACAAGAAGACGAGCAAAAACAAGAGCAGTTTAAGCCGATCCAACAAAAAGAAGCCAGGGATGCCAAATGTGTCCAATGACCTTTCACAGAAACTCTATGCCACAATGGAAAAGCACAAAGAGGTATGAGGACTAAAGCCTGCTTTCAGCATTTTTTTTCCTTCAGTATGATTTAGTTTAATCAAGGTACATTGTCAAACATTTAGTGTTTGTCACGTTTGGTGGCACCCTGATCAGTATGTTTTGTACAATGTTCATATATGCCTTCACATTATGTGTGTGTGATATATATATATATATATATATATATATATATATATATATAATATAATATATAAAATATAATATAATATAATTTTTTTATTTTAATTTTTATCCAACATTTTCTTTTTCTCCGAGGTGTTCTTTGTTATCCGGCTGATTGCAGCACCTAATTCCAATGCTCTGCTGCCTATTTCTGACTCGGATCCTTTGATGGCGTGTGATTTGATGGATGGTCGTGATGCCTTCCTAACACTTGCACGGGATAAACACCTGGAGTTTTCTTCATTGCGGCGCTCCAAATGGAGCACTATGTGCATGCTGGTTGAACTGCACAACCAGAGCCAGGACCGCTTTGTCTATACCTGCAATGAGTGCAAGCACCATGTTGAAACTCGCTTCCATTGCACTGTTTGTGAGGTAAGGACTATAGAATGAGAGGAGTGGGGAGATGGTAATGATTTATGATATGTGATCTTATGCCATTTTTATTAGTTGTCTGTGTAAAGCTTATACGGCATGAGAAGATAACCAGTTTTTCTCAGGACAGACCCACATTTTTTTTGCATTGTCCTAATTCACTCAAAAATTGTAAAACCGTATGTCTGGCCACTGTAGTTGTATAAATAATCAGTACTTAGTGCTTTATTTAGTGCTGCTAAATGGTGTCCTTTTGTACAGTACACAATGATAACTTTGCCATTTAATTGATTATTCTAACCTCTCCTTCACAGGACTATGATCTCTGCATCACTTGCTACAATACAAAAGGTCACGAGCACAAAATGGAGAAACTGGGCTTGGGGTTGGACGACGAAAGCAACAGTCAGGCTGCTTCATCAACGCAGAATCCTGGAGACTCACGGCGTCTCAGTATTCAGCGGTGTATCCAGTCTCTGGTGCATGCTTGCCAGTGCCGCAATGCCAACTGCTCACTTCCATCTTGCCAGAAAATGAAACGTGTAGTTCAACATACCAAAGGCTGCAAACGCAAAACGAATGGTGGTTGTCCTATTTGCAAGCAGCTCATCGCACTCTGTTGTTACCATGCAAAACACTGCCAAGAGAACAAGTGTCCTGTGCCATTCTGCCTCAACATCAAGCAAAAACTGCGACAACAACAGCTCCAGCACAGGCTACAGCAGGCCCAGATGGTGCGTAGAAGAATGGCCAGCATGCAAAGGACAGGCCAGCAGCTTCCAGGAGGCAATGGTGGGCTGCCATCTCCTGGGAACAGTAGTACTACTGGTCCGAGCACACCAACACCAAGCAGTCAGCCTCCTACCCCACAGCCACCCCCTCAGCTATGCCAGCCTCCAGCAACTCAACCTGGGGTTGGAGGTGTTCCATCAAAGCAGCAACAGCAGTTGGCAGGGATGGCCCATCAGTACCAGCAAATGTCTGGAAGTGGTGTTATGATGAACTCCCCACAACAGCCCATGATCCCACAGCAGCAGCAGCCAACATCAGCTCAGCATCTTCAACATGCCAACAACCTTCCTCCATATGTGCAAAGACCTCCAGGTTCCTCTCCACTTTCTCAGTCAATGGGAAAGCCAGGCATGGTGCCAGGTGGCTTCCCTCAACAGCAACAGTCGAGCCTAGGGCAGCCTGTGATGCCTCAACATCAACAACCTGGCCCTCCACCTGCTGCAGTAGAAATTGCCATGAAAATTCAACGAGTCGCAGAGAGTCAACGGCAAATGGCTCACCAAAAGATTCTGCAGAGAAACCAGGCTCCTGGCATGATGCCTTCACATGGCCTGCATCAGGGTCCCCAGACACAAAGCCAAATGGGCATGAACCTTCCTGGAGCTGCAATGGTTGGACCTCAGGGAATTCCATCCCAGACACAAGCAGCAGTGGCACGAACTCACATGGATCAGCAGCAGGGAATGATTTCAGCAGGCATGCAGCAGCAGCAGACAGGAGCTCCGACTCAGCTCCCTCAAGTCCAGTTGCAGCAGGCCCAGCAAGGAGCACCCCAACTTCAGGGGACGCCACAGCAGCCGTGGACTGGTCCTGGCATGCCTCCTCAGCAGAGACCTGGGGCAATAAACCAAATGGGTCTGCAAGGAATGGTTGCACCTCAACAACAGCAGCAGCAGACAGTTCAACAGCAGCAGCAAGGGCATTCAGGTGTAATGGGTATGATGAGTGGCCAAGGAGGGCCTGCACTTGCAGGTGCTGGCCCTGGAAATCACTCTCAAGCTGCTTTAATGGAACTCGTAAGAACCTTAAGGTTACCCAACTCTCCCCATCAACAACAGCAAGTCCTGAATATACTACGTTCAAGCCCTCATCTCATGGCAACCTTTATAAGGCAACGAGTTCCTAGGTATCTTGGTCGAGGAGGGCCTGGAGTAGGAGGTGCGGGTGTACCAGGAGGACCTGGTGGAGGTCCAGGGATCATCGATGGCCAACCAATTAATGCAAATCCTGGGGCAGCTCAAGGAAGTATGCATATGGCACAAGGAAATGGAATGCCAATGAATCAGCTTCAGCAGCAGCAACAACAGCAGCAGCAACTTCAACAACGGTCTATGATGAGTGGAAATTTGCAGCAACAACAGCAAATGGCAGCGTTGCAGCAGCAACAACAACAGCAACAGCAGCAGCAGCAACAACAACAACAAGTTGTTATGTCCAGTCAGGGTGCCAACATGTCTAACATCCCCCCCCAGTTCAGAGATGTTATGAGGCGTCATTTGCCGCAGCAACAACAACAACAACAACAACAACAGCAGCAGCAGCAGCAACAACAACAACAGCAGCAACATATGGGAAACCATGCACAGTTTCAGCATCCTCAACCACCCCAGCAGCAGGGTTATCTTGGCCAGGCTGGAATGCCCCCACAGCAGCCTGGCCAACCTCAGCCTGGCAGTCTCCAACAGCAGCAGGGAGGTAACCAGCCTGGAACTCAGCAAAACTACTCTGTGTCCCATCAGCAGGTAGCAGCAGCAGCTCTGCAACAGAGACTGCAGCAGCATCAACTCCAGATGCAGCAGCAGCAACAGCAGCAGCAGCAGAGTGCTATGGCAGGACTCCAAGGTGCTGATGGAGGTCCCGGAGGCGGTGGTCCCCTCCAGCAGCAACAGATGCAATCCGGTGCCATTGGTTCACAACCTACAGCCATGATTCAGCAAGCTTTGCAGCAACGGCTCCTCCAGCAGCAACCGTCACACCTAGGAGGAGGATCTCCTGCTCAACACAATCCCATGAGCCCTCAGCAGCCCCAGCAACAGATGTCCCAGTCTCCCCATTTGCAGGGCCAGCAGTTGCCTAATTCCCTAAGCAACCAAGTCCGCTCACCTCAGCCGTCACCTCGGCCCCAGTCACAGCCGCCGAACTCTAGTCCATCTCCTCGCTTGCAGCCCCAGCCATCACCTCATCACATCTCGCCCCAGACCCAGACGGGCTCGCCTCACCCAGGTCACCTTCCTCAGCATCACAGTGGCATGTCTGCTGTGCACCCTCCACAGCAACAACCGCAGGCATCCCAACAGCAGCAACAGGCTAATGCGATGGACCAGAGCCAATTTGGAGCAGACCAGAGTGCCATGCTTTCGCAGCTAGGTGGGATGGGAGCCTTGCATGGGCAAGGGACAAATGACATGCTGACAAATAACCAAGATATGGGGTCGAACATGAATCACTCGTTAGATTTGATGTAATGTTGCAGTGCTCAAAGAACTGTCCTGATTGCCAGAGTTTGGTAGCAGATCTAGGATTTACAAAGGCTGTCATCGATAGTATTATTATTATTATTACTATTATTATTATTATTATTTAATATTTTTCTTATGTAATTGAAAAGAACTGAACTTCCTATGGGAGATACTACATGTGCAAGTCAACAAATTAAGTTAAATGAATGGTAAGTTATTGCTGTTAATATATAAAAATATATAAATATATTTTTTGCCAATTGTGTTCAAAGGGTTTTGGGTTAAGGGATGGGAAATATTTCCTCTTGGTATATGACCAGAAATATTTTTGGGGTGAAGAAGTCTGCCTTTTTATAGATATTTTTAAGATTTTAAAAGTGGCATGAAATTAAAAAGCAAAATGCGTAAACAAAATGGACTATTTTGTTTTCTTTTTCCTCTAAATAGTCAAAAATGTCATCAGTTTTGGAGAGTATTAGAATTATTCTCACAAATGTAATGATTATGATGGCATTGGTAATAACTGTTATTTATTACTCAGCTCTTTTGGTTGGCTAATAGATATTTTCTTGTTCTTTTGTTTTGGACAGTTTATGGCATATGCTATTTGAACCTCCTACAATTCTTGAAGAGTATATTTTTGTTAGTGATAGAACCTGACTATAAATGGATGAATTTATATTCTTATTTTTTATGTTTATTTTTTTTCTTTGCTTTTTGAGGGGTGGTTGGGGCTTAAATGAAGTTTTGATAGTGTTTGGGAAACGATCATGTGTTTTCTGATGGCTTGTTGCATGGGAAATATCTGTCCTATGCATGTCGCAGTTTTCCCACCCTCATACACCCTGTCCCATGAATGTTTTCACTATTCCCTCCTTCTCAGTAACGGAACCTGATGACACTACAGGTGTGCGTAGGACAGTGCAGTGATCTCTACTGAGAAGACTAAATGCAGATAAGGGATTATGGATTTTTGCAAATAATCACCTTAAACTTCCCTCTTCCATCTCTGACTCCAAGTTCTCTCTTCTCCCCGTCTGTCCAGTAAGGAATTGTTGTTCTGACTCTTTGCGCATCTCTAGTGTTCTGAACTTTGGGATTTAAGTGATGATCTTAATGTATAAAGAAAATTCTGAACTGAAAATAAATTACTGAAAATGAAATGTCTTTGTAAAAATATATATATATATATATATATGTGTGTGTGAATGGAGGTAAATGGACAGATGTTTGCTCTGAGCTGAAGAACTATGGGCAGCTTAGACTTAACCTGTGAGATATTTTTTTTTTTTATTATTATACATAAATGGAGCTCAAGTCAGACAAGCACCAATGCGCCTTTGTATGTGTACTTCATTACAAGGATTTCATTAGTGTGTACTAAACCAACACTGTGTCATCTCCATCCTGTGCACAAATACAGTGAGAAAGAGACTGAGAGTCTGTCTGAGAGTTTTAGATAAGGAAGTGGATGGTTTTTTTGATGGCATATGACAATAACCTATAAATGAATTGTTTTCTCTTGGTTAAAGGGGTGCTGGATGACTACACAACAGAGGCAATATGGCTTTAGACTTATTTTATAAAAACGAGGAGAACAATATTTGTTTTATATATATATATATCTATAGATAGATAGATAGCTATATAGATATATTTAATTTTATTTTTGAGAGTAAAACTTGAAGCTAATTCAAGAGTTGATATTGAATTACACTTTTTCAAAGATATTGATGATGCAACATGACACTGCTGTTATACCATATACGTCCCACTTTGGGAATAATGAGAAATATGGCATTTTGAGGAAATGTCTTATGAGTGTGTATAGACATATACAGATTATGAATCACTGTACAAACCATGGAAATTTGCTTTGATCTGTAAGTTTTTTTTTTCTTTTTCCTAAAAGCGACTGGAAAACCAACCATACAGTTTTATGGTTCCTAGTTTTGACCACTTTTCTCTTGCTAACACTTTGGTGCTTGCTGAGAGGAGCAAAAACTTGCTCTCATTTCAGTAGTTTTACTGTTTGTTTGGTTGGTTGTTCTTTTTTTAAAGTTATTATGGTGGTCAGACGTTTTGCAAATTATTTAATTGTACATTAAAATATGTTTGCACCATTCAAAAATAATTGGTTTTTGGTGTGGTGTAATTCTTATATTGTAGATGTGGAGCTACATGTCAACCCAAGATGGCTTGAAACAGTTAACCAAGCCGCAGTACCACGCATTGCTAATTAAATATAAAAAAAAAAAAAAAAGCATTTGGAATTGATACAGTTACACCAAAGTTTTATTTATGACATCATAATACCAGGTTTTCCATTTTAAAGTGCAAATACCTTAGCAAAAGCAACCACTGACATTTGGCACAGACAATTTATCAAATATATACAGGTCACATGAGATACTAAACAGTTGAGCTTCCAGAGATAGATATTCCTAGAGGCTAAATATACATTCTAGAGGCTAAATATACCTCAATATAGAAAAATTGTCTTCAAGTCTCAGTTAACATCTTAGACTAAAATAACACCAAATATTAACAGCAGTCGAGTTAAATCTAATATTGTAGACTACTGTGCAAGATGGTGCAGTCATACTTGGCAAGAATATGCACAAGAGGACCAAGGAACATGTAAAAAATTGCACAAATACTGTGATAGATATGAGATATTAGCAAGCAATAGTGTTGGAAAAAAATAAAAAATGAAACTTTATTTCACACACACAATTACACTAAACGTAGAACACTGCAATGACAATTTTTTCACACCACAATATTTTAAGTCTCAAAGATGGCACAGTGTTGAAATGCTTTTACAAAGTTGAATTTCACATATTTTAAGTATGTGCAGGCCACTAATTCGTATTTACTGCATATGAGGTGTGCAATTAAAATTGAAGGTCAAGATTAGAATAATATACGTGTTTACCAAGTATATCATGTACACATATCTAATGTGTATATGTATGGACATGCGTGACAGCTTGGCTTTTCAGGATATTTAACTGTGCTAATTACTCTGTACTAGCATTATTATTTTATGCAAGTACATGACCAGACCAAATAAAGCTCATCTCGGCTAGTTGAATCTGTAAACTACAAAACATGGCAAAATCAGTATCAGAGAAACTAGCTTGATTTGTTTCATGGCCAATACAACTTCAAAATCTCATAATACTCTTAAGAATTGTAACTAATTTAATTATCGTTACTGTGCTTGATTGCAATCACAATCCTGAAACAACATTTTGAACGGTTTTAACTTAATTAGAATAGTGCAAATAAATGTAACTGTGTTGGAAGTTGTGCAAATGCATAAAGCAAAAAAGTAAAAAGGATGTACCAATTCTCTTTCCCCTTTGCTCACACCATCCTCAGTCTCTGTAATGTCAGATCTCCAGCTCCCAGCTCCTGAAGAACCCCCTCGCTACGAAGGCCTCTCTAAAAGTCACAGTCAGTGAGTTGATGGTGATATCTGTCACAGTTACCTCCTCTGGGCCCATAACTGGATTCCACTCCTCAGATAAAGGAGATATTGTCATTGCCTCTGATTCAGTGGTTGGACTCCAGGCTCCCCTCCTGACATGCTCTGAGACAGAGTAGAATTTGTACATATTTACACCTTAATGTGATATAAATGTTAAAGTATCATGATTAAGAACAATCTAACATTGTAAGATAAACTTGTAAAAGGTAAGAGATCATTTTAAAAGGCTATTTTGTCAGTTATTGAGTCAGATTGCATCTTCCCCTCTACTACGCAAGGAATTCCCCTCCGTGTTTCATTTATAAATCCTCGGCCTTAGCTGTTAGGGCCCTGAACGTCTCCTCCCTCCTCTCTGCTTACCAGGCAGAAATTCTTTACGACCTGGGCCAACAGCTGGACAAGGGATCTCCCTCGCCTGCACTATGAAAGGAGATTATTACGGTTAACGACCTCGTTCTCCGTAACGCTCGTTAGGCTGTCCAAACCTGCGGGCGCTCCATGTCGCTTTCCGAGGTAGGAGCGCGCACACTGTAGCTCAATCTGTCGGGCATCCCGGATAGCGAGAAAAGATGCATCACAGACTCCCCGGTAGAGCCTGGCCGAGCTCTTGGCCCCGCTGTCGCACTGATGCAACAATGATGCGACAACAAGGAGGACGAGGCCTTCAAGTTGTGTCTTCCTAGGAAGGCGGCCCCACGCCTGTGCGTTTGCCTAACCCCCCGGCCCCGGGACATAACTTTCATCAAAGCAAGGAAAGGCCCCGCAACAAGCCCCCGCCACGGCAGAGCAACCCACCCTCTGCTAAGCCCTGGGAGAAACCTACTCCTGACACTGTGGGAAAACCCCCAAACTCTACCCCCACCGACTCTAAATGCAAGCAGCCTGCCTGATGTTTGGCCGATGGGGGCTTCGGGTCCACGTTCTCGAGCGACAAGCTCTTTGGACTCTCTTCCTGCCCCAGAGCCCCTGTCCAAAAGACAGAGGGTCTCTTCTGGAGGGTGCCCCCCTCCCCTGGCTGCCCAGCCCATGTGTTTAGTGGACGATGTGCGTTTCCCCCCGTTCAGGGGCTCTGTTGTGAGGAAAAGTGCAAAAGCAGTGATGTCTGCAGTTTGTGCAGTTTGCTATGAAACCCCCACGTTTCAGCAGTGTTCAGAAATCTCCTCTCTTCTGAGCAAAGGTGCAATTCAGGTGGTACCCCCCTAATCTGATAAACCAGGGTATTTATTCTCGTTATTTCCTGGTTCCAAAGAAAGACGGTTCCCTCCGTCCTATTCTGGACCTCAGGGTGTTGAACAAACATTTGAGGAAATACAATTTCAGAATGTTAACTCATGGTTCGCTCACCCGCACCATAAAACGAAACGACTGGTTCACATCGGTCGATCTGATGCTTTTTTCCACATAAGCATTTATCCACCACACAGGAAGTTTCTTAGTTTTGCCTATCAAGGCATTTGTTACAAATTCACGTTCCTTCCCTTTGGGTTAAGTCAAAGCCCTCGCATTTTTTGTCTGTGTGCGGAAGCAGGCTTGACTCCCATGAGAATGTCTGGTCTACGGATTTTGACATACACAGACGATTGGCTCATCATAGCTGATTCGAAGGAAAAGGTGTTGCAGGACACCTGCCGTGTGCTTGCGCACATCACATCTCTGGGCTTCAGGGTGAATGTGAACAAAAGCAATTTTACACCCAGCCAGAATGTGATCTTCTTGGGCATGGAGCTGAACTCAAGTCTCCATGCGAGCACGTCTCTCAAGAGCGTGTTCTCTCTCTGATGAACTGTTTGTCGCAGTTCAAAGAGGGGGCGAGGGTGCAATATCGCACATGTCTCAGGCTACGGGGTCTTATGGCTTCATCTATCCAGGTTTTGCCACTAGGACTCCTGAGAATGAGGGCGTTCATGGAATGGGTTTTGTTACTACATTTCAGCCCGTTACATGATTTTTGCCGCTCTGTAACAGTGACGCACACCTGCGCCGCAGCTCTGCGCCACTAGAAGAGTGCAGACTTTTATGCACAGGGCGCCCCTCTGGGGACGGTTATGTTGTGGAAAGTTGTGACGACGGATGCGTCCTTAGGCTGGGGTGCCATCCAAGAGGGCAGAACTGTGAACGGTTTGTGGCCGTTCGTAGCAAACTACGTTCAGAGCACAGAAAAAAGCTTCTGACCATTTGGAAGAATTATTTTCTGCCTCGTCTGCAGGGACATCGTGCTCGTACACTGGGACAATACCAGTGACAGTGGCTTATATCAATCGTCAAGGCAGCGTGCGCTCGTCAAAACTTCGTGCTCTAGCTTACAAGCTTTTGGTATGGAGCAGGCGATTTTTCCTGTCGTTACACACGACTCAAGTTCCAGGCATTCTGAACAGAGGCGCAGATCTTCTATCGAGGGGAACCCGCTCTTTGGAGATTGGCGCCTCCATCCTTAGATAGTAGACATGATAGGGATGAGATTCGGACGGGCGTCCGTAGATCTATTCACCTTGTGCGAAAAAAGCCATTGTCCTATGTTCTTCTCACTAAAGGACTTGGATGCGCCCCTCGGGGTGGATGCACTGGCACACCCGTGGCCCGGAGTGCTGCTGTATGCCTTTCCTCCCCTGTGCCTGATAATTCCCACACTGGCCACGGTGAGAGAGGGGGGCCTATCTCTCATTCTGATAGCACCCAGGTGGCCCAAAGCACTATGGCTGGCGGAGATAATCCCTCTGTTACATGCCCAGCCGTGGCGCCTCCCCCTCCACAGACCTATTCTGTCAAGCGAACAGGAAGATTTATCACCCACACCCGGACAGGGTAGCTCTCTGGGCTTCGCCAGTGAGAGGACGAACCTAAGCGCGTCATGTGGGTTTTGAGGGCTTAACGGTTGAGCAGCATCCTCTAATCCGCAGATTTATGAAGGGTGCCTGTCGCTTGTTGCCAGTCATTAGGAGAACGATCCCTGAATGGGACCTCTCCATGGTGCTGGAAGCTCTGTCTCAATTCCCTTTTGAGCCCCTGGGGAATATTTCCCTAAAGTTGCTCTCCTTCAAGACAGCCTTGCTCTTGGCCTTAGTGTCAGCCAAATGTGTCAGTGAGTTACATGCACTCTCGGTCCACCCCTCTTGCATTAAATTCTCTCTGGGTGGAGAGAAGGTTTTCCTTAAGCCTAATCCAGCCTTCATGCCAGAAACCGTGGGTGGACAATTCAATCCGCGCTGCAGTGAACACACGCACTGCCGCTTACAACGCTGGTCTCCTAACAGGGAATATGACTGAATACAGATCGTCTTGCTATGCTCTGCGACGTGCAGTTAAAGCCGCAAAGCTCCGTTATAAGGATCGAGTGGAGTCTCATTTCCAACTCAACGACTCCCGGCGCATGTGGCAGGGTCTGAGGTCCATCTGCTCTTTTGGATCTAAATCCTCTGCAGAGGTCAGAGCTGATCCGTTGCTTGTGAATGAGTTAAACTCTTTCTACGCTTGCTTTGATTGTGATCGCGGCAGCGCGACTCCGCCAAGTCGCGCGTCAGAGGGAATCACTCAGAGCAGCAACAACCACGTGATCTCTGTCTCGGAGGATGAAGTTCGGAGGGCACGCAAGCTTGTGGACGTCAGGAAAGCTGCTAGGCCGGATGGTATTTCAGGCCGTGTTCTGCGGTCCTGTGCTGATCAGCTCGCCGGGTTGTTTACATCTATCTTTAATGAGTCCCTCACTACATCTGTGGTCCCCACCCCCTTCAAAAAAATCCACTATCATCCCTGTCCCTAAGAACAGTAAACCCTCTTGCCTGAATGACTATCGTCCAGTGGCTCTCACGTCTATAGTCATGAAGGTCTTTGAGAGACTCATTAAAAACACCATTTGCTCCTTCATTCCTGACACTTTGGACCCTCTTCAGTTTGCCTATCGTCCCAATAGATCGACTGAAGATGCCATCTCTCATGTCCTCCACTCCTCCCTCACTCACATCGACAGCAAAAGTGGGAACTACGTAAGGCTGCTATTTATTGACTATAGCTCAGCCTTTAACACCATAGTTCCCATTAAGCTAACCGCCAAACTCCTGGATCTCGGCCTGAATTCTTCTCTCTGCCACTGGATTGAAGACTTCCTCACTGGCAGGCCTCAGGTGGTGAGAATAGGCCAGTCCACCTCCACCTCCATCACCCTGAGTGTGGGAGCTCCACAGGGCTGTGTCCTGAGCCTCCTGCTCTACTCTCTCTACACGCATGACTGTTTGCCCACACACAGCTCCACCTCTATCATCAAATTTGCTGATGATACTGTTGTCCTGGGCCTCATTTCCAACAACAATGAGACGGCATACTTGGACGAGGTGGAGCATCTAACATCATGGTGCCAGGACAACTGTCTCTCTCTGAATGTTGGCAAGACCAAAGAACTGATTGTGGACTTCAGGAAGAGACAGCAACGGACATACTCCCCTCTCATGATCAGCGGGTCACCAGTAGAGAGAGTGAGCAGCTTCAAGTACCTGGGTGTAAACATCTCCGAGGACCTGACCTGGACTGCTCACATTCAGACACAGGTGAAAAAAGCCAGGCAAAGACTGTACCACCTGCGCCAGCTGAGGAAATTCAGGGTTTCACCAGCTATCCTGAAAACTTTCTATTTAGGCGTGATAGAAAGTGTATTAACTCTTTCACAGCACCAGTCATGACTGCAAAGCCCTGCAAAGAGTCGTGCGCTTATCCGAGCGTATCAGGGTCAGCTCTTGGATTATTTTATTACATTTTTTTTATACAAATGTTACAAATCTTGTGAAATAATGTAACTGTCTGTCAAACTGTCCACACAAATGTTGGAAATGTGCCTTCCAAACTCACAGCACACGCAGAGATGGAGTTCCGTATTCCACATTCACTGTGTACTAAGCCGCTTTTGTTTTTTGTTCGTTTGACATACTTCGTCAAAGCAATGGTGCAAAACACAATGTCAAAGATGTTTTGGGGTATTATAAGAAGAAGTGTGAAAATATATTCAGTTCATTATGAAATTGAAGCAGTCAGAGTCTAGGCAATTAATGGGAAATACTAATTACTAGGCATATATATATTTACGTAATTATTAGGGGTGTAACGATACACCTATGCCACGGTTCGGTTCATGTCACGGTTTTGGAGCCACGGTTCGGTTCTATTCTGTTTGCGGTAGAGTAAGGGTTCATGGCAGGGCACCAGATTAAGTTTACTTAATTAAAGTCCACTTTAGCCTACTTAAACATTTAAATTGTACCAACATGACTAATACTGATAAATAAATAGGCCTATAAATGAAATAACAGTTTTTGTTAATACAATAACGTACACCACACTAATTTAAAAATAAACAAAATAACATAAATTGAAAATAAACCCCAAATCATTTTGGGGTTATGGAAACAACAGCTACTATGGTGAATACACAATACATTGTGAACTGTTAATGAAACTGCTCCTAATGATCAGAATGAACATCATACCTGCATGCAAATCCTTCCCAGCGAACACACGTCGAACCAGTTACGTGATTTAGTGGTACTTTACTTTTATTTCATGACTTACGAATTGACATCGTAACGTTGCTCATAGTTTCTCTTGCATTTTATGAAGAGATGGACGGCGCGCGCGCGGGCCTCATGCGCACGTGAAACTAAAGAGTGTGCGCTACGAGCACAGTATAACGGCTGACAGGACACGAAAGCGGTTTTCTGAGGTGAGAGAGATTTTTATTTCGTAACAAGGCACAAGTTACGAAAATCAGGATGTTGCTGGGACTCCAAGGTAGCATTTTGCCTATACCTGGCTAAATGGGTAAACTAGCTCTGTCCTTCCACCATGCAGCTTGAGCGATCACCCAAGTCACGTGACATGCACTTAGAACACAAAAGTTAGTGTATATTTAGTAAATAATATTATTATAATAATATTTAGTAACAATACAGGTCTTACTAGTTGTTAAAAGTGCACTAATTACTATTTAATCAAATGTCGAGGAAGGAAAAAATTATTTTGTGACAAGGTGAAGTGAGAGCTGGGCTGGGACAGCAGGGGGCAGGGCTCGCTCGGTTCGACATGAGAGAATCGCGCTTTTTCGGTGTGGTTTGAAAATCGTTACACCCCTAGTAATTATGCACTTGTAATTATATATGTGACCCTGGACCACAAAACCAGCCATAAGTCGCACAGGTATATTTGTGCCACATTGTATTGACCCCACTGTATGGGTCAAAATGATCAGTTTTTCTTTTATACCAAAAATCATTAGGATATTAAGTAAAGATCATGTTCCATGAAGATATTTTGTCAATTTCCTACTGTAAATATATTTTAAAAAGGTATTATTATTAGTAATATGCGTTGCTAAGGACTTAATTTAGACAACTTTAAAGGCCATTTTCTCAATATTTCAATGTTGTTGTTTTTTTGTTTTTTGTTTTGCACCCTCAGTTTAGAGATTTTCAAATAGTTGTATCTCGGCCAAATATTGTCCAATCCTAACAAACCATCAACCAACCTTATTTATTCAGCTTTCAGATGATGTATAAATCTCAATTTTTAAAAAATGGTCCAGGGTCACATATTGTAATTCTCTATAATTCACTTGTAGCGTTTAAAATAGGTTTTATTTTATTTGGAACTTTATATAGGCTAACTACTAAAAAACTAAATATATTTTTTCAAGTATTATTTTGCATACAGCAACAATTGAGCCAAGACTGCCACTGGTGCCCTTAAAAATAAAAAAAATAAAAATAGTAATTACATTTTTTTTTTTTTGCATGATGCCCCTGCTTACTAGTTCATGGATCTGTTCAAAAAGAACTGTTTACTTGTTGTAAGCTAATGTCAGGACAGTTATTTTCTGTAAGGCTAACAAAGAACACTGCAGTCTTGCCTATGTCTGCCCTCTGGCCAACTAAGGCCCTGTCCCAAATGAGTCCACAAGACCGAAAGTACACATGAAGAGTGGCATTTGGGACAGGGTCTAACATACTTACTGTTTAAAGTATTGCAGCCAGTTTTAGTTCCTCCTGGTCTTGTGTCCTCCTCCTCTTCCTCCTCCATAACCCCCTCATCATCATCATCATCATCTTCTTCTTCATCCCTTCTATCCCATTCTTCCTCAGAAGTCTCTCTGGATGTTTTCTTCTTTTTCTTGTGGTGGGTTAATTGTCGATATATACAAGTCCCTGAGGACTGGAACCTTGGGTCAAGCGACCGGGTCAAAGAGAGCGGCAGATGCGCTGAAGACTTCTCTGTATCTTTGTGTGTGCTGCGTAGATCCATTGTGTAAATACTCCTCTTTGAGAGAGCAAAATGCAGATCGACATGCCATTAATGACAGTTACGCAGGGAAACAATCACAGAAATTAAGATGTTTTAGTGGTCATTACCTGCATAAGGAGTCTTTTCGGTTTTGGCCCTCTTTTACGCCACCCCACTGATCTGTCTCTCTGTTCTCTGTGTGCGATTAGAAAATGTGGTGTGATGATTCAGATACATGGCTGAAAGTCAAAGAATGAACAAGGATGTTTCATTTTTATAACGGCTCACTTTTCTTCATACGCTAAAACCAGCCGAGGGTCTAGGATGTGCTCTTCTGGCTCCCATGTGCTGTACCTTTGAAATCATAAAAACATTAAAAAAGGTCACATATTTATATTGAAATGACATACCATAGCTGATAGAGTAATAATTGTAGAACTAAAAAAACAAAAGGATAATTAAGATTTTTAGAAATAAAGCATGTTCTGTCGTTTTTCTTTTTATTTAAATAAGGCTAATAATAATAATAATAATACTTACTTTGGAGGCCAGCCCTTCCACTTCAGTAAATACTCTACATGACCCTTAAACATAAATAAATATAAATCAAAATTAAATCAACATTTTCATTATATTACAATATCAGTTAACACTGATACACTGTTTCTTTTCGATTACACGTGTGCGATTACGTAATTATATGCTTGCGTCATAAAGAATTATGAAGGGACAACCCCCTAAACTAACAGCTCCTCCTTTCTATTTTAATAGTCCTGACATTTTACATATGAGGATAAAAGTAACGGTTATTAAACGCGCGTTATTTTAAGCGGAATGCACGTTTTAATATAATTTAAAATGAACTGAGAGCTACGTCTGTTAGCAACAATAACCTCAAATGTTGCTTTAAGATCAAATAAACCTCATGTTGTGTCTCTACATGGCCAAACTTTACAATTAGCATTAGTTATTAGATCCCAAAGGAAAATAAAACTGCGTAGTCTCCATGACTACGAATAGGATGGCCACCCAATTCCAAAAGCGTGCTGTGCGACATGCGTCATCATCGAAGTTATTAGACTACAAACACACTTCCACGTTGTTGTTAAGAGGACGTGTGTGCCCTCGCCCCTCTAACATGTATGTGTGCAGCGGGAACAGACCGAACTGTCAACAAACACTCAGCTACACGCGCATGCCACTTACCTTTCGAACTCTTTTCTTTATGATTGACTCCACAGCGAACACTTGCTCACCGATTGCCGACAGTTCCATCTGTTAAGTTATTCCTCCAAAAAATAACGAAGTAGCTGTCAACGTATCTTTGTGTTTTTCCTTCTTGTCGTTAAAATAACTGAAATACAAATCGCATGCACAGTTAGAATGGCTGCACACGTTCCTTTTCTTCCGCTGCCTTGTTTACAATTCAGTATTTTATGCTTTGCACTGCTCCATTTCCTTGTACAGGATGAGTACAGTGACTTTTTAAATCTGCGACACATCTGCAGCGGGCAGCGCGCCCCCGTGCGCCACACAGCGGATTGACTTGCACCACTGTTGGTCGGATAATCAACCAGCAGCTATCACATTAGTTTTGTTTCACTCAGGATTTATGTGATTTATACCGTTTTTCAGATTTGATTTTTACAGTACAAAATACAAGAAAGACATTTTGTATTACAAAAGCTTTACAATGGTATGTATGGGCGAGCTCTCCTACCTAAATGTTTCTGAAAGAAGTCTCTTATGCTGTTTGCATTTATTGGATCAGAAATACAGTAATATTGTGACATATTATTATATACATAGTATTTAATATATTTCAAAAAAAGTAATTTTCCAGTCCTCAGTCACATGATCCTTCAGAATGGTGGTGCTCAAGAAACGGTTGAGCTGCTTATTTTTGTGGAAACCGTGATATAGAGGGGTTGGACAATGATCATCAATAAGAGCAGAGTGTGTTAAGGTTGAATTAGCAGAGCAATAACACAGCTGTACATAAAATGTTACAATCCACACAACATAATAGGTGACATTTCAGAATTCAATAGGACAAATTGTTGGTCGCATCTCTCTGGCTTATCTGTGACCAGGACAGCAAGTTTTTGTGGTGTATTGAGAGCTATGGTATCCAGACTGAGGAATGTCGGCATACCACCAAACCACGGAGTAACTGTTGACGCAAAAGGAATCTGTCTGAGAGGGATGTCTGGGTACTAACCCGGACTGTATCCAAAAAGCATAAAACAACAGCTGCCCAACTCACTGTAAAATTAAACGTGCAACTCGATTCTCATGTTTCCACCAAAACTGCTCCACAGAGTCAATATTCATGGTCAAGCTGCTGTAGCCAAACCTTTGGTCACTCATGCTAATGCCAAATGTTGATTTCAGTGGTACCAGTAGAGGAAATCTTGGCCTATGGACAATGTAAAACATATATTGTTCTCTGATGAGTCCAGAGCCTTCACTGTCTTTCCCACACCCGGGAGTTAGTGTGGAGAAGCACCAAAGAGACTTAAAGGAACATTCACAGGAATGAGAGTATAGTCCCTAGCCATATCGGTCTAGAAAATCGCAACTTTTCATTTTCAGTTGGTTTTAGTACATGATGTAACTATACACAACACACCATGTAAATAGGAAAATGTTGGCGTTATTTTGTCACTTACTGAGCAGTAGACTAGATGGAGCCGTTTATCTGCAGTCTTTGTGCTAAGCTAGGCTAGCGGTGGGTGCGTCAGACAGAGTTATGGCACGCACGGAGATGGGAATGGTATATATGGACTTATCTAACTCTGAGGTATACGGTGAATAAGCTAAAGTCCCCAAAAGTCACCTATTATGCCCCTTTTTACAAAATGTATATAAGTCTCAGGTGTCCCCAGAGTGTGCCTGTGAAGTTTCAGATCAAAATTCTTAACAGATCATTTAATATACCATTTTGAAAATGCCCATTTTTTGTTTTAAGAAAAATTAGCTGTTTTGTGTGTGTCTCCTTTAAATGCAAATGAGCTGCTGCTACCCGAGCCAGAGGGCGGAGTCTACACAGCTCATGAACAGGCAAATGATAACTGAAACATGAATCATGACACATCTGTTTGTTTTAATGATCATCTCTATCGCAGACACTCAAGTGACATTGCAGTTCTTTATCATCATGAAATATCTGCATGCATTTTAAAGCCTTATCACTCTCAACTTGAACACACACGTTGGTGCGTCCATGAGTAGGCTATTAAACTAGACTAGTTCTCTTTCATGTGTTATTGCGATTAAACTGTCAAATGCACACAAGTTTATGTCAGAAACACAAAGTTCACATGAAACAGTTGGTTATGTCTGTGCACATATGCAGCAAGTAAGTTACAGAAATCCTGTGTGTATATTAGATATGTACTAAAGTGAAAGCAGTGTAATATACAGTACCTATTGCTATATCTGCTGTTAATACGAATCGAACAACAGAGGAAAAACAAACTCACTCACTGATCTTGACTGAACAACTTTAGTAGCTTTATTAAGAACACATTTCTTGGATGCTGCTGTTAAATGCTCTTGCGAGGAGATAAACATGGCCGACTGTGTACTGCTCTCTGAGGGCGGGGTCTATGCTAATACGGCAGTGTCCATCAACACTTATGGGCGGGGCCTGTGAAATGTGATGTCACATTGCCCAGAATCTGCAACCAGCTTGTTCTGAGACACTACTTATGATTTACGGGGATTTAAAGAAAAAAAGAGTGGGTGGATTTTTACAATTTTAGGGTGGTTGTGTACACACACTGCCAGGACACATTTATGTTCAAACACCTTATAAAAGTGAATTTTGCATAATAGGTGCCCTTTAACACCTGGAATGTGCGCGCCCAGAGTAAATCACAGGGGTGGATCAGTAATAGCTTGGGCTGCAATAACATGGCATTCCCTACTGTGCTCGATGCGTCACTGCCAAGGACTAGCGAACCATTCTGGAGGATCATGTGCGCCCAACGGTTCAAACATTGTACCCTGAAGGTGGGGCTGTGTGTCAGGATGATAATGCACCAATATACACAAGACTGGTGACAGAATTGTTTGATGAAAATGAAAGAGAAGTTTAACACTTCTCATGACCTGCACTGTCACCAGATCTGAATATTATTGAGCCATTTTAGGGTGTTTTGAAGGTGCGAGTCAGGAAACTGTTTCCTCCACCAATGACCTGGCCACTGTTTTGGAAGAGGACAGGCTCCCCTCTAACCACTGTGAAGGACTTGTATGTGTCATTCCCAAGATGAATTGATGCTGTATTGTCTTACACCATACTAATAAATGAGTGTGGTCTAAAACAAGGCGTTTCAGTTTCATTGTCCAACCCCTGTGTTTTTCTTTTTTTTCCCTTTCAGGATTCATGGATGAACAAAGTTCAAATGAATAGCATTTATTTGTTCGAAACAGAAAACTTTTGTTAGATTATGAATGTCTTTACTGTTACTTCTGATCAATTTAATAGTGCTCCTTTCTTTCAAAAGAAAAAAAAAGACCCCAAACTTTTTAATAGTAGTGTAGATGAGATGATGTGAACACGATGGATAAAGCAGCACTACATTGTATACATAAAGACATTTTTAATGATGTCACAGCACATTTTACATCATACATAAAGTGCCATCATAAGCATTTTATTTGAATGGAAAACAATGGCATGAGCACATGTTATCCCCATCTCCCTGAAAAAGGGACGTGGGGATTTAGATTGTCATGGCAAAAGAATCTATTCATCTCTACAGTATTACAAAGCACCCTGTGTATGGACATGTGGAATGTTCCTTTTAAGTTGTATCTGATTTGAGTGTCTATAATACTTTTGAAGTGTTTTACACAATGTGTTGAAGATTGGTTTTTAATAAGTGAAACTGAATAGAGCTGGATCTGAAGATAACCTGAGATGCGTTAGACTTCCCTTTGTGTAATCTGCTCCCTCTGTAAACAGTTTAAGGCCATGTTAATCCAATATCAATCAAAGATTAATTGACTTGAAAGATTTTAGAGACCTCCGCCTTTCTAAATATTAGTATTTTCTATGTAAAAGTACATATAGCCGTTTTGTTTTAACAACCATTTTTGGCAGTTGACATTTTTTTTTTTACTACCAACACTCACCTGTTCTAATTTCCTACATGTAGTCTAGGATTCAACAAGTCTAACCTTAACCGTTTCACAAGAAAGAGTGTCGAGAGCAACCATTTAAGGTAGGAGATTAACAAGTGACCGTTTGGTAACTTATGTCATAGGAAACTAACACAAAACATCCAATTACTGTGGTGCCATGCCGTACTGTGATACACAGGAAACATCTCATCTGTCACTATGCCATTAAATATGTAGGGAACGGTTAAGCAGGGGCTACTGGTGTTCCTTCTCTAAATCTTCAAGTACATGCACTAAACAAGTACATATGCACCCCTGTGTTAAAAAAAAAAAAATCCAGTTGGTCAAACAAATACCTTTTTTTACGCTGACCTGTAATGTGTGGCGGACACTTCAAACGATCACATGGATGCACGGGACTTTACATGGAAAGAGAGAAGAAGTGAGGATGACAGGTGATGCACAAGGAGAACACATCACTAAGAATTCCATAACCTCTCACTTTCAAGTCAGAAAACAGTACAAAATAAAACAAATCAACGTATAAAAAAAATGCATCAGAATCCCAAATACCAAACAAAATTATCTGCGTAGTGTTTAGTTGTCTTGTGATATCTTTGCTGCTCCAGTCTCAATGGCAAAAGTCCAGTGGTGTGTGTGTGTGTAAACAAAGTCTGAGCAGTGTGCTTTCATGACTGGTTGAGTGCAACTCTATTTGCTGCTCTTTAAATGGGTCCCTGATTGAACCTCACATTTCCCTCCTGAGCATGAACTTGAGAAACCTCCAAAAACAAAACATAACAAAGAGAACGAAAAAAAAAAAAAAAAAAAAACATTCATCAGTTATCAGACCTCCACGTCTGGTGGACTTCCACCTCCTCTGACACGACCAATAGGAGTTCACAGTTCTTCCCTCGAAGCTGGTGACGCAAGAACTTCCTGCGAAATTACCAGAATGACAGCTAGAGATAAAACAGACCTTCGCGTTAAACCCGGCCGCTACTTTCTCCTTTAGCATTTCACACCTACCTCAGTTCATCAGCTGTTCCGATAGCGTGAGGACTGCGCAGTTTGGAGTCCAAGTTATAGTAGACTCCTCCCACTTCTCGAACTCCAATCCAGTGCTGCCGTTTGAGGGGCAGTCGCAACGGCCCCCAGCGCAGATTGGATGGCACATTCAGGATGAAACCAGTGACGTTCGGCAGTGCAATACTCCCAACGTCCCTGTGGGATAACAAATACATAGGACAAAACATTTACATCACATTAAAGGGATAGTTCACCCAAACATCTGTCATTTACTCACCAAAAAAATTGTTCTAAACCTCTATGAATTTCTTTCCTCTGCTGAACACAAAAGAAGATATTTTGAAGAATATGGGTAGCCAAACAGTTGATGGGCCGCACTGACTTCCATAGTATGGCGATCTGACCAATCATAATCCCCCATCTGACGAATCCGCCATTTTGTCTGACAAAGCAGCCAGGAGAGTTCGTAGATTAACGTTGGTGGACCTGAACTTGAAAAACTGTGTACTGACGTCTTTTCACGGTTGGAAAAACTCCCGATGTTCATTCATGTTTATTTGATGCTATAAATTAACTAGAAGGAAGAGATGATCGGTTCACAAGCAGCTTTAAAGGGGGACCTATTATGCAAAGGTGTTTGAACAGAGATGCGTGTCCACAGTGTGTGTAAACAACCAGCCTATAAATGGTAAAAAAAAAAAAATCTACTCAATCTTGTTAATACTTATATATATATATATATATATATATATATATATATATATATATATATATATATATATATATATATATATATATATATATATATATATATATATATAAATATATAAAAATCCCCAGCAAGCCTTATCAACCTTATCACCCCTGAGGGAGAAGCACAGAGACTGCCATTTCCGCTTACTTGCTGCATCAGCTAGCTAGACCAGTGGTTTTCAAACCTGTCCTGGAGGCACCCCAGCCCTGCACATTTTGTACGTCTTGCTTATCAGACACACCCAGTTTAGTTCTGGCAGTCTCTACTAACGAGCTGATGAGTTGAATCAGGTGTGATAAATGAGGGAGACGCACAAAATGTGTAGGGTTTGGGTGCCTCCAGGACAGGTTTGAAAACCACTGAGCTAGAGTATTACAATGTCTGTGCCAAAAAATAAAACAATACAAATATTCTGTTGTTGGATGTACCAACGAGTACGAGTCTCCATAGACTCCCGGCATCCGAATCACTGAGGACAACGTGGTTGAATTTCATTTTTTAATGTACTAAAGAATGTCGGAAAAATGTTATAAATTTGCGCAAATCCTTTTACGCATGACTGCTTCACCAACAAGGGTCATTACAATGCTAGATTTGCAAAAAAAGTTGTTTCTAAAGGATTGGTCAATACCAACGCTTTGTGCTCTAACTTCAGAACAAATAAGGACGGCACTTCATATTTTGTGAATGTTTGCAAATTTCCTTTCTGAATGAGCTTTCTAGAATGCTGTACGGCTAAAGTTACCATAGTCTCTGACTATTCACAGAGACTAGAGCTATGTTGTTAGTTTTATCCTGAAAACGAGGCTGATGGCTGAGTGAGAGTCGCCTGTTTTGTTGTTGACAGAGTATCAGAAGCTCGTGTAAAGGATCCGCCCTCTTCTGGAAGGGGGACTTCGCATTTAAAGGGTCACATAAAAACGGCACGTTTTTGCTCACACCCAAATAGGGGCAAATTTGACAAGCTATAATAAATGGTCTGGGGGGTATTTTGAGCTGAAACTTCAGAGACACATTCTGGGGACAACAGAGATTTATATTACATCTTGTGAAAAGGTGGATAATATGTCCCCTTTAACTGAGGCGCTACAGCGATCTGTCACGACACATTAAAGAGCCACAAAACGAAACAAAAAGAGACAAAATTAGAAAGTTGAGACTTTCATATTAAAAGTAACCTGCTCTGTCCTGTCTGTCGGTGTGTTGTCAGTGTCCTTTTTGCTCCGCAATATGTTTTTTACAGCGTGAGAACATGATGTGGTGTGAGTGCTATGGCTTGTCGGACATAGCAATAGTAATTAAAGGGGGCAGGTCTTTGCGAACAGTCAATTAAGATCAAAGTATCATCTTTTGTGTCCAGCAAAAGAAACAAATTTATACAGATTTGGAACAACTTGAGGGTGAGTTTTGGGTGAACTATTCCTTTAATGGCCTTTATTCTAATTATTACCTATTATCTTCTATGATACACCTCTTCTAACATCTGGGGCATAAAATTAAAGGGACAGCTCACCCAAAATTCTGTCACTATTTACTCACCCTCACCAAACGTTTATGACTTACTTTCTTCTGTGGATCATAGAAGAATATATTTTAAAGATATTTGATTCCCATAGTATGACATAAAAATACTATATTACAAAATTTGTTTGATTACTGCCATTTAAAAAAAAAAAAAAAAAAGATTATAATATTATATAAGGTTTGGAACAACATTAGGGTAAATGTAAATGATGGTAGTAAATGATGATAATTTAATTTTTGGGTGAAGTATACCGTTATTTCTGTGGTCATAAAAGAGCAATACAAAAGTCTTGGTATCATAATGAAGGAAAAAAAAAAAAAGTCAAGTCAAAGAAATTCTTGAGAAGTAGATTTAAAAAAAGGAGTTTGCTGTATTTTTAATTGTTTCTTTAACAGAAGTGCTTCACTGCTTTCTTGTACGAAGCAGTTGTCGTTTTATTAGTGTTGCATTAGACAGGAAATGATATCATAGAGAGGAGCCTGACAGAAACTCATGACTTTGTGTAAAAGGTCAATAAGACTCTTAAAAGATCAAATATTAGATTTTTTTTTTTTTTTTTTTGACAAGGCAAATGTTATTTCAGGGCAGGCAAAAATATCACGTAGTGTAAATTTTCTTAAATTATTTGAAATGTTTTTCAAAACCAACAGAAATTTAAAGAGCAGATTTCTTGACACGTGTTTTACACTAGATTTTTTCCCCCCAAGACTTAGAACTATAACAGTATAATAAAATACCTTCTCTTGTCCCACCAAACAGCCTCAAACCCACGAGTCTGCAATGCAGCCATGATGACATTCACATCATAGTTACCATTACCCAGCATGTTCTTCTTGTGGGGTGTGACCAAAGTGCTAGGAGAGAGCCTGAAAAAGAAATAGGAAGCAGAAGTGTGCACAAAAAAAAAAAAAAAAAAAATCCCAAAATTAGACCACTTCAGATGTAACATTACATCTTAGCACTGACCTCTGGTAGATGTCCTGAAGTGCATCACGGCTGAATGCTGCTCCATCCTGGAAGACATTGTTTAGGGCATGCAGAGCGCACAGCTCTCGATGCTGCTTTTCGTGATAAATGGCGGGAGGTTGTGACGAGGTTAGAGGCGCTCCAGCATTCGGCCTATCCTCTAGCTCAGACCCACGTCCACCAACGGCTTCTCCTTTCTGCTTGCTGACCTTCCATGGCATACAACCCAGCTCCTGAAAACCCCCTACCCCCTTCCCCTTACCAGAACATGGAGTACTCCCCATTCCAGCTGCTATGTCACCACTATCATCTCCACAGCAACCTCTCAGCTGCTTGGGATGAGTGGCAAGGGGAGGGGAGTTTGCTACTGGGATGAAAGGTGAGCCAGTGCACCTTGCAGTGAATCAATGAAAATAATAAAAGCACAAGTGGAAACCGATGCGTTTTCTCAGAAGCAGACTCGATTGTGTCCTCTTTCTGTGTTATTCATGTTGTTATTGCACAAAGACTTGCTGAGCACCATAGTAACCACTAGGGCAGAGAAGTTCTTTCCATTTTGGCTGACACCGGAGTGGAAAAGACAGCTTGACTGGTACAGCTGACCAGGACTAAATGGGTCAGCAGTGCAGGACCCTGGCAACTGCCATAGAAGACCACTGTGAGAACTGCAGAGATAACCTTGGCTTTAGAGTAAGAAAGAAACACAACAATAGACTGATTATACATCAGATAATAAAAATAAAATAAAAATAAAAAAAATGCTTCAGTACTGAATCTTAATTAACCGAATGGCAAGTTTAAACAGAACCCCTTTTGACACCTCTAAGGCTAATGTGAGGTTGTGCCCAGGATGACTGCACTGGGAATGGCTGTACAAAACTTCCTGCCAGATGACAGGATGGGTGTATATGACTTATTAACGGACAGAAACGATAACCAACACTTCGTACGCAAGTTTAACAAGATATTTTAAGACATGCCATATTCCTCTTTAAGCTTCTCACTAAGTTATTGCGTTCAGACCAATTTGACACTCTGGCTACGTGCTACTCGTGATAGCAACGGATAAAACGGCATCTTTCAAAGTCTCAGTGTAACTGTTAATCATTCCCAGCACATACCTCTGTCTGCATACGATACGGTACAACCTAGGTGGCTTTCATTCCTCAAACTTGGTATTTTGGCGTCCACTCCGTAAGTTGTTTATTCCTTTGTCTCTTGTACTTTTTCCTTGCAGCTCTCTGGCTCAACGTGAGCATGCGCAAAACGTCACTGGCTTTCCGCTGGCTTGCGTCACGAGCAGGTTGCATCCCATGGGACTGTCAAAAAAACGTCTCGGTCGCCCACATGCCCCACGTTAGGAAATGAACAAGAGACTTCCGATATCTTTTTGGAGACATTAATTTTCTTTTATTCCCCTATATAAATCATTTAAGTATTGTGTAGGGTCTATTCTGGGGCTGTATAAACAGTCCTCTAGGTCTGTGCCTTATTGGTTTAGCAGAAAATAAGATCCAGACATCATTT
The DNA here is from genome assembly GCA_018749465.1 of Paracanthobrama guichenoti. NCBI lineage: Eukaryota > Metazoa > Chordata > Actinopteri > Cypriniformes > Gobionidae > Paracanthobrama > Paracanthobrama guichenoti. Next base: position 15,524,335 of record CM031954.1, read on the forward strand.
AGATCTGCTATTTCAAACATCTGTGGCAAATGAGTAGTCACCCTTCTGTTTGTTTTCATTTAGTGCTAATGAGAAAACAAATGACAATACCAGATGACTTAATTCTGTAAACCCGGAAACTATTAAACTGTTTATTAGTTGCATAACAAAATAACGCATCATATATATTGCATGCCTAGACTGGGGATGGAATTTGTATTTTTTTCCACACTGATTTTCAAGGGGGGAAAAAAGTGTAATTGATTTAAAATAAGTTTAACGGGTCTCGGAGAATTAAACAAACTAGTTGCTGAAATCATGTGTATTTCATGTGGGTGCTTAATTAAATTTCTTCCTTTATTGCAGTGTATTAAACCATGCCAGTATTGGCTTAATATAAGTTAAACAAAGTGAAATAAGATGTTCAATGCTGTCAAAGCTACAAAATTCAAGCTTTTATTGCATACGTTATGACAACAGTCACAATGCTGAACGAAATTGTGTAAAGTGTGACGTGCCCTAGATAGGCAAGACTCAAAATGACAGTCACTTAAATGTGCAGACATACAAATCTTTCTGTATTGATTTTATGAATAAGTATGTAATCAAGAAACTAACAAGGCCTTAAGAACATTAGCTTATTTAGAGAGCTGCTTGGTCAGGGCATCTATAAGCTCCTGTTTTTTGGTTCCCGTTGTACGTATCCCAAACTGCTTGCATGCATCTTTTAGCACAGGGACTGTCAGTTTGCCCAAAGTGTCCTTTGCCACATGGCTTTTCAGCTCTTCCTCAGTCATCTCAACTTTTGGCTTCTTTTCAGCACCACCGCCAGCAGATTCAGCTGTGCAAAAGGATGAGACAATTCAAGTCAAGATTCTGTCAATGTCATTTTTCAATGTTTCTGAAAGTAGTGGCAATAGTAGAAAAAAGAAAAATGTAGTAAAACATTTTGGCTACTGCTAGTCTCTGGAAGTTAGCATACAGTCGTAATACAGTCATTTCCAATGCATTCTGAACCATGCCGCTCTGTCATTGCACCTGCAGTATCCCTTAGAGTCATTATTCATTAGGCATGTTATCAGATGGACAAAAAAAGAAAGACAGCCTATTTTTCCCCATTTATTATGACTATATAATAATAATAATAATTATTATTATTTAAATTAATTAAACCAATAAAGAAATATATTACTATTGTAATGCTGTAAAATAAATAAGCATTTCATTTTTTTATTTTACAGAATATTTATTTATTTTACTAATAATTATATCTGTCTTGCTTCTATAGCGCTTTAAGAGAACGTAAAACATTTTAAATATTTTATTGACAACAGATTTATAAATAATTCTTATGAATTTGGGAAGAGAGTTAGCACGATGCAAATTTAAAATACATGTGTCTTTAAAAGAGTGACTAGAGATGGAGTTTGCATTTACTGTGGACCGAGCTGCTCCGAGACACTGAAAACGCCGTTTCATGAGCTGTTCGCATTTAAACGGACACATCCTTCTGTGGCCAGTTATCGACCAGCTGGGGAGAATCAGCATTTCATTTACTTTCAATTGTTAATTGTTGACCCTGGCTGAGATTCTGAGTATGTTCCACACACAGCCGCTCAATGGCGCCGCTAGCTAGTGTAGTGCTGTCGGAAGCTAAACTATACATGCAAGAAATAAATGTATTCAATGGGATTTACGCAACTGATGTGGGTCATACTTTTTAGGTTGAAAAATACATTAATACCAAGCGCCAACCTCCTACGGTCTCTCGGAAGTGATTTAAACTGCAATTCATTGACTAGCCGCTAGAGACAGGGTCCAAAAAGGAGTCAAATCTGTATCTCCCCCCAAGTTAAAATGCCCAACTTTGCAGCAGAAAAAAATATGTTTACAGCCTGGTAGTGTTTTTGGTCTATATAGCTAATTTTGCCCTTCATGACAACTGTAAGGGGGGTGATTTGTTTTTATAACTCATCCGTTTAAATTATATTAAGCCTTAAAGTTCTGCATAATTAAGAACGTGGCCACTTGAGTGACAGGTGGCCACTATGGTCGAGCTAGGTGGGCGTGGTTTCAGCAACCAGGCACCTCAGTGACGGGTGGTGACACGCTGCCAAGAAGGTGGCGGCCAGCTCTGCCCACTTTAGGCTTCAAAAATGCTCCTACGGATGATGTCACTGACACTACGTCCATATTTTTTTTACAGTCTATGGTAAGTACGTATAAATATGGAGAGAAAAAAATAACATCCCTTATATCAATATAAAATCATCTGAAATCTCACCAGGTTTGCGTTTAGCTGCAGGCTTTCCCTCTGGGTTATAATCAGAAGGATAGACTAAATCTTTAAACTCTTGAACCAGCGGGCCAAGACGATCATCCATCATTTTTACCTTGGGCACTGAGGGAGCATAAAGAGTATGAGAACATAGTAGTATAAAAAATTGATACAATGAACCATTTAAGACAATCAGAACACAAGAATACTTGTCAAATCCTCAATGGCTTCAGGTGCAAGCATATCAAGAGCCAAAGCCTCCAGGTTCCTGTAGTGTTGTTGCAGCACTGGGTTTTCAAATGCATCACTCCTGTAAATACAGAAGACAAATCAACTAAAACTCCACGACATGCAATTAAATCATGCACAAATTAGAAAACCACACACCTGTATTTAAAGCGGAGCTTATGCACAATCTCCTTCATCTTGTTCACCTGCTCATCAGAGGCTGTTGGACCCTCATGAGCATCCAGAGTGCGTATGTCATCAGCAAAGGGAAGAAATATCACATGGAAACCTAAAGTATAGGATCCCACAATTTGATATTACTATTTGATATATTAAAAAAATCTATTAGCCATACAGTTAAATGTAACATGTTCAGTGCAAATCAGTGATGGACAACTTCGGTCCTGAAGGGCAACTGTACTGCAGAGTATAGTTTAGCTAAACAAACACACCTTAATAAGCTAATCAATGTCTTCAGGACTACTAGAAAGTTACAGGCAGGTGAGTTTTTATCAGGGTTGGAGTTAAACTCTGCAGGACAGTTGCCCTCCAGGACCGAAGTTGACCTAGTGTAATGAACATTTCTCAAAGTCTTAACTGCAGTTACCTGGAGGTGTTGCCTGGGTTTGACTCTGATCCAATTCCTCTCTCTGAGGAACTAGTGCTACAAACCGAGGTGGAGTGTTACGACGAGGGATGTATCTGCACAATGCAAATACATTTTTTTCACTGCACTTCAAAAGCAGAGCTGTAAACATACAGGAGCTCCCTATAATAAACAAAAGAAAAACAGAAAGACTGTTCACTGACAGCTTTTCAAAGTATGAAAAAAATGGTATGAAAATATATGGGTTGAACTGAAAGAGGTGCTTAGGTATCAACAAATAAAGACCTGCCTGATATCTGCTCTTCCTCAGGATATATGAAGAGTGCGGGTCGTAAATGATGGTGCAGTTTGAGGCGGTCCATGGGCTTAAACCCCATCAGCACCAAACCTGGATCATCAAACTTCTTAATCTCATCCACCTCATCCTTTTCCATCACAATCTGTTTCTTCCCATAAACCTTCATAGTTAAGTAGTAAGTTTATAGAGTATGATGAAAAAATAAAGTAACTTTTAAGTAAAAGGGTCACATACAGCAAATAAAACTTAAATTACAATATAGCTTTGTTATAGTATTGACTTTAAAAAGTGACATTTAGTGCTGTACCTGTGCCCTCTTCATATCGTTTGGCAAAAGTATGCCCCCATTGTGGGTGTGGAAGTAACGGGTTTTAGTACGCACAGGATCGTTAGTGTCTCTGTAAAGTCTGACGGCAGGAGGTTTGGTGGCAGTCCTGGCCAAGACATACACACCGACTGCCAGATTGACACCTTCTCCGAGAGAGAATGTTAACCTTGAAAACAAATAGGTGTAAATCAAAGAACTTTTTTTAAAGAGCCATTTTGTCCAAGAAACAGTGTTGCATCCCCCCTGCCCTGCCCCCCAAAACAAAATCACCCTTGAAATCGAATTATTTTCTGAAACAATACAGTGTTTACGATAAATTATTTATCTGTTAATGATTTTTAACCATAACACCAATTAGAAAATAGCAACGATTCAATCAATTCTTGATGTACAAAATCAAATCCCACCATTCATTTTTTTGTTTAGATATGTAATTACAGTAAGGATTAAAATCCTTTCACAAACACTACAGAAAAATATTAGCTGCTATACAAATTTTACCCCTGCATGGACATGCAAAAAGCTCCTGCACCCCCGCAACCCTGCATAAGACAAGCGGTTTGGAGAATTGATGTAATTGATGGTGCAGTGCATTTACCTGCTTTGAGCTCTTTTCTTCAGCTCTTTAGCTCTGACCCTCTTCTGCAAGTCCTCGAGTTTCCTACAGGGCTCAACCTGAACGCCAAGCTCACTTTCATCTTCTGGAGGGCTTACAATATCACAGAAGAACTGAGAAACATCAAACCCTCCAGGCTTTGTGAGGTGCATCAAGTCTATGACCACACCTGGGGAACATGCAGAATACAGGCTAAAAAATTTCCATCATTTGCCACCGAAACATTTCCCCTTCTATTCAGCCTACCTGTCTCTTTAAGGTCAGCAGCTTTTGTACGAGCCTGTCTGTCTTTTGCACCTTCTCCTCCGTGAGGGTCATCCCTGCAAGTGAAGATCATGAGGCGCTTGTGTGACAGTCGCAACTTGATGTCACTGTAAAGGTTGGAGCAGCACCACAGAGCCTCTCCGAGGGAAGTTTCCCCACTGCCCATGATGTTTTCAGCCAACTGAGCTCCTTTCTCACCCTGCAGTTTATCAATATCTTGTACACGCTGAGCTCCTGAGAAGGGAATCGTGAGATGAGATGAGAATCAAATATGTAATCTGAAAAGCATAAAGAGTGAGTAACCCACCAGGAGAATCCAAGTCGTGGTAAATGTAGACATGCTTGAAGGAGTTTCTGGGGTTCTTGCTCTGCTCAGTCCCATAGAACACCAAAGCGACCAGATCTTTGTCACTGCTTATGATCTTACTAGTGTACACACTGCGCACACACTAGATACAAGAGAGAATAGCATCTATTAGAAATGCACATAAATAAAACGCAGGCAAATAATTAAAAAATAAAAGCTAATGAATAAACAAAGTTCGTTACAGTTAGACTCACCTGCATAGTCATGTCGAAATTTGATGGCTCTCCATCCTCACCCTTGATGAACATCTCTTTGGACGCATCAACCAAAAACACCAGGCTGTCACGGCCACTGACTTTGTAATCGCCTGTTAATTTAAAAGTTATATATAATGAATGTGTAATAATCACATCTTAATTTCATACAAGTTTAATGGAGGACAAAACGAGCAACTTATATGAATGAATTTAATGCAGTTAGCAGTGCTAACCTCCAGAATCTTCTTCGTCTTGCTCAACATCATCGTCTTCGTTTTGATAGTACTCTCTCCACTCCGCCATTACTCTTTGCTTTATCTAAGAACTACGTCAGGGGTGCTTTCAATTACAGTTGCGGGGACAAAAGCAAGTTTAAACTTAGAATCAGGCACTTTTTTCTTTTGAGGAAGAGAACTTTGTATCCCTGTGCGACCGGGGCGGACGTGCATCCAGTGCGCCACAATTTGAGTGACAGCACCACTAGCGTATCAGAGACGACTATTGAATAGCAAGGACCAATGGCAAGACAAGAGCGAAGTGACTGGTTAATCCAAACAAGAGGAAGTAAACAAACGTTTCTGAGAAACGCTTTAGCAGTTTAACAAATATTTTTTAAAGTGTTTTATATACGTGTTTACCATTTGTAATGGTACTCTGAAGCCAGGATCTTAAAAAAATATTAACAAAATAAATAAATTAATTAAATTAAATAAAAAAATTAAATTAAATTAAATTAAATAAGGAAGTCATCCATTTCCATAACTGGCCGTGAACGAATCGTTTTCTCACCCGGATCTTTTCTGAATGTATTGAGTCGGTTCTCAAAAAAGGTCTGAACAATTTGTTCACGAATCAGATATTCAGCGGTTTATAAGTGAAACGAAAAACTTCCCTTTCGAACTTGCCCGACTCGTAACGAGTGATCATTTGGAGTGTATTGAGGATTTGAGTGGAGCAAAATAAATGCAAAATAGTTAAATTGCGTTTTAGAGCATGACAGGATGTCACTAAATGACGAAAATTGCTTTATATGGTTTTCGAATCCGTTTATTTGAAACGAACTGTTCAAACGAACCGATTCGCGAAACTGACTAGTTTATTCAGTGGCGAGCCTGTTCGTGCGTGTTTTAGTTTGCCATCTAGCGTTATGGAGTTTATTACAGATGTTTGGTAAGTAACGTATCTCTGCTGCCATTGGTCGGGTCCGGGTCCCTAATGAATAAGCACATTTGTCACAACCGGAATCAAAATATCTTGAGTCACTGTGACGAAGCTGACCGTGAACGCTGCCTCGGACCTGGTCGCTATTTTCTTGAGATAATTTAAACCCACAACGAACGCGTTCCTTTTGCGTGAATGTTTAATGCGACGATGGGTGTTATGTGAGCCAGCAAAACTGTGAAGTCTGTTTTTCGAGTTCAGTCAGAGCGAGAAATACTAAGTTTCAGTTTGCTAGCAGTAGCACCGAGTTTTTGTTTGTAAACACACGTTTGTCTAAAGTAGCGATGGCTGATGGAAGTGCTTACAACGTACATTTGTACATTTATGACCTGTCAAAAGGACTGGCCCGTCAGCTCAGTCCCATGATGTTAGGTGAGTTCTTCAGCTAGCCGGATCAAGCTGTTCTAGGATGTTGGTGATGCTTCTAGAATAGAGCTTCATGTTTTTGTGTTGAAATTGTTTACTTTTATACGATAGTTTATACATTTATAGAAAAAATTAACCTTATTTAATGGCACCTTTAGAATATATGTAAAGAAATACTGACAACAAATTTTTCTGTATCTTAACTGACAGGAAAGCAAGTCGAAGGAATATGGTGAGTATTTTTTTAGCTAATATGTTTGCAGACCTTGCTACTTATCAGGCAGCAGAATTAGATATTACATTGGGGTCCAATTGTCTGAGACCACTAGTAAAAATACGTAGGTTTAGATTTTTTCTCTTCTTCTAATTGAATAAAAATTTAATTAAACTTTATTATTTTAATTTATTGTTCTTTGGTAACTTAATGAAGGCACACATCAATAGTGGCTTATGGGGAAGAGTTTTTCTATGGAGGAGGAGGCATCACAAGCTGCTATCCGGTAAGAAATGATCAGTGGATCTTTATGCACTACAGTTTATTTCTTAAAGTCACCATGAAATCAAAATTATGTAATATTGCAGTATTTATTATAAATGATTTATCCGTGCACATCATTAATTTAAAAAAAAAAAAAGTGCCCCTTTTATCATGTATAGACTCTTGCAACGTCACCTAGTCTTTTTCTCTGATCATATTTTTGTCAGCATGAGGGCGGGACAACCTGTCACTCACATGAGATCATGTAGTTAGTGATTGCAAACCACAATAACCCAGCAATCCAATCAATTCCTAATGGACTAAATGTCCCACCCTTTTTTCTTGTGTGAGAAATCTTGTTGACTTTACGTGAATATATCTCACAATAGGGAAGAAAAGATAATCACAAATTCTGTTTAATGCTGACTTTAAAAAACCTGAAAGTTAAAGGCTATATATACTGCCGTTCAAAAGTGGGGATCGGTAAGATTAATGTTTTTAAAATAAGACTCTTCTGCTCACCAAGTCGCTTCTGCTTAACCATTTATTTAATTAAAAATACAACAACAAAAAATTCCCAGTAATATTGTGAAATATTATTAAAATTTAAAATGACTGTGATGCAAAGCTGAATTTTCCGCATCACTACTCCAGTCTTCAGTGTCACATGACCCTTCAGAAATCATTCTAATGTGCTGATTTACTGCTCGAGAAACATTTATTGTTATTATCAATGTTGAAAACAGTTGTGTATTTTTTTTTAATAGAAAGTTCAAAAGAACAGCATTTATGAAGGGTCATGTGACACTGAAGACTATAGTAATAATGCTGAAATTTCAGCTTTGCATCACAGGGATAAATTACATTTTTAAAATATATATATATATATATAAGTTATTTTACATTGTAATATTTCACAACATTACTGTTTGTTTTGTATTTTTAATCAAATAAATGCAGCCTTGGTGAGCATAAGAGACGACTTTTAAAAACATTAAAAACGAATCTTGTGTATATATTTGGAGACATTAAAAAAAAAAATCCCACCATAATCAGGAAATACTCTCATGTTTCAGGGTGGTACTATTCTAGGGATGCCTGATTCCACAGTGAACCTTGGAGACACCGAAGTTCCCCGGGACCTCTTTCTGGAATATCTGTCTTCACTCAGGGAGTCTACTTACAGGTCAGTATATTTTTGCATTTAACAGGAAACTGTTGAAATTGTCTTTTTTTAAATCTAGTTTAAAGGCACAATTTGTAAGATTTTTGGATGAAAATGTCCAAAAACCACTAGAACAGTGTTATATATTTTGTTAACTTGTGTACTTACAGTATCCCAAATGTTATCAAGAATGTTTAAGTCCAGAGAAATAAGCAATTTTAAGCGATTTCTGTTTTTATTTTGTAGAAACCATGGAAACACCAAAGACGCTTTAATATATTATATGTTTTATTAGACAAGGGAACAACAGTTTGGATACATTTAGAGACAAACAAATTATTGTACAGTAATACAGCATTTTCTCCATCATGCAATATGTTAAAATGAATTGCATGCCATTTAGCAACACAAGCCATCCAGTATTAAGATGATATTCTAATATTGATCTAGCTTACTGCAGTGTGCAACAAGTGTCTCATAGCAGCCGCGAAGCGGACGCACAGAGTAACGTTAAAACATAATTTTTAACACACTCAAATGTATCTAATATGATAAAACAGTGCTGCATTACCCCACATACGCTTGATCAGAAGAAGTAGAAGCAGCGACTGTGGCATAATAAAAACTCTGCTGCTCGTCTCTCATTAGCAATCGCTTCAGCGGGCTCGTACAGTGGCCCTGTTCTGCTTTATACTACAGTAACATTAATAATCTCATCCATGAATTTCTGCCCAAGTCCCGTCCCGATTCTTTTCCACCAGCTGTGAGGTGAAGACAACAACTCCCAAGATTCCGCGCTCAAACAAGACAGGCGTCATCAATCTACGCCATCAATCTAGCGGCGAAAAACGACACAGTTTGGCTTTAATATTGAGACAAAATATGGCAGATGTGTTTGAGAAACCTCATTATTTTTGCTATTCTATTTGCAGTTTGCACTAGTGGCACAGAAATGACACACTTTACACATGCAAATCTGTACTTCCTTCTTTTCTTTCCACAGCCCTGTAAAATACCACCTTTTTGAAAACAACTGCAACACCTTCAGTTCTGAGGTTGCACAGTTTTTAACAGGAAAAAAGATTCCCTCATACATCATTGACCTCCCATCTGAGGTGCTCGCTACGTAAGTTTGCCCTTACAACTTTGCAATCAAATACATCAGTGGTAGTATTAGTAATAATAACTAGATTGAATTACATGATTTCTTCTCCATAGGCCTTTTGGACAAGCGCTCCGTCCTTTTCTAGATTCGGTCACTATCACGCCATCTGGGAACATTGGCATGAATGGATATGGCCAGCGGTAGATCTGGCTGCATCTAAGAATGTATTATTACAACAGTTATAAAGAGTCACATAGTGCCTTTCCAGATAAGAGAATCACTTTTATATAAAAGCAGGTCTTCCATTTTTCCTGCTCAGTGCCTTTTTATAAAGAGATAACTTTTCAGTCTATTGAATTTTTGAATATTTCCTTCAGTGATCTGTGATGAATACAAATGCACCAATTAGTCTGTATAGTTGACTTTACAGTACAGAATTTACAAAAACAAAAAAAATTCTAACTACAAGTAATATATAAATAGATTAAATGTGCCAAAGCAAATTTGAGCAGGATTCCCCTCATCGGTCTGCAGGTGTCTCTGTCCTACCTCAACATGATCTGATACTTCAGATGCTTTGAGAGCAATAGAGGATGAGAATAAGGTCACTGATTCTGTGACTGATACATAAATGTATAGACTATTAGACAACTCATTCTCCTTATCTGTTAATATCTGTCACACTGTGCAGTACTCATTTTCAGAGATGTCTAACTCAGTCAGTCTTTATACATGCTCAGTCACTTCCTTTGTACTTTACTGATTATTGATGCTTTCTGTATTGTAAATTATATAATCTTACCTTTACTCTAAACCGTTAACCTTCATATCAATTCTAGAGTGCATTGAATATGTACTCAAGATGGTTTAATGAGATCAGTGTTACAGGAAGCACAATAAGTGTCATAAAACTAATGAGTGTTTTAAAAATGTGCATGTGTCACCAGCAATGGACCCAATGGGGCAGTTGTTTTTAAACATTTGTTACTCTGTTTTTGATGTGAATGTGGTTTCAGTAACACAACACCATTAATAATATTTATACAACTAACACAGTATTTAACTCATAGCTTTCTAATGGTAAATGGTCAAACTCTTTAAAGTCCATAGGATCAGTGTAATCATAAAAGCATTACTGTGCCATTAAGCAATTTAATGTACATTTTTAACATGTGCACAATTTCTAATTTGATATATGGTAACACTTTACACTTTAAGGTCTCATTTGTTAACATTAATATATTATTAACATGAACTAACCATGAGCAATACATGTTACTGTATTTATTAATCTTTGTTAATGTTAGTTAATAAAAAATATAGCTGTTCATGTTACCTCACAGTGCATTAACTAATGTTAACAAATACAACTTTTGATTTTAATAATGAATTAGGAAATGTTGAAATTGACATGAACAAAGATAAATATGCTGTGGAAGTGCAGTTCATTATTAGTTAATGTTAACTAATGTAGTTAACTAATGTTAACAAATGAAACCTTATTGTAAAGTGTTACCTGATATTTTATATATGATAAACATTCGTAGGACAAATTTCCGCAGTATGATTTATTTCATTAAGTTCAGGTTATGCTGCCTAATGTATCTGTACTACTGTTCTGTAAATACTATTTAGAGCTCTTAGTTAGTTACTTTCTGCCTCAAATAAACCTCATTTATGTATTTATGTGTGTTTAATATCATTGTGTTCCTGCTTGAAAAACAACAACTACATTATGAAAGTATAAAGAAGTGTTTTTGTTTTTAATTGTCAGGTTGCATGACTTTAGTAATATACACTATAAAGTTTTGGGACACCTGCCTTTACATGCACATGATCTTTAATGACATCCCATTCTTAATCTGTAGGGTTTAATATGGAGTTGGCCCACCCTTTGCAGCTCTAACAGCTTCAACTCTTCTGGGAAGGCTTTCCACAAGGTTTAGGAGTGTGTTTATGGGAATTTTTTTATCATTCTTATAGAACCGCATTTGTGGGGTCAGGCACTGATGTTGGACAAGAAGGCCTGGCTCGCAGTCTCCGCTCTAATTCATCCCAAAGGTGTTCTATCGGGTTGAGGTCAGGACTCTGTGCAGTCAAGTTCCTCCACACCAAACTCGCTCATCCATGTCTTTATGGACCTTGCTTTGTGCACTGGTGCTCAGTTATGTTGGAACAGGAAGGGGCCATCCCCAAAGTTGGAAGCATGAAATTGTCCAAAATGTCTTGGTATGCTGAAGCATTAAGAGTTCCTTTCACTGGAACTAAGGGGCCAAGCCCAAACCCCGAAAAACAACCCCACACCATAATCCCCCCTCCAGCAAACTTTATACTTGGCACAATGCAGTCAGGCAAGTACCGTTCTCCTGGCAACCGCCAAACCCAGATTCGTCCATCAGACTGCCAGACAGAGAAGCGTGATTGGTCACTCCAGAGAACACGTCTCCACTGCTCTAGTCCAGCGGCGGCGTGCTTTACACCACTGCATCCGACACTTTGCATTGCACTTGGTGATGTAAGGCTTGGATGCAGTTGCTCGGCCATGGAAACCCATTCAATGAAGGCTACACAAAGTTTAGAGGTCTGTAGCTATTGACTCTGCAGAAAGTTGGCGACTTCTTTGCACTGTGTGCCTGAGCATGTGCTGACCCCGCTCTGTGATTTTACGTGGCCTACCAGCCGAGTTGCTGTTGTTCCCAATTGCTTCTACTTTGTTATAATACCACTAACGGTTGACCGTGGAGTATTTAGTAGTGAGGAAATTTAAAGAATGAGCTCCTGAGAGCAACCCATTCTTTCACAAATGTTTGTAGAAGCATCTGCATGCCTAGGTGATTGATTTTATACACCTTTGGCCATGGAAGTGATTGGACCACCTGAATTAAATGATTTGGAGGGGTGTCCCAATACTTTTGGCTATATAGTGTATATTCTGCTAAATACATAAATGTTATAGACCTCCAATATATAGTATTTACATATTGTAATTTTTCAGGTGTAAATGCTGTATGACTGATTTGAATTTAATGCTATTTAGCTAGCTTTAAGCAACAATGTTTCAGATAAATGTCTAAGATAAATGAATGATTCCAAAGCCAACACTATCATTTCTATAAATGTTTTCCATAGTAAAAATTTACTTAACTTTACACGCAGAAACACATACTGTACAAGAACAACAGTCTGTACTTTTTAATGTTGCGTTTGAATTGCATCATCTTGCTCACATCCTCCATCATCTTCATATCCTCTATCATCTTCTTAAAGGTTCTTTATGCATAGTGAAAATCTGCTGATGACATGTTAACTATAAGGCAGTCTTTAAAAATACAGAAAGAGAGCTTTGTAGTCTATATTAATTTATTTGCTTAAAGTTTTCCAGCTTTCTGGTTTTGAATTTGTGTCTTGTAAATCCACCAAATCAGATACAGACTCTCCTTTCTATATTATTTATGGCGGCATTCACATGGCAGTTTTCTTCTGGTAGCTGTCCACTTGCACAATCCATGACATTTATATGATTTCATGGGCCATGCCACTAATTAACCACTACGGCTTTTCAGGATGTGATCCGCTCATCCAATATTACTGTCGCAAGCAGATAAAAAGATTTTACATCTAATCATGTGGGTAATGTACTTTCAGTACCATTAAAATTAGAGGACAGAAGGTCAAGGGAGAGCGTACTGTCTCCATTGCTCATGAGATGAGCAGAGACATTTCAGAACATGCGTGTTTATAGCATACAAAAACACATTTATAAAACATAATCCTTAAAATGTACAGTAGGTGGTATTAAACATAATCTGACTGTCTGATGTCTTCGTCTGCAGCTTGGGCTGTGGTTTACATTGAAAAACTAATCCGTTGTGCAAGAAAGTGTTTTTGCATGCAGGTTATGTGTGAGTTGGGTAAAGCTGGAATGACAGATTGTGCTTTTTTTTAAAGCAGATTCTTGTATATGTATATTCTATATGATCCATAATCAATGCATACCTACACTCACCTAAAGGATTATTAGGAACACCTGTTCAATTTCTCATGAATGCAATTATCTAATCAACCAATCACATGGCAGTTGCTTCAATGCATTTAGGGGTGTGGTCCTGGTCAAGACAATCTCCTGAACTCCAAACTGAATGTCAGACTGGGAAAGAAAGGTGATTTAAGCAATTTTGAGCGTGGCATGGTTGTTGGTGCCAGACGGGCCGGTCTGAGTATTTCACAATCTGCTCAGTTACTGGGATTTTCACGCACAACCATTTCTAGGGTTTACAAAGAATGGTGTGAAAAGGGAAAAACATCCAGTATGCGGGAGTCCTGTGGGTGAAAATGCCTTGTTGATGTTAGAGGTCAGAGGAGAATGGGCCGACTGATTCAAGCTGATAGAAGAGCAACTTTGACTGAAATAACCACTCGTTACAACCGAGGTATGCAGCAAAGCATTTGTGAAGCCACAACATGCACAACCTTGAGGCGGATGGGCTACAACAGCAGAAGACCCCACCGGGTACCACTAATCTCCACTACAAACAGGAAAAAGAGGCTACAATTTGCACGAGCTCACCAAAATTGGACAGTTGAAGACTGGAAAAATAATGCCTGTTCTGATGAGTCTCGATTTCTGTTGAGACATTCAGATGGTAGAGTCAGAATTTGGCGTAAATAGAATGAGAACATGGATCCATCATGCCTTGTTACCACTGTGCGCCTGCACAGTGGTGGTGGTGGTGGTGGTGTAATGGTGTGGGGGATGTTTTCTTGGCACACTTTAGGCACCTTAGTGCCAATTGGGCATCGTTTAAATGCCACGGCCTTCCTGAGCATTGTTTCTGACCATGTCCATCCCTTTATGACCACCATGTACCCATTCTCTGATGGCTACTTCCAGCAGGATAATGCACCATGTCACAAAGCTCGAATCATTTCAAATTGGTTTCTTGAACATGACAATGAGTTCACTGTACTAAAATGGCCCCCACAGTCACCAGATCTCAACCCAAACATCTTTGTGCACTGAGCCAGAAATCTCCACTTTTGTTTAAATCCGTATTTTCTGATTTAAACGTCTGGTATTGTTCATTTGGGGGTCACACTTTGTGTTGTTTACGGTCAAAAGGGACCAAACACCTGAAATGTAGCTTTTGGAGAGAGTTAAGGAGTGATAAAAAGAGATATCCAAAATCCCCTTTGTAAACTACGGTGACGCATTGCTGCCACATACTTATTATTTTTCCACTCAATTATATCGTAATAATGAAATATCATTTTAACGACATCTTTTCTCGTAATGACAAAAAATAACAAGGAATAGGCTAGGCTATATAAATTCTCTAATGTGGATAAAGGCATATTTTGGAATTATTAATCTTACTTGGAAAAAAACCCAAAAGAAACGCTGCAAACCAAATGTATACAAAAACAACGTAAAGTGAAATAGGAATATATGTTGTACTGACAAATGCTTAGTTTGTGTAGTTGAGAGTACTTGATATTTTACTTTAGATTTACTCTCGACAGTATAGAATTGGTATAGAATTACTGACTCCCAGAGTGCATTGCAGCATGAATAAGCAATTGCTTTGTTTGACTATTTTTGCGTTTATTTGCTGTCAGTAGCACAACAAAGACAGCAAATAAAATTATATCAGTTACATGCCTGATGTTTCACAAGGTGTTTTTGACATAAATGTTAGCAATACAATTTCAATAGATCATAATTCTACATGAAAAGTAGACTAGTCCTTTTAATAGCAACCTTTTTATTACTTCTCACTTGAAACCACAAATAGCTGATTTCTTGTTGCATCACTGCTTAAATTGGAAAGGAATTATAGTAATATAAAAGTTCCAAGTGCCTAACCAAAGGGAACACTAATCACCAAAATGATGAGTTCAAACAAAATCATTTTAGGAAATCAACATCAAATATGAAGTCAATTTATCGGCTGTTCTCTCAAAAATATCAATTGGAGGAACAGAGCTATAACAGAGCAGGGAATTGTATAGACCTCTTCTTGGTGACCAACAGCATTGTTAGTAATTTAGTATTGGACTTAATGAATATGGGGCATATAGATCTTGTTTGCAACTAATTTGCATCTGAGATCAACTGTGTGGAAATTATTATTCTTACTTTTATTCTGTATTTTGTTCTGCTCCACCAGTGAAAATAGTTACAACCAAGCCCAAAAATCAGCCGTTGCACATCTCACAGCAACACAAAGAGGTGTTTAGTTCCAGAATAAATCAGTGTTTTGGAATTAATCAGACTCGCTCACTTTAACACTTGACGCCACCTACTGGCGTAATGATGTAACCGACAGTTGCCTCAAAATAGCAATGCACCAACAATGCCCCTAGAACACACCTTGTTTTCAGACCAGCAGACTCATGGGCGAACATATGGGCGCGAGTGCATTTGCTATTTAAACACTGTGGCGCTGGACGTGAAAATGATAACTGCGTCAGGCTGAAACTACCAAAAAAACACTTGCATTGCGACGGATGTATGATAGGGCCCAAAGAGGTGTTTAGTTCCAGAATGAATCAGTTGAGTGAATGATTCAATAACTTGCTCATTTTAACACTTGTTGCCACCTACTGGCGTAATGATGTAACCCGCAGAAAGACACTGATAAAAAGCCCACCACTAATTAACAGACATGTGTTGCTAGATGATATTTAACACATGCAGTGCAGGCTACTGCACTTTTCATCTGAAATCACTACATGTGAGTAATTACTTCAGTTTAAGATTAAGAAAAGTGAGCTGTTTATGCTTCAGCAAATTTCCCCTCAGATTTCAGAAATCCAAAAATGTAGTTAATAATTTTACTACTCAAGATAAATGTGCATAACAGACATGTTTTCACTCTCCACACACTTTACAAATGTTGTAAATTTAGAGCTAAAGTTCCTGTCAGAGCTATAAATAAATTAATCTGTTGAATAACTTTTATGGTATAATATTTTATATTTCCGGTCACAATAGTGACCATAAAGAATGTTTTCAGTTATAAAAATGTTTGCTCTAAAAATGTTAATGACTCTTAGTAACATTTGACTCATTAAAAAACATTTGATGAAACATCATGTGGCGTGATGTCAGATGATCACTACCATGGTTGCTTTTCAATCCAATTTTTCCTTGGGATTGCAAATAATGAGAACCTTAACCCAACTCAACGTTAGCATTTTTATTTATCTTTTTATTCTATAATTTAATTTGGATTTTTTTTTTTTATGCTCTATTTGCACCACTTGAGGAAGTAAAAGAGTGTTTGGTGAGTTAGAGAGGATAAAAAGTGGGGGAAAAAAAGAAAGTTCAAGATCTCACATCACTGAGATGATGAGCCGTTGTAAAAATGAATTTAGAGAGATGACGAAATAGACAATTCAATCAAATTCAATCTGTCTAATGCGCTTAAGATATAAGTGTATATTTCTGACTGGGAGATATATATATTTAAAAAAACGACTCGGTTTTCTTCAAAAGTTTGAAAACCTTTAAACCTTTGTGCTGCTTTAATTCTTAAACCGCGGGGAGAAAAGAAGAGGCCCCTGGCATAGAAATCCCACGTGTCTTCAATACATTCATTCCTCTGGATATTTGAAACATTATCTGCTTTCAGGCCAAGTCTAAAATAAACTTGCTGATGCAAGTGCGTCAGTTGTGAAACTAATCCCGCAGTTTGCTATAATCATTCTGTTTGTGAACCGATACGAAGATTTTAGACCCATCAAAATGTAGGTCAAAAGAAATTAAACCTATAGCTTGGGAGGAAGTGAGAGTGAAATTTTGAGATGAGTGGCAGGTTTTCTCAATGGATCCAGGTGCTTCTAAACCAATTTACAATAATAAAGAACTGAGCACAGAGGAGTGACTGGCTATTTGCATCTCTTTTCACTTGGTGAAGGTCAAATTTGACAGAGAGTCTACTGAGACCTCAAACAGACCTGACTGTTTATGAGACATTAAAACACACCAGAGATTTTATAGCCATGAAAGGGCATATAGCTGGTTTAGTTATCAAAAAATATTTGTCTTTCTTTCTTTCCATTTTTGTTAAACATATGGCCACCACTATTTGAGACAGCATCCTCGATAGTGTTCAGCACATTTTGTAGGTATTGATCAATTTCAATATCATTACTGATTTATTAATAATAATAATAGTAAATATAACGTTTATTATTTTATAATTATATAATTACTTTTTATAATTAAACATATAAGTAATTATAATGGTGCAGTGGTCAGTATCTATCAAAAGTGGTCCAAGGAAGGAACAGTGGTGAACCGGCGACAGGGTCATGGGCGGCCAAGGCTCATTGATGCACGTGGGGAGCGAAGGCTGGCCCGTGTGGTCCGATCAAACAGACGAGCTACTGTAGCTCAAATTGCTCAAGAAGTTAATGCTGGTTCTGATAGAAAGGTGTCAGAATACACAGTGAATTTGACACATACCACCTATAAGCATTGTTGCAGACCATGTACACCCTTTCATGGAAACGGTATTCCCTGGTGGCTGTGGCCTCTCTCAGCAGGATAATGCACCCTGAAACAAAGCAGAAATGGTTCAGGAATGGTTTGAGGAGCACGAGTTTGACGTGTGGACTTGGCATCCAAATTCCCCAGATCTCAATCCAATCGAGTATCTGTGGGATGTGCTGAACAAACAAGTCCGATCCATGGAGGCCCCACCTCACAACTTACAGGACTTAAAGGATCTGCTGCTAACATCTTGGTGCCAGATACCACATCACACCTTCAGGGGGCTAGTGAAGTCCATGCCTCGATGGGTCAGGGCTGTTTTGGCAGCAAAAGAGGGACCAACAGAATATTAGGCTATAATGTTATGCCTGATCGGTATATATATATATATATATATATATATATATATATATATATATATATATATATATATATATATATATACAGTATATGTACTATGTATGTATATAAGCTATATAAGCAAATTTTTCAATAAGCAGAAAATGTATGATTGTAATTTGCCTTATTATGCAAAGGGGTTTAGCAAAATCTTTCCTTCTAAAAATGTCATAATGCCCTTTGGGACTCATAAATAGGACCAAAAACATAAACACCTGCATATAATTACAATGTTGATTTAGGCTACATCTACATCACTTTTACATCATTTCATGTTCATTTTGAAACAAAAGTAACAATAAAAATGTATAAATTAAATGTCTTGGTTATAAAGCAACATAAACTTTGTTGCTCGTCCCATCAATACGTGCACTCTTGCATTGCTTCATTTCTTCATCATATTCTCTTCTTCTGTTAAATGGTCTGATCTCAAATTCCTTTCATTTTATTCAGTAGAGAGACTGAATAATACATTCTCCATCTTATAACTAAATATATAAAGAGAAGAGTGCTGTATATCTGTTAATAGTTCTCCATATCAGGACTGTCAAGGCTATATTTCACGCTTCAGCAAATCCATCCAAGACCTTGCATCTGACAGCATTCATTTCAAGCACAGAAGAACCGCACTGCGGTCTTTCATACTTTTACAAAAAATAAAATAAAATAGAGAACAGCTGACAGGTTGCCAATGAAAAAGGAATACATAACTAAAAAGACTGAGAAAGTTTAGAAATAAAGAAAAAGGAGAACCTGATGTGAGATGACCTGATGAGAACATTGATCGGAGTCTTTATCTGTTGGCAGTTCAGAGGAATGTAACGTCTGACCAAAAAGACAAAAGCAACTGTGAACGATTTACAAGTAAAATGCTGTCCTTGTTACATAGAGGAAAAATGAGATTCAATGAAATGCTACAGTGAATGAATAAAGGGCAAGATAAAATATGCACATAACACACACAAACAGAGTTTAACTCGGAGAGCAATGCATTCTGATGAGAGGGCACATTTATCTTCCAAACTGAGAGCGAAAGGCTCTGGCTCAGGATACATTAAATTGCACCGATTATTCAGATTCAACATCATAACCATCATATACGTACAAATTAAGCATGCTCTCAAAAGCAGGTCAGAACACACACACACACACAACTGACGTTCACACAAGTCATTTAATTTCTTTTCATCCTTTCTTATGATTGTTCTCCCACAAATAAAAATTCTGTCATCATTTACTCGCCCTCATGTCGTTCTAAACCTGTATAATTTTCTTATGTAGAACACAAAAGAAAATGTTTTGAATAATAGACATGGCCACTTTTTATCCATGCAATTGTAATGAATGTGTAGTATGGTTTTCATGCTTCAAAAAGGGCACAAAAAGCCGAAAACCCTTCTAAAGCCAGCCAGGGAAACTGTTTGACCAGGCTGGGAGACTCTAGACCAGCAAACCATCTCAAGTCAAGTCAAGTCACCTTTATTTATATAGCACTTTTTACAATGCCAATTGTTTCAAAGCAGCTTCACGGTGTTAACAGGAAAATAATGCAACAGCATTTGATTGGTGAAAACCAATCTGGTGAAAACGGTGACGTTAATTTCAAGTATCATATAGTGTCAATGCGGGCAGATCGGTAATATAGATGAATTTTAGGTGTCCCCAACTGAGCAAGCCAAAAGCCAAAGGCGAGGGTGGCAAGGAACAAAAACTCCTTCAGGGTCAGAATGGAGAAAAACCCTTGAGAGAAACCAGGCTCAGGCGGGGTGCCAGTTCTCCTCTGGCCGACGAACAAACAGTGTATGATTATGATTCAGGCAACATTACAGATCAGAAGTCATATTAGATAAATAGATATTCGTAAGATTATTCGAAAGATTGGAGTCGTCACGCCGGAGACGGGTTTAATGAGGAAACGGTTTTTGTAGCAGAAAAGCACCATCAAATTGTCATAAAGTGGTCCACATGACTTGTATGCTCATATCGTCTTCACTCACCCCTTGTGATCATTTATTAAACATTATCACTAATCTGATTCAACTATCAGTAAGTGTGTGGTCAGTCTATAATAGTAAATATAACAATGTTTATTATTTTATAATTATATAATTACTTTTTTTTTAAGTGTGTGGTCAGTCTTTTAAGCTCCATTTAATAAATTTTTGCTATAATTACATGTCATGATTTCCCCTGGGTTTTGTGTTCTGCATTCTAGGACTTTTATTTTGAAGTTAATTTTCTGTTTCCATTGTTCCCTGTGTTTTGTTCCTGTTTGTCTTAGCTGTCTTGTTTCTTACCATAGCAATTCATTACCCTCACCTATTCCTTGTTAGCCTCTTCTTATCCAGTGTATATCCCTGTGTTTCAGTAGTCTTTTGTTGGTCGTTGTCTTGATGTGTGTTTTTGTAGAGCTGTTGTGTTTTTGTTCCCCATTTGGATTATTGTCTTCTTCCCATTCTGGATCTTTTTTCACTGTTTGGATCAACTTTTTTTGTTTGTGTTTATTCAATAAAACTGCTACGAATAAATCCTCGCCTCTCCTCTTCCCTGCGTACTGTAACAATACACAAATTCTGTGACGGGGCCATGGCTTATTGATGCACGTGGGGAGCGAAGGCTGGCTCGTGTGGTCCAATCAAACAGACGAGCTACTGTAGCTCAGATTGCTCAAGAAGTTAATGCTGATTCTGATGGAAAGGTGTCAGAATACACAGTGCATTACAGTTTGTTGTGTATGGGGCTGCATAGCTACAGACCAGTCAAGGCGCCCATGCTGACCCCTGTTCACCACTGAAAGCGCCAACAATGGACACATGAGCATCAGAACTGGACCACGGAGCAATGGAAGAAGGTGACTGAATCACATTTTCTTTTACATCACATGGATGACTGAGGCAAACCGACAGTCACAAAGAATTCTTGTAATGTGCAAGAAGAAAGTAGGAAAATGTTTAATAAAGTAGAATTTGTATAGTTTATTTTGACTTTAAAGTCATCAAGACATTGACATTGTCTTTGAGACATTGCGTTCTCAAAAAGGACAGGCAAAAAAGGGCAGAGTAGGATATATATAATATATATACTGAGAGAAAACCAAAAGAGATCTGTGAGATGCCTTATTCATCCTGTCCTTCTTCCTCTCTTCAGAAGTCTAGGTTATGTTTGTCACATCTTAACCCTGTGAAGAGAGATGATCAAAGACAGAAGTCCCACCAGAGCCCATCACAACTACACTATACGTGAAGAATGGAAGAGAATGCCAGAAACACTGCACAAATTCAAAAAGTTGATTTAATCATGTTGATATTTTGACAGTGGACAGTTTGGCCATTTTCTGTCTGTGCACTAAAATGTCTTATAATGTTGAATAGGAATGGTTATAAGACATGGTGATGTGCTGATGGACAGGGGTGGGGACACTTCAAGGGGATTTTGGCATCAAAACACCTCAAATGTAAATTCATGTTTGATGTTTACACAGTTTTCACGTTCTTCAAGGCATGTGGAACAGTGTATTACATTACACTAACAACAAGCAACCGATACTATAATGTATGTTTATATAAAAATGTATGCCACATGAACAATTTTAGTTAAAACCATGTTACATAACAGTCTCATTATATTTTTGAATATATATATATATATATATATATATATATATATATATATATATATATATATATATATATATATATATATATATAATTTATTATTTTAATCTTATATCTGTTGTTTAACAGTTGAGATTGTTCTTTAAAGCTGATCTAACAGCAGAAGACAAGCCGCTGTTTAAATCCCAGTTGCTCAGATGGGGTGTGTTGTAACACTGCGTTACAATGAGCGCCTATTAGAAATATGATATTATATTCTATACTTTTATGAATTTAATTCATTGGTTAATAATGACTGAATGTTCAGAATGTTCAGAAATTAATTGTTATTATGATTTGAACTATGCTGTATTTAGCGTGTTTGTTGTCAAACTCCAATTTTTTTACATTTTTAATGATTAAAAAATGCAAATATTTTATTTAATAAACTTAAACTTAAAAAGGTTAATAATTATATTTTATTGACAAAATATTTTAGTTTGTCTTGGATATTTTTTGATTATATCAGGTAACATTTTAAGCTGTCATTTGGTCAAGTCAAGTCAAGTCAAGTCACCTTTATTTATATAGTGCTTTTAACAAGTCCAATTGTTTCAAAGCAGCTTCACATTGTTAACAGGAAAATAATGCAACAAAATTTGTACAGCCATATACTGTCAATATGTTCATATACTGTCAATGCGGGCAGATCGGTAATATAGATGAAATTTAGGTGTCCCCAACTGAGCAAGCCAAAAGCCAGAGGCAACGGTGGCAAGGAACCAAAACTCCTTCAGGGCCAGAATGGAGAAAAAAAACCTTGGGAGAAACCAGGCTCAGTCGGGGTGCCAGTTCTCCTCTGGCCGACGAACAAACAGTGTATGATTATTTGGTCATGTTACATTGTGCCCCTCACATGTTACAATGTACCCCACCCAAAAGAGAACTCGGGCACGCTGTAAGAAGATTTGTTTATGCATTCATTCGAAGCGCAAACACGGAAAGCCCACAAATCAGAGACATTCTTTCAAGACAAATTCACACAAAAAATAATGTCAACATGCCCATCTTGTCAACTATCCTAGCAAACATAGGAGGCTAAGTCTTAAGTGAACGTAAACAGTCAAGAAAGACAATACATGTGTATCAGCATCAGTGTACTGGATCAGTGAATTATGTCTTAAAGGGACAGCATCCTAATATTCCTGCTGTCTGTTTTTAATGTTAATCAAACAACAAAAGACAAGGAATTCACTAACAGCTCTTGACTGAATAGCTTTTGTAACTTTAATAATGATTAATCTTTATAATTCATACAGTGAAGCTTAAATGCAATGTTGTTTTACATTTGATTATTACATTTCTGTACCTGAAAACTACTGTTAGATACCTGAAAAACCTGAAAGCATTGTTTCTTTTATTTGTATCTTTGCTTTATTGTATTTATTTGTGCTGTTGCTCTTAGTTTGATTGTTCTTTAAAAAAAATGACAGTAGTCCTTTTTCCCCTGAACATAGCACATACCGAACCATACCAAAACTGTGACCCTAAAACCATGATAAAAACTGAACCGAACTAATCGAACTAACCAAGTATGACGACTCTCTAACTCGAAAAGAAACCTAACAACGCTTTCCTAAGGGTGGCTCCGCCAAGGAGTCTCACAGAAAGCCATACAACCTGGCTTGAACCCCCAGACTGAGCTCTAAGAGCGGAGTTCTCGGCAAGATGACTCTCTAAAGCAAGAGGATGCCTAACTACGTTCTACACCAAGGAAGCTCACAAAAGAGCTTGAATACTGCTATCCAGGCGGAGCTCTGGGGGCAGAAGCCTCAGCAGGACGACCCTCTAAAGCGTGAGGAGACCTAGCAACGTCCACCTTGAAGACAGTTAACCAGGGAGGCTCAAAAAAAAAGAAAAGCCTACAACCCAGTCCACTGCCTCCACGGAGCTCCCAGAGCGGAGGCTTCAGCATAATGACCCTCTATAGCGAGGGAAAGCCTAACTACGCTCTGCGTTAAAAAAAAGATCACCTCACCAAAGAGGCCCACAGAGAGCCATACAACCTGGACATGTTATCTTATGCAGAGCTCTGGGGAGTGGAGATCTCAACACGACGACTCTCAAAATTGAGAGGAAACCTAACAACACTTCCCTAAAGAAGGTCCTGCCAAGGAGGCTCACAGAGAGCCATACGACCTGGCATAGCAACCCCAACCAAGCTCTAAGAATGGAGGCCTCAGCTAGACGATTCTTTAAAGTGAGAGAAGGGAGCCTAACTATATATAAGCTATGGACTGCTTACCAAGGAGGCTCACAAAAGAGCCTGACAACTCAATACTGCTATTCAAGCAGAGCTCTGGGGAGTGAAGGCCTCAGCAGGATGACTCTCAAGAGTGAGATGAGGCCTAACAACATTCAACCTTAAAGACAGTTCCACCAAGGAGGCTCAGAGAGAGCCATACCACTATATATTCTACCTTCTATAATGGAATGATGCTGAAGTCAGAACAAGCTCATTACAGGAAGCAGAGGACCTTGCCCATAACTGGGAAGGTTCTACTCCATGCTCATCCTAAATGACCAATGGGAGTTACCAGCTAAGGCAAGCTACAACTATTGTAAAACCTGTAATATGATTTGGTCTCTAGGGTCCAGCATTCTCAGAGGTTTCGTACAACAGGAATGGTTTGCCCAAGGTGAACATACCACTTCCTGTTGAAGTCCAGAGACCAGAAGAGCTCCGAGCCTTCTTTGGTCGACAGATCACAAGAAAGTATAAGGGGGCCAGGCAAAAGTGCTAGCCGCACCATTATAAATGCTCAACTGAGACTCATACAGCAACATACCGAGCTCCTACTATTAAGGATTCCATTTACACTCAACCATGAAGACATTGCCATCAAGGGGAGCCAAATGTCTTCTTAAGACTGCAGACACTCCCGAAGGTGCCTTATGACAAAGAAGTGTTTGCAAACTGGGGCAAAAACCCACTTCTTGATGGGTCAAAAGAGCTAATCCCATGGACTGGACGACCCTGCTTCACAACCCGACTAAACCAAAAGAAAAAAAGGGTCTCTCTAGACTCATGCAAACACGAACTACTATCCCTCAAGTGAGAAGAAAGAAGCAAAAGCTTCTTACCGGTCTCTTTCAGTCAGTCTCGAGAATGCATCCCAAAGAGCGCCTCACAAAGAGCTCCTTGGCAAACACATAATGCACAAGTTGTGTGTCCTAAAGTGTTGTATCTGATATGGAGGCACATGCTTCCTGAAACTCTTGGCTGAATGATCGTCTTCATAAGTACTTTAACGAAACTTGAAGACAAAATAAATTGCTGACGTGTACTACAGACACCCTTTTGTACTCTGGTCGCACCAGTAGTAACATCATAGGCTGTCGCCGGCCATTGTTATTTCCACGTTTAGACACGTGCTTCAGAAACCAGTCATGCTGGAGGCGATCTCTAAAAAGCAGAATGCAGTGCAAGTTCCCATTTGAAAGGGAAACACCTTTACTTACAGACCATAATCTAGCCTCTGCAAGACGGGACGGCTGAGACATCCAGAATAGGCTGTTCAAATGAACATTATTATTGGTGAGATCAAACTGCTGCAAAACCAACTGACATATCATATACAATACGTTATAATATATATTGTTTACAATAAGGTAATAACGTATAATATAATTAAATATTTATTTCCCCTTTTTGCATGTTCTTCTTCACTCTCAATTGGAATTTTTTCTTCTTCAATATCTATAAATGTCTGTGAACTAAGCCCTTCAGTAGAGTCTCCTCTCCTTTCACACTATAACCAGGAACTGATGGAAAATATGCCCCCACCCTTTCTCTCTCTCTTTCTCTCTCTCTTTCTCTCTCTCTCTCTCTCTCTCTCTCTCTCTCTCTCTCTCTCTCTCTCTCTCTCTCTCTCTCTCTTGTGTTGAAAACAGAAGGGAGGAGTTTTAATTTGAATACTGAACTGTTGCCCTTCACAAGGCTCAGAGACAGCACTCTGAGTGGATCGCTGTGGATTAAAACACCTGTCTGTGGGTTCACTCGCTCCTCTGGAAAGGATTTTTTACAGAAAATTGCTGTGACTGCTTGTTTACAGAGGTGAAAAGAAAACTGAAAAGGAAGTTTTACTACTGGTGTTGAACTACAATGAGAAAACTAAAATGAGACGCATATCTTGACAGGACCAGAGCAAGACAGCAAATGTCCAAGTATTTATTTCTCTCTGAAAGTACAAAGGTAATGCGACTGCAATCAAAGAAACTATCATTTCATGTAACTAACACTTTTCAGTAACTATTTTCTTTTTAATTGTTGAAGGAAATAAACACTTTGTTCTGTTAACAATGCATTTTTATTGAATTGAAACAATTCTGAAATGAAAGCATTTATTGATTTGAACAAATAAAATAAAAACCTAAGCAACTGAATATTCTAAACATTCTAAAAACACAATTTTAATATTTTTAAATCTCTAGATTATTTTAAATATTTGTAACTATATTTAGATGACAATCAAAGTCATTCAACACTTTCAAGAATTCTTCCTTTAACATTGATGCTTAGGTATTTTCACTCTCAAAGTGAGGTAAATCATTGAGTGCAGTGTGTCGAGTGAAGCATGGCTGGAAATTGTTTTTTACTACATCTTCTGCTCACTGCCATTCTGGGATGGGCTGCTAAAGCACAGGACGAGACTTCTACTGATATGGACATCCAAACCACCAATCAGACCTTAGATCCTTTGTTGATTTCTGTGGCATCAGAGGGGCCTCCAACTTTGACCACACCTGGAGAGGTGGAGGAGGATACTGTGCCGTCCACTGGCACCCGTTGCCGGGGTTACTATGATGTGATGGGCCAGTGGGACCCTCCTTTTAATTGTAACGCAGGTATCTTCTTGTACTGTTGCGGCACCTGTTTCTACCGGTTCTGCTGCCAATTCCGTCAGCAGCGACTGGATCAGACCTCCTGCTCCAACTATGATACTCCCATTTGGGCCAACACTGGAAAGCCTGTGGCCACCAACACTGAGGTGCAGCCAGATCATGAGCGGGATCGAACTCACATGATTGTGTACATCATCTGTGGTGTGGTGGCCATCATGGTCCTGGTGGGAATCTTCACCAAACTGGGGCTGGAGAAGAGCCGTGGAGGCCAGAACGATCTCAGTAACTCCAGGTGAGTAGAAATTTGCTTCTTTTTTTTTATTATTTTTAAAAAATATAGTGAGCTGCTATGCATCCCAAATAAAACTGAACCTCCATAATTGACTAATGTGAAATGGTAACTACACACTACAAAAATAGTGCTCTCCACATTAGACTCACAACTGAGTCCACAGGAGCTATACCGTTAGCATGTTTCGAACTTGAATGTTATTTGCATTTAAATGAAAATGTATTACAGTTGAAGGTTATAGTTATAAATTGATATTAAATGCAATTAGTTGAACTTGTGAGAGTGTTTTTGACCCACTTAAATAATACTTAAGTTCATCTGTATATGTAATTTCATAATTACTTCTTTTATCTTTGAAATATGGTTAAAGTGTATTGCCGAATATACTGACAAACCTTTATGATAAACTAAAATATACTTCACTGTAATTTCTATTGAAACTTGCACATCACGTTTTTAGATATATTTGTACTTACACATTTGTAATGAAGTTTTAGTACATTTAAAATATATTAACAATAAATGTAATACAAAATAACTCACTATAGTTCAAAATATTAACTACAATTAATTAACTATTAAGTAAAAGTGCTTTACATGTGCTTTAGTATAGTCAACACATTAAAAGTGTATTTATTTAAAGCATTACAAAAGATTATTAAAACAATGATTAAAAATGTAATGTAAAGTAAAACTTTTAATTTGACATTCTTAAAAAGTGCATTTAAAAAAGTGTACTTCAGTATGTTAAGAACTATAATTGTGAAAGTGTACTCTCAAAATATATACTTTTATTTGAAGTAGGCTATATTACAAGTGCACATTCAATACATTTCTAGTAGTGCCCTTCTTTTCACAAGGGCTAACTTCTCCACAAACTATAAATGTGAGGTTATCTTAGATTTTGAAAGATGGTATCTTAAAGCAACATAAGTATGCTGCCTACAGTAAAAATAAAGGTTCTTTATTTGCATATATGGTTCCATGATGATCCAGTAACATCCATTGAACCTTTCCATTGCACAGAAGGTTTCTAAGGTGGAAAAAATATTCAAATGTTTTTACACTAAGAAAAATGGTTCATTTAAAAACTGTTCACTGAAAGGTGGTTCTATAATGTTTCTTTTTGGCATCACTGTGAAACTCCCTTGTGGAACCATTTTTGAGAGTGTACTTTTTTTTTTTGCAGTCCAAATAGCGATAGATTCTATTTACATTAAGTGAAAATAGCATATTTTCTTAGTAGTAATTGCTATTTACACTAAGTGCAAATAGCGATAAATGCTATTTACACCAAGTGTAATAGCAACTACACTCTAAAAAAATGCTGGGTTAAAAACAACCCAAGTTGGGTTGAAAATGGACTAACCCAGCGACTAGGTTGTTTTAAGCAAACATTTAACCCAACCGCTGGGTTAAAACAACCCATTTACTGGGTTAAAACAACCCAATCGCTGGGTTAGTCCACACAACTTGGGTTGTTTTTAACCCAGCATTTTTAAGAGTGTAGATTCTCTTTACATTAAGTGAAAATAAAATTTTTCTAAGCGATAGATAGATGATATTTAGTGCAAATAGCTGCAGATGCTATTTACTAAGTGAAATAGCATACTAAGTGAAAATAGTGATATATTCTATTTACACCATGTAAAAATGGCAGTTCTTTGCAATATGTGTAAATAGTAAGTACTTGCTATTTATACTTTATTTTGACAGATACATACTATTTGCACCTCAGTATTGTTGTACAATAACAGGAAGAAATAATAACATGTAGTGTAAATGATTATATTTATTAAAATTATTAAATGGATGCAGCCTTGGGACAATAAATGCCCTTCCTACACCTACCTCTAATCCTACCTAATAAATAATTGTATTATTATTAAACATTTTCGTTAGACAATTTATTTCCACTTGTACAACATTTTCTTAATTTCTATTGAAAGTAAATGCCTTTCCGATGTGATATGTGATGGGAAAAGGGAGAAGAGCGAGCTCTACGAAAGGTGGATTCGAACCCGGGTCGATTGCGTCAAAACTTTGTTCCACAAGCCTTACACTCTACTGACTACACCACTGAAAACGTTAAAATGTGTTTCTTTTTTTAATCTTGTTTAGGCCCAACCAGGCATTGTCAGGCAGCGCTAGTGTGAAGCACTTACCAACAAGGCATGCTATTTGCACTTGGTGTAAATAGACACTCCGTGTTTTTTTTTTTTTAATGGCCTTTGAGCCAGAAGCAGACATATGTTTTAAAATCCTGTCTAGGTATACAGCTCACTAAGTTTTGGAACAGATAAGACTGACAGTAGTCACAGAATATTTTTATGTTAAAAGTACTACATTCGTATTAGTACATTCAGAGTGTGTTAGTTAACCAAAGCTATTTTGGCCAGCCTTAACATATGTATCACATATAGGCTACAGGAGACTAAAGAACAAGTACCTAGTGCAGCATAAAGCCAAGACTAAAGCCATTAATATGTTCTGCTCTTCTGAATTTAACAATCATATGTACAAGAAAAGAGTGGAAGAAAGTGTTATCCTATAAGGTTATTCTAATATTCATGCCATCAATGCATTGAAAAGCCGATTCAACTAAAATATTCTCAATTCCCAGTTTTTTCCTTCTCTGTCCTTTCCTCCAAACATCAAACTGATTCTTTTGTTCTCGTAGTTCTAAATATTCAAAACATTTTTATGAATATCAGATGACCTGTCATGAGCAATAAAACAAAATACAGGCAATTTATAATTCTCAGCATTCTGCTGTAACCCCATTTTCAGACATGAAATGACCCAATAATGCAAACAGCCCTATCGAGATGAACACATGTGGAGGATGAAAAATATTAATCCGAAGATTAGCACTTTTTTCCGAGGTTAACATCTCTCCAAGATTTCTCACACGCTGAACACTGCACACCAGATTAACTCTTCTTACACGATTAAGAGTTCTCCTGAGATTAACACTCCGCTTTAAGATTAAACCAACTTCTCTACAGATTAACTCTTTTTGATGCTACTGCTGCACTTCACAGCTCTAGACATCTTATTTAAAATTTTCCATTCACACCATTAAAAAGAACCGCAAACATTTGCTCAGATGTTGAATTTGGGCTCCTAAATAATTACTTCTATTTTCAGCCATGCCTTAAAGTGCCCCTATTATGCTAATTTAAAGGTTCCTAATTTTGTTTTGGAGGTGTCCTACAATAGGTTTACATGCACCCAAAGGACGAAACACTTTCATTTTTTCATAATATACATTCCAGCATCACTTATTTTCTTATAGAGTCTGAAACGGTTCATAAAGTATTCAGTCTCTCTAAACCCCACTTTCCGAGAGCCTACTATTCTCTGATTGGTCATATAGCCCAGTCTGTTGTGACTGGTCTACCGCTTACAGCACATGTCAGAAATGAAACGCCCGTTACTATATCTGAATTTCAGCTCTGGATCTTCCTGAGCACTTGTGACAAGAAGAACAGTAATGATGGTGTCAGTTTTACCTCATTCCTCATCTTTTGAAAGTGCATGCAAAGTGGATTTACAGCACAGCGTCTTCTCCGCGTTGACAACACGCATCAAACTCTTCCAGGCCTTAGCTACAACTACAGTGTTTGAGGGCAGGTCAAAGTAGATGAAGCCAATGAAGACCATTAGATGGCATTATGCAAATTTGTTAAAAACCTATGTAGGTTCGTGCAGGAAGGAATTACTGACGACTCGTTTCAGGCAGTTCAGAAACGGTTCTTTCATTTGGGAGACAAACTTTATTTATTGTGCAACTTTGCAGACCTTTTACATTCACAAACATCTATATTATACACTACATAGAATGTACATTTGTGTGAATACATGTGACGTGACTACATGTGAATAACATTTGAAAAAGCATACTTTAATATTTGAATGTTAAACCAGTATATCATATTCCTGGAAATCTCTAACCTATGTAAGCTTGGTTCCGCCACAGAATAAAAAATAAAAAAAGGTAAAAAAAAAAGTCAGAATTGCGTGATATAAAATTGCATGATGTAAAGTTTATATCTCACAATTCTGACTTTATATCATGCGATTCTGACTTTATAACTCGCAATACTGAGAAAAAAAAAGTCAAAATTGCAAGATGTAAACACAATTGTGAGATAAAAAGTCACTAGTGTCTTGTTTTATTCTGTGGCAGAAACAAGCTTTCATACTAACCTCAGTCAATCAGGGAAGAGGAAAGCGGTACTTATCTATCAGGCTGAACTTAAACCACCTATCCATACTTTGTTATAGTTTTGTCATGTAAGCACAGACATGGCCTGCATTCCTTTAAATGTGTCATTTCTGAACAATGAAGGACATACATTGTTGGGAACTAAACATTATAGACCGCACAGAGAATGTGAGTCGTGATAATGTGAGACATAATGCACAGGATACCAAGATTCAAGAGTTTTATTTGTCACACACACAGTTATATACAGAATATACAACCGGCAGTGAAATGTAAATACCAGCAGTGATACTGAAATCCATGGCCAAGACCAAAGGCAAGATTCTGTGCTATACAATATCTCATCCACATGCAGTTAAAGAAAAAAAATCAGCATGCTGGGCATGCTGGACACAGCATACGGGTGTCTGGAGGGGCTGAGATCTTTGAGATATCACATGTATATAGCGTGAGACCTTCTGGATCAGAAGGGGGAACAGAATTTCGAGTCGTGTGAATTTTGAATCCTTTCTTTAATAATTAGGTTACATGAGTACTGTAGATAAAAAAGTCTGTAAAATAACCACACATTCACATTCTTATCACACCTTCCACAGATAATTAGCTTAAAACTGACAGTTACTTATTCCTGTGGAAAATGAGTTTTCAAAAGCCCAAATGTCTTTTCCCATTGATCACTGGCTGTCAAGTTCAGTAGCATTTTTTAATTGATTCTAGGTACTTGCATGGCCTTGGAGGATGGGCTGAGACTGCGGAAAATTGAGAAAGCATAATTTTCAAAATGTGTTAAAGCAACACTAAGTAACTTTTGGTGCTCTAGCGGTTAAACAGAACTGCATGTGTCTTGTGTAAGAACATTGTAGCCGGAGCTACTTCTCTCTGTTTATGTCTATGGCGAGTCACGCAGGTACTGGGCTACTCCGCAGCAGTGCCGACCCGAACCGGACTAAAATAGTCAGAATATACACACTTTTTATAAGTGTACCATAGTGATTCAGGATAAGACAAAAACATGGTTTGGAAAATAGATTGATGTACTCACTCATTATATAAATTGAGCACAAAAAAAAAAAAAAAAAACTTACATAGTGTTGCTTTAACAGTAAGAAAATTTACATATTGCCTTGTGGAGTTTTTCCTTGCCACTGTCACCTGTATCTTGTCCAAAAGGTGTACGGCACTGTAAGCGCTAAACAAATGAATCTGAATTGAATTGAAAATAACTTAAACATTTAAAGGGATAGTTCACCCAAGAATGAAAATTACCCCATAATTGACTCACCCTCAAGCCATCCTAGATGTATATGACATTCTACTTTCAGACGAATACAATCAGAGTTATATTAAAAAATGTCCTGGCTAATCCAAGCATTATAATGGCAGTAATTTGCAGCCCACAGATTGAAGCTCACAAAAGTGCATCCATCCATTCTAAAAGTAATCCACTGGGGCCTCCAGGCGTTTTATTTAATAAAGGCCTTCTGAAGCGAAGTGAACACGTTATAAAATAAAATATCTAGCCTCCGCCAGACCATCTGAAGTCAGTCTGAAAACCCCGAACCCCTGGCCCTGTAAAATTCTGACTACAAGACTATAATGCAAAGTAAATTTACTGACACATTCCAAGTGAGTCTGCACATAAATTCAGGGTTACTTTTTGAAAAAAGGAAGGAGAGAAGGATAAAGTGAGGAGGGATCAAGCAGAATACCTCTCCTCCAGCTCCCCCTCTCCTCCTTCAAACCCCTGAGCTTGTTTGTCAGATTTTAACCTGTGTCTTTCCTGTGGCTCCAAACTGTCTGAACTCAGTTGACATGAACGAGATGTGGCTGCTCATAGCTGCGCACTGTGTGTTTGTGTGTTAATGTGTATGTACAAGTGTGTCTTCGTGTCTCTCTGATTCTGGAGACGTCTCTCCCGCATGGTTGAGTCTTAGTGGGTGTGCACTGACATTTGCGTCCTCCTGGCCCCCCTGCCTCTGTCTCATCTCCCTCCTGTTCCTCTGAGGCTAAAGTAAGGGTCTATGCTTTCCGACAAAGCAACTCATTACCACACTCTTTGGCTTTTCTTTAGCTCTGCATATGCCCTCTGGGTGACATGATGATCTAATGCAAAACTTTCTGACTCTTAGAACATAAATAACAGACCATATTTCTTGTAAAAATTGCAAAAGGGAGGGGGGTCACCTAATTTAGTGGTAGTTGTTTAGAGTAAAAGGATACACAGGAAAAACTTCACAACCCTACTCCCATTACACTTGAGAAGCAAAGATGGAGAGAGGGTGACAAAAGGGCAACCAGCAGGACAGGATCAACTGCCGGAAAATGACACTGCGCAACAGGCATACATTTCTAGTGCTTTGGCATTGTAAAGTTTTCACCATGTCAATAACATTGTCTGAAAGAAAGTGTAAAAATGTTTCACCAAAATAAGAACTATCAATATGAATGATTCCCTAAACTTACTGCTGCAAGTATTAATAGAAATAGTGTGCAAATTATTTAACATATAACTGTGCACATTAAGTAAATGACACAATGGTCTATTGGGATGGCACAATGTGAATTTGACTAATTGGTTATATGCGGGTTACACATTACAAGAGTAATTCAGTTCTACATAGCATTAAGCGAGGCGAAGCTGTTCCCCCTGCAATATAATTAGATATGGCATCCTACGGATAATTGCTGATAAAATCACTCAACACAGATCCAAAGATACAGAACCCTGTTCCGCATTAAAACACGACGGCACAGGAAAAGTGACAGGGCTGCCTGTACAAGCGCTTTTTGGAATGACTGCGATGCAACCGGTTATATTACTACAATACATTATGTAGTAATGATTATTACAATTAAGCGAGACAACCAAACTAATTATACATTTGAATCAAAAAGACATTGCTCTGTAATTTGTGTTAGTTGGGTAACTATTAGATCTTTATTAAAAGGGTGAACCTCATTAGGCGTTTGAACTGATATCCATGTATGCCAAAGAATTTAAATAAAGCCAAACTAATTTCAGCGCAAACCCTCTTTTGGCCTTAAAACAAATACTGTCAGGATTTACTAAAAAAGGATTTACTTACAACAGTATTTTTGTGGCTGCCCTTATTGCATGCATTTGTAGGAGTTTCCCTTTCAAATGCAAAATTTATGGGAGGAGAGTATTTAAATGAATCACGCAAGGTGATTTACTAAGGTTTATGCTAGTCAATTTACTAGTATTTGCACCATTATTTATAAAAAAGCATGATAAACATTTTGCGCCTGTGTTGTTAGTAGATCACCCGCACCTCATTATCAGCAGCTCGGCTTGTTTGCGACCCTACACTAATTTGGGCTGCTCTTGGTAGATTGCGTTGGTCATTGTGCTGGATAGTAACTGATTACATGTATTCTGGATTACATGATCAGATTCCAAAAAATATTACTTGTAACTACATTATATTATGTTTTAAAATACTTGTAATCAGACTACAGTTACTTTTTATTTGATTACATATTATTCACACAATGGCAGTAAATCATTCATAATTTATTGATTCTCCCTAATTCTTCTTTGTCAGTTTGGGAAACCCTAACGTAATGTAATGTTTAATGCACTTCATGTTGTTAGATCAAAAGTAATCAAAAAGTAATCAGATTATATTACCTTAAATGTGTAATGTAATGGATTATGTTACTAACTACAATTTTTTCATGTAATTTGGAATCAATAACTGATTTGCACCGGGCAAATTTGCCCCGTTTAGTAAATCTGGCCCTTAGTATAGTATGATCGTTTTATCATTATTATTTGCCTTACAACCAATATCTGCCCATCAAATAGCACATAAATATCCATATCATCTAGTTATTGGCCTCTTTACGAAGCAAACCCTGAGGCAGTTTATAAGAAAAAAATGCACCATTAGCTGCAATAGGAACAGGATGATGATTTAATGCCCCGATATACTAACAGCAAAGTTCTTTTTCGTTCTTCATTTATGGTTAAAACGGAGCTAGAAAATAAGTGAGCAGCGATATACTGTTAGCGAACATCTGACACCACCCACTCTGCTGAGAGCGCCATTTATATGTTATATAGTTTTCCGTTTATAGTTTTCGCAGGACAAAAACGTCATCTCAGTGTGGACGGAACGGAAGGCCAAAACAGAGAGAAAAAGATGCGTTTTCAAAAGAAATCCTTTTAGTGTGGACAAGGCCTGAGAGAGACAGATGATGATACAAATTGTGTTGCAATTACAAATTGCTCTATTGTGATTGAACAATCGTGTCAGATAGCATTGCTTCTGACCCATCATGGCTGACTGCCAGAACACAGTATATCTGAACCCCTCAGGAAGGACTTGTAGTGCTATCCCAGGATGCCCTTTTTATCAGCTCTCCTACACAGTCTACTAGACACTGGGCTGTACTTTGGATCTAAACACACTAGTCTGTGTTGTGGGAGAAATAAATGTGTCACTCTCTGCAACTCGTATTCAGTGTGTGAGACATCATGGCAGCGGGAGTCAGGATTGAGTCTGTATGCACTGAGGCAAAGGGTGAAAGCCCAGCAGGATGTCTAGCAAAGCTGGAGTCAATGAATTCATCCGTCTGAGCATAAGCATGGAACATCCTCAAAGTCACCCTCAGTGAGGACAATCATCTCGACATGACTGAAAACAACCAACAAATGATTTTATGTTGTTATCTCCTTAACAAGATGAAAGCACTAGTTGGTAAACACACAGCAGTTGTCATATTCTGTTGATAAGAGAGACAGACATTAAGGACAATCTAAAAAGGAAGCCTCACATACTGATTAACAGGCAAACAGACAATATCTTCAAGTCAAGTCAGTTCACATATACATATCATTTTAAGCTGTTATCCCTTTTAAGTTAAATTATATACACTATATTACGAAAAGATTTTCATATGATAATTTCAATTATCATATAGTGTCAATGCGGGCAGATCAGTAATATAGTTGAAATTTAGGTGTCCCCAACTGAGCAAGCCAAAAGCCAAAGGCAACGGTAGCAAGGAACCAAAAACTCCTTCAGAGACAGAATGGAGAAAAAAAAACCTTGGGAGAAACCAGTCTCAGTCGGGGGGTCAACTCTCCTCTGGCCGACGAACAAACGGTGTATGATTATGATTTAGGCAGCATTGCAGCTCTTAAGTCATATTAGGTGAATAGATATTCGTAAGATTGTTCGAAAGATTGGAGTCATCATGCCGGAGATGGGTTTATTGAGGATGTCATGTCGATGCGGCATTTACAGGGGGAGTTTAATTGACGCTCTCTGCAGACACTTCAGGGATGCGTTGGTCATGTCCACCATCTGATCTGGATACGGCCCGGATCTGACTGACTGCAGTAAACCTCGGGATAACAGAGAGACTAACATTAGCGTAGATGCCATTCTTCTTATGATTTAACGAGTACATCAGGTGTTATGGGAAGTGTTCCCGGTTCCGGCTGACCTAGTTAATGCAGCCTAACAATCATTTAACTGATTTGAATAATAGAAATTGATAATGTTCTATGTGTATTGCATAGTAAAGAGATGCGTTTTTAGTCTAGATTTAAACTGACAGAGTGTGTCTGCTTCCCAAACAATGCTAGGAAGACGGTTCCAGAGTTTAGGTGCTAAATAGGAAATGGATCGACCACCCGCAGTTTGAGTTTTGAGACCGCAATAGACGTGATGGAGTATGCGTTAAGAGCTCGCTCAAGTACTGGGGAGCTAAACCATTTAGTGCTTTGTAGGTAATAAGCAAGATTTTAAAATTTATACGATGCTTAATAGGGAGCCAGTGCAGTTTTGACAGAACCAGCTAATATGATCATACTTCCTGGTTCTAGTAAGAGCTCGCATTTTTGCTGCGTTTTTGACCTGCTAGAGTTTGTTTATTAAGCGAGCAGGGCAACCACCCAGTAGAGCATTACAATAATCTAGCCTTGAAGTCATGAACTAACTGTTCAGCATTTTGCATTGAAAGCATGTGCCATAATTTAGATATATTTTTAAGATGGTAGAAATGTGGCTTTCAAATGAAAGATTGGTATCAAAGAGCACATCCAGGTTCCTAACTGACGACGCGAGCCTGACAGAGCAGCCATCGAGTGTTAGACAGTATTCTAGGTTACTACTTGTGGAGCTTTTTTGCACAATAATTAAAAATTCTGTTTTTTCTGAATTAATTTGCAGGAAATTATTGGTCATCCAATATTTTTTTTTATTTTTTTTCAAAGACTACATTACCCATAATCCTTTGCCCGGACTCATCAGCACTCATTGTTTACACCTGTGTTTCATTTACCTCATTACCTCAGCCTATATAAACCAGGTTCACTCTGTCATTCATGGCAAAGTCTCGTTTAGAGTTAAACTGCATTTCTGAGTGTTTTCCCTGGTTTCATGTTGCTTGGTTTATTGGATTTCTTGCCTGTTTCCCGGATTACCCTTTTGCCTCTGTCCCCTGTTTGTTTGTACTGCCTACCTGTGTGTTGACCTTGCCTGTGATGTTGACTACGATTGTGGCGTACCCTTTCATTAACGTTACATTTGGATTCTAAGCCTTCACGTCTCAGAGCAGTACGTTACAGAAGAGTCTGCCGTGAATGACAGAGTGAACATGGTTTATATAGGCTGAGGTAATGAGGTAAAGGAGACACAGGTGTAAACAATGAGTGCTGATGAGTCCGGGCAAAGGATTATGGGTAATGTAGTCTTTGATGGAATGACAGTCCGGGGTTAATCGTGACAAATTCATACCAAAGGTGTTCTATCAGGTTGAGGTCAGGACTTTGTGCAGGCCAGTCAAGTTCCTCCACACCAAACTCACTCATCCATGTCTTTATGGACCTTGCTTTGTGCACTGGTGCGCAGTCATGTTGGAACAGGAAGGGGACATCCCCAAACTCTTCACACAAAGGAGCATTAAAATGTCTTGGTATGCCAAAGCATTAAGAGTTCCTTTCACTGGAACTAAGGGGCCAAGCCCAACCCCTGAAAAACAACCCCACACCATAATCCCCCCTCCACCAAACTTAACACTTGGCACAATGTAGTCAGACAAGTACCATTCTCCTGGCAACCGCAAAACACAGACTCGTCCATCGGACTTCCAGACAGAGAAGTGTGATTCATCACTCCAGAGAACACATCTCCACTGCTCTAGAGTCCAGTGACGGCGTGCTTTACACCACTGCATTCAATGCTTTGCATTGCACTTGGTGATGTAAGGCTTGGATGCAGCTGCTCGGCCATTGAAACTCACTGAGCTCCTGAGAGCGACCCATTCTTTCAAAAATGTTTGAAAAAGCAGTCTGCATAGGTGCTTGATTTTATATACCTTTGGCCATGGAAGTGATTGGAACACCTGAATTCAATGATTTGGAGGGGTGTCCCAATACTTTTGGCAATATAGGGTATATATAGTTATTTCTACAGATCCCCTAAAGGGACAGAGTGATGGAGAAAATATGAAATGGGAGGAAAATCTATATTTCAATTGTTTTGTGTTTCCTCCAACAAGCATTTGCACTTTGCTTCATTCCTGCAAGGAACACAAAACTTTTGCAAACAAATGCAAAAACATATTTTGCAACACATTTGAAATATACATTTTCCTTGCATCTCATATTTTCCCCCATGACCATGTCCTCTATGGGGTTACGTATATTAATACATTTATTTGAATAAAATCTAACAACAATGGTGTCATATTTCACTTCCATGGCAAATTTCAAGGCCCGTTCAGTTAATGTGAATAAGCAAACTTGTGATCAGTTCTTAAAAGAGAGAACTTCAAATGCTCCAGCTACTATATTGAGCATTACCATTTCTCACATTATCTCATATTCCATCTTTTCCCTTTATACTGCATCTGAATCCTGCCAAAAAGACCAAAAATGCTCAGGCACCGATGGACATATTGGGAGAGGAAGACAGCTGTTCAGCATTGCCCAGCCCAATGACTGATAGATGTAAGCTCCCAAGGGAGATCTAGAATAAACAGATGTTTATCTCCTAATCTGAGTTGTTTTACTCTCCTCAAGAGAATTTCAAAAACACTAGGGTGGGATGCAAACGGAGATGGCACAGGAACGGCTGCTCCTATCCAATTACAATGCTATCTGTTGCCCTGCTCCACTGCAAATACTTTTTCTGTCCTCCCTGGAAGATGTCATCACCAGGGTGACTATATTCTCATGCCTTTCTGATGTGTTGTTTTTCTTAGGCCGCGGTGGCCTACTGCCACTGGCATCGGCCGACCAAAGGCCAATGTGCTTGTGCGCTTGTGCTTGACAATCACATTAGATCTCATCACAGTCCCTTGTTGGTTAAAGGGTGTTGGACAGAATTAGAGACCTCACTAGGGATACAAGTGGAAGCCGTAGGAAATAGAGCAATAATGGAGAGTCAAGGATTTGAAGAACACAGTACCGAGGAGGACACAGGGATGCAGGAAAGCGTTCGGGAACTCTAGGACAAAGCCAATATATTTGCAGTCCTGTGAATGCCAAGAGTTGTTAACTGCTTAGACATATTTATTGCTTAATGTGACTAGTGTAATGGATATAAAGTGCATCCAGTTTGTAGAGAGAACATATTGAGTGTGAATTCATTGACTGCCTGCTATACAAACAGTCTGTTGACTGCCAGCAGATGCTGAATGACTATATTGATCAAATATGACAATATGCTGATTGTCAACCTCAGGGTTCAAAGCTCACAGCTCCAAACCAATGTTTTTCTGATATGCACTGCCATAGCTACAGATCCTTACCCTTAATACTTTTTCAGCAAAACAGGGAAGGGATGTGGCCTTATGGACAGTACACTGCTCTGATTAAGTGCCCTATGACAATATGTCAGCAAAATGAGATCTAATCCAATTAGTGCCATTTTCTGATCTCACCTATTATATGGGATTATAACATAAAAATACTACAAAGCGTAATATTTCTGTCAGACTGATGGTGCAGATGGTAGCGCACTTGACTCAAGGGAACCTGGGTTTGATTCCAGCCTTACAGAGTTCTGTTTTGACCCCCCCACCACCACCAATAGAATTGCAAAGCCCTTTCTATCAGTGGAGGGGAGATTAAAATAAAAATACACAAAAAATTGTAAAGAAATGAAAACAATTAGGACATTTTTGATCAAATAAATACAGCCTTGGTGAGTATTTAAGAGACATTGACCACAAACCTTTGAATTTTATAGTGCATTTATAAATGTAAAAATATACTTTTCCTTCAATTCAGTTGGGCATTTCAGTTCTAGTTCCTGTCACCTCAAATCAAATACAGGAATTCAACGGTAAACATAAAAGCATTCTTGATTCAATCCTGAATGACATCCCTGTTGGACATAACGTTTGGGTAAATGATTGCTCTTGTCTCCTCACAGAACTCTGCAGGAGTTGCTGAAGCAGCCAGGAGGGGAGGTGAGTCCTGTGGATGGACCATTGAGCAGCACCACATCTGTCGGAGCAAATGGCATCTCTGCCAGGATGCTTCGCAGCCGCAGTGGTGAGATCGCTTACTCTGCTGTTCCCCCTACATACAAACATACAAGAAAAAAAAACTGCTATAGATTCTGCATTTATGGACGCATCACCTTTGTAAATGTCTGCTCACACAGCTTCCCGACGGGGCTCTCTTCCCAAGAGTATTGCATGACAACGCACACTGTGAAATCACTGGCTCACAGCTGCTCAATTCTTTCTGTTCTTGTTAATAGCAAAACACAACATTTGTTTCTTTGTTTGTTTGTAGTTTAACGCCAGCTACCTCAGCTATATTTATGGCGAGAAAAAAAGTGAAAGATATAAAAATAGAATAAAGATAGTAAAAAATAAATAAATATAGAACAACAAAATAAAAAGTTAAGTAAAAATAATTATAAAAGGATTATCTTCAAGAGAAAGTTTATCTTTGATAAAAATTCTAAAACTAAATCTAGTCTTATACTTAATTAAAAATCTTTTCAGAGTAAACTGAAAAGTAAGTCCTAATCGAGTTCAAGCCATCACAGTCCATCAAAATATGCTTCAGCGATTAAAAAAACAACAACAAATAAAAAAATACAAGCCTAAATAATTAAATAAGTGCATGAGTTTCCTCATATAGAATACCAAATGG
Source organism: Paracanthobrama guichenoti (assembly GCA_018749465.1). Classification (NCBI taxonomy): domain Eukaryota; kingdom Metazoa; phylum Chordata; class Actinopteri; order Cypriniformes; family Gobionidae; genus Paracanthobrama; species Paracanthobrama guichenoti. Next base: position 15,565,896 of record CM031954.1, read on the forward strand.
TTGTAGGTTTGAATCCTGCAATCTCATGCAAAAAAATCTTAAGCAAAACCTAAGCAAATCAGGATGGATCGCATAGTAAACCCAAAAATAAAAATGATGTCAAGTACAATTACCCTGATGTCGTTCCAAACCTGTATGACTTTCTTTCTTCCGTGGACAGCACTGGACCCCATTGACCTTCAAAAGCTCAAATATTTTAAATAAATAAATAAATAAATAAATAAATAAATAAAGATTATATATATATATATATATATATATATATATATATATATATATATATATATATATATATATATATATATATATATATATACTTTTTTGGAATTGGGTTTTATATATATATATATATATATTATATATATATATATTTATATATATATATATAAAAACCCAATTCCAAAAAAGAGTGGGACACTAATACAAATTGTGAATAAAAAAGGAATGCAATAATTTACAAATCTCATAGACTTATATTTTATTCACAATAGAATATAGATAACATATCAAATGTTGAAAGTGAGACATTTTGAAATGTCATGCCAAATATTGGCTCATTTTGGATTTCATGAGAGCTACACATTCCAAAAAAGTTGGGACAGGTAACAATAAGAGGCCGGAAAAGTTAAATGTACATATAAGGAACAGCTGGAGGACCAATTTGCAACTTATTAGGTCAATTGGCAACATGATTGGGTATAAAAAGAGCCTCTCAGAGTGGCAGTGTCTCTCAGAAGTCAAGATGGGCAGAGGATCACCAATTCCCCCAATGCTGCGGCCAAAAATAGTGGAGCAATATCAGAAAGCAGTTTCACAGAGAAAAATTACAAAGAGTTTGAAGTTATCATCATCTACAGTGCATAATATCATCCAAAGATTCAGAGAATCTGGAACAATCTCTGTGCGTAAGGGTCAAGGCCGGAAAACCATACTGGATGCCCGTGATCTTCGGCCCTTAGACGGCACTGCATCACATACAGGAATGCTACTGTAACGGAAATCACAACATGGGCTCAGGAATACTTCCAGAAAACACTGTCAGTGAACACAATCCACCGTGCCATTCGCCGTTGCCGGCTAAAACTCTATAGGTCAAAAAAGAAGCCATATCTAAACATGATCCAGAAGCGCAGGCATTTTCTCTGGGCCAAGGCTCATTTAAAATGGACTGTGGCAAAGTGGAAAACTGTTCTGTGGTCAGACGAATCAAAATTTGAAGCTCTTTTTGGAAAACTGGGACGCCATGTCATCCGGACTAAAGAGGACAAGGACAAGCCAAGTTGTTCTCAGACTCTCTGATGGTATGGGGTTGCATGAGTGCGTGTGGCATGGGCAGCTTACACATCTGGAAAGGCACCATCAATGCTGAAAGGAATATCCAAGTTCTAGAACAACATATGCTCCCATCCAGACGTCGTCTCTTTCAGGGAAGACCTTGCATTTTCCAACATGACAATGCCAGACCACATACTGCATCAATTACAACATCATGGCTGCGTAGAAGAAGGATCCGGGTACTGAAATGGCCAGCCTGCAGTCCAGATCTTTCACCCATAGAAAACATTTGGTGCATCATAAAGAGGAAGATGTGACAAAGAAGACCTAAGACAGTTGAGCAACTAGAAGCCTGTATTAGACAAGAATGGGACAACATTCCTATTCCTAAACTTGAGCATCTTGTCTCCTCAGTCCCCAGACGTTTGCAGACTGTTATAAAAAGAAGAGGGGATGCCACAGTGGGAAACATGGCCTTGTCCCAACTTTTTTGGAATGTGTAGCTCTCATGAAATCCAAAATGAGCCAATATTTGGCATGAAATTTCAAATTGTCTCACTTTCAACATTTATATAGATATTTATATGTTATCTATATTCTATTGTGAATAAAATATAAGTTTATGAGATTTGTAAATCATTGCATTCCTTTTTATTCACAATTTGTACAGTGTCCCAACAATATATATTTTATGTATACCCAATCTTTTTAGTGGCTGATGAAAATTCAGCTTTGCCATCACAATAAATAAATAAATTACAATATATATTTTGTAATATTATATTATAATATATTTAAAATATAATATAAAACAAATAGTTAGATAGATAGATAGATAGATAGATAGATAGATAGATAGATAGATAGATAGATAGATAGATAGATAGATAGATAGATAGATAGATAGATAGATAGATAGATAGATAGATACAGAGAGACGGACAGAGAGACTGTCTCTCTGACAGACAGACAGAGAGACAGACAGATAAACGGAGAGACAGACAGACAGATTTTGAATATATATACTTTTATATATTACAGTAAAAATACTGCAATACAAGAATTTGTTCACAGTTTCATTCATTAATCTTCAAATACTTAAACCATAATTATTTAATAATGGGCATAAAAGATTCAGTCTCACCCTCATAACCTCATAACGGTGATTGTTCCCAGGTGTGCATCTTGCCACTTTTGAGTTTGACTGAGATAAAGTGGCTCTCACTCTGCTTCTTTCTAGACCTTACCTTTTTATCCTTGGTTTTCTCCCCCAAAATTTCCATTTCTCCTCAAGAACCAGAGGAAAATAAATCTGTAACCTCCTTTTCTTACTCATCTATAAACGCAAGCGAGGTCGTCTCATCTGTGATTGCACTCAGTGGATTTACACGGGCGTGAGACACAGCGGGCTTTAGACCGACAGTTGATGTGGGGTTTATGCTGATATCCAGCGTCTGTGCCAGGCTTAAGAAGCACACTTTCCTCTCCTCTTTATGAGGGGGATTTAAATTTCGCTCCACAGTGCTTAGAGGTTTTAGTGATGCGGCTGTACACATCTCACTGCGTACTTTCTGTGTCCTCAGTAATAGTGTGAAAATTATAGTACTTGTGCTGTTTTTGGTCTTGCACTGGGAAAGTGGAATTTAATGCCAGGGTTCAAAAGGCATGTCTTCACATTGGCTTTTATCTGCATAGGGTTCAGTTGGGAATATTACACAGTGCCTGGAAGAGTAAGTGTGATAAGCACTATATGGTTAAAGGGCCTGAAGCTGTGTAATCACACAATGCCTGGGAAGAGATGTTGTGTCACCAGTAGCGGTATGTTGTAAATCAGCAGAAGCTGACATCATATAGCAATAAGCCCCACGGGTCAGCAAGCAACAACCGCTTTCATTTAAAGTCAACATGAAATTAAAATCAACGTACTTAACTGAAGCTGAGTTTAAAGCAAATTCCTGGAACTATGAAGAATAATTCATCAGTGGATGATAATCCACAGTAAAATTTACTTAATTTTTCTTTGTCAAGTTTTTGCACACATATTTTTAAAGTTAATTTCACATATGGAATTAAGTAAACTCTACGTTAAGTAAAATTAACAAAGAAAATAAGTAATTTTAACTTCAGTCAGTAAAAGGTTGAGTTATGTCTACTTAGTTAGCTCGCTCTGTCATCTCTGGCGGTGTTCTTTCCCCCTGGGACCAGGTTGGATCCACCCCAGAGACTGCCATATGTAGCACTGCCCTGATAGGTTAGTCCTTATGTGTAATCTGCCACCTTACCTTCCATTGAAGGATGTGGCTCCGCAGCGTACCACCTCCCCGAGACAGGCACACTTTCCTAGCGTTATCCAATAGTCATACTGAGTGGATCTTGCAGGAACAGCAGTGACTGACCTTCCCTGCCGGGAGCCCTGACTGCCAGTGAGCTCAGGCAGGGCGCTGGAAGGGCCAGCATCCCTGGCGTGTTGGTAGGGATCCCAATTCGTCGGTCAGTTCCGACGTACGTCGAACGTGACTGACTGAAAGGGAACATCTCGGTTACATATGTAACCCTCGTTCCCTGAAGGAGGGAATGGAGACGTACGTCCCGTTGCCAGGTGCTGTGCTTCAGCTGAAGGCCGAGTGGGGACTGCGGGCAGAGTGGGGACTGCATGCCAATGATTATTGCCTCATTTGTAAACACTCGAAGTAGATTGGTCTCAGAAAATAGATCCCAATTCGTTGGTCAGTTCCGACGTTTGTCTCTGTTCCCTCCTTCAGGGAACGAGGGTTACATACGTAACCGAGACGATTCCTTTCTGGAGAAGTGTTCTTTCCAGAAGTCTTTCCACTCGCAAATTGTACATGTAAATGTAAATAGTGAATCCGCCATGGCGCAAGTGTAATTGGCTTTTAAAGGGAATGGAAGATGAGCCTCTTGTTGGTTTATTGCATGCTACGCCCAAAACACACCCATGGACTCATTAAGAGACTAGGTGCAACCTTTTTGGACCATGCGCCTGGTACACCGACCGTTTTACTTAATTTTATAACGTTGATATTTAAGCTTTAATTTCAACAAGCTTGAAGTACTAATATAGAATTTACTTAGTTTTTTTATTCTTGCCTGAACTAACTTTTTCATGTAGAAATGACATTTATTTTTTAATTTTTTTTACTGTTTACTTCACAGAATAATTTTTTAATCAAAAATGTTTAAAGCCCGCTCTTCCTCTGAGACAATTTGTTTAATGATGTTGGGCAATGGGATTGTTCACTCAAAAATGAAATCACTGTAATCATTTGTCATTCCAAACCTCTACAAGTTTCTTTCTTCTGTGGGACACAAAAGAAGGTATTTTGAGAAATGTCAAAAACTGGGTTATGATTGACAGTCCTTAGTTCACTGCTTCCTACTCCCTGAGCACAAGATCTCTATAATTGACTAAATGCTTTTATTTGGAACACTCTGCAATGTTGTCAAATATAGACACTTTGCTATAAAAATGATCTGTGGGGTATTTTGAGCTAAAACTTCACATACACACTCTGGGTACATCAGATACTTATCTTACATCTTGTAAAAAGGGGCATTATAGGACCCATTTAAACAATAGCCATACAGCTATTTAGGCTGTTTACATTTGGACTGTGTCCGAAAGTTTATGACTTGTTGCTTTGCTGCCCTATCAGGCAATGACTTTTCAGGCAGCGTTTGCACACAACGGTCCCTGCTGAGGCAGCATAACAATTTAATGATCGACAACAAAATAGAGAAAGCTTTGGCGAAAACTAAGCTGATGTTTAATAACTACAATAGTAATTTCTCACTAGAAATGATATCAACAGTGGAAAACGGTCAAAAAAGGTACATTTACACACAAACTGACCACCAACTGCAACTTTCAGACGCCATCTTTATTTTTAGCTAAACTGTCACAGAATGGAAAGCACAGGGGATACTGTGGGATATCAAAGGCAGTGAAGGATACATCTATGCTGCCTTTAAAAATCGATCAGATGAAGGTATCTCAGGAGACGGGAAGTGAAGCTAACTATTATTCGAACGTGCCTTGATGTCTTCCAACCTTGGAATGCATCCCCCGAAGGCAGCATTTTTTAAGCTTTCAGACGCAACCTTGGTCTTACCGCATATTTTTACACTTTTCACCATCCAATTGACTCCTGGCCCATATTTTTTTCCTATTAAAAATATTCAAAAATGCATTACAGTAGTGAAGTGGCTTGTAGATGACAATTCATGTTGACAATCTCTTTTCAAAGGACTGCACTATGAACGAATCTAGAGAAGTTGCTTTATCATGCATTCTTTCACAGTCATTTCTCTAAATCTAGAAGATTCTTATGCATGCATTTTTAGATACCCTTTATTTCTATTCAGATGTCAAATAGCCCTAAAATTCATCTGGTGAAATTCTCTATTTCTAAACAAATTGGTGCTGTATAGCACCATATCTTAACAGGTTCTGTATATGATACTTAAAAAAAAAAAAAAAAAAAAAAAAAAAAAAAAAAAAGTGTACTACAATGTATTTACATCCTTCAACAGTTCTTTGATCCTCCATTAAATAACCTTTCCTTTCTTTAGATATACTCTTAATAAAGGTTCTTTATTGGCATCTATACTTCCATGAAGAACCTTTAACATCCACTGAACCTTTCCAAGGATCTTTATAGTGGAGGATCTTTTCCTCACATTTTTTATCTCTTTATCCTCTATCTTACCAAGATACTCAAAGACACAAATATTGTATTTTCTGTAATTTTGCAAGAATATTCAGGCATAAATACCTCCACCCCCATTTCACCTTGACAAAAAATAAAAATAAATAGCAGGCATTAAGTCTAAACCTCCAGTCTATCCACAGTGAGAATAGAGGTTAATATCAGGCATCAGAGCTTGTAAGCCAGTATGTGTGTTTATATGAGCACATGTGCTATGGCATGACAGTGTCATACACAAAGACGAACGGTCTAATTTTAGACTTCCTCTTATGCAGTCCACTCTTTAATTCTCTGCCTCCGGCATTTCAGGCTTTGTTTTTATATGCCACTACACACACACACACACACACACACACACACACACACACACACACACACACACACACACACACACACTACAGCATCACAGACGTCTCCATTGCTTCAGGGCTAAGAACATACACAACAGGCCTTGATAGTGGGAGATGGTGGCACTCCAGTGAAGAGCGTGAACAATAAAATACACAGATGCCACCCGTCCCATATTAGTGCATCTCTGCTGCACATTCTCAATCCCCCATTCAATTCACATTGCCATCCCCAAATATGACAGGCAGGATGTTTACATTTGAGTTTATATGGGCTTGAGGAGTCACTTTTGGGCTCTCACTTTGTTTTGAGTTATACATCAGTCTGTCCCTGAAGCAAAAAAAAAAAAAAACTCAGCTAAATGGTAACTCACTTCAAAGCCATCAGCTACATAACATTACCACAGTCGTAACATGCTTTTGGAAAAAATATGATATAGTTTGAGGGATTGAATGGCTAGGCTGCACAGAGACTTGTGGGCTGTTGAAAATAATTTTTATACATATACACTCACCTAAAGGATTATTAGGAACACCTGTTCAATTTCTCATGAATGCAATTATCTAATCAACCAATCACATGGCAGTTGCTTCAATGCATTTAGGGGTGTGGTCCTGGTCAAGACAATCTCCTGAACTCCAAACTGAATGTCAGAATGGGAAAGAAAGGTGATTTAAGCAATTTTGAGCGTGGCATGGTTGTTGGTGCCAGACGGGCCGGTCTGAGTATACAATCTGCTCAGTTACTGGGATTTTCACGCACAACCATTTCTAGGGTTTACAAAGAATGGTGTGAAAAGGGAAAAACATCCAGTATGCGGCAGTCCTGTGGGCGAAAATGCCTTGTTGATGCTAGAGGTCAGAGGAGAATGGGCCGACTGATTCAAGCTGATAGAAGAGCAACTTTGACTGAAATAACCACTCATTACAACCGAGGTATGCAGCAAAGCATTTGTGAAGCCACAACACGCACAACCTTGAGGCGGATGGGCTACAACAGCAGAAGACCCCACCGGGTACCACTCATCTCCACTACAAATAGGAAAAAGAGGCTACAATTTGCACAAGCTCACCAAAATTGGACAGTTGAAGACTGGAAAAATGTTGCCTGGTCTGATGAGTCTCGATTTCTGTTGAGACATTCAGATGGTAGAGTCAGAATTTGGCGTAAACAGAATGAGAACATGGATCCATCATGCCTTGTTACCACTGTGCAGGCTGGTGGTGGTGGTGTAATGGTGCGGGGGATGTTTTCTTGGCACACTTTAGGCCCCTTAGTGCCAATTGGGCATCGTTTAAATGCCACGGCCTACCTGAGCATTGTTTCTGACCATGTCCATCCCTTTATCCAGCAGGATAATGCACCATGTCACAAAGCTCGAGTCATTTCAAATTGGTTTCTTGAACATGACAATGAGTTCACTGTACTAAAATGGCCCCCACAGTCACCAGATCTCAACCCAATAGAGCATCTTTGGGATGTGGTGGAACGGGAGCTTCGTGCCCTGGATGTGCATCCCACAAATCTCCATCAACTGCAAGATGCTATCCTATCAATATGGGCCAACATTTCTAAAGAATGCTTTCAGCACCTTGTTGAATCAATGCCACGTAGAATTAAGGCAGTTCTGAAGGCGAAAGGGGGTCAAACACAGTATTAGTATGGTGTTCCTAATAATCCTTTAGGTGAGTGTGTATATATATATATATATATATATTTTACATATTTATTCTATATATTGTTTATGTTGTATTCACAATATTAATTTATTTTAATGCAGGTCTACATGATTAAATCGCATGTATTTTACCAATTCATAATTACCTATTCATCTAATCATCTTTATGTTTAGCTATATATATATATATATATATATATATATATATATATATATATATATATATATATATATATATATATATATATATATATATATGTGTGTGTGTTGCCTTGCAATCTAAAAACATCCAAGCATATTTCTGACATATTAAAGTATAGTGAAAATTATAATAATAATAATAATTATGCACATAGTGGGGGTTATTTACTGTGGGTTGTAGTCAAAGTTTTTAGTATTATACTATTATAAAAATGTATTTATACTTTGAATTACCTTTTATTTTTACATTTTCAGTTTTCATTTGAATTAAATAGGCAAATGCTTAGCGTCTATGACTGAATTATTATTGCAGTAATTTTTATGTTTCTAGCATGTGTTTGGCAACCGTTCTTCTAACTCTAACTGATGGAGTGTGTAGCTTTTTAATTCCTAAACAACCATGTAAGAAGACACATCATGGACATATTTCAGGTTGACAATGTCAACATTCATCAGGCTCAAATTGTGAAAAAACGGATGGGAGGGAGCATGAAGGATCATTTTCACACATGAATTGGCACCTCTGAGTCCAGACCTTAAAATCATTGAAAGTCTTTGTGATGGAGTAGTTGGTATGTGATGAAGATTTTACAAAGTGCTTGGCTCTTGCATTATCAATACAAGATCTAGACCAAACATTGATGCACCTCTTGATGGAAATAACGGTCGTATTTTAAAGTTCGAATTGTTCGAATTTTAAAGATGTGGCACTGCGTGACGTTTCTCTCAGTGTGAAACCCTCTTTACGCATTGTTTTGCTAATGTTTGAGGCTCCTCATAATAAGATTCATAATTTACGAATCATAACCTGCCAAACTGGCTAGTGCGGTGATATGCGTTACCCACCGGGATGCCGGGTGTTAATTTCAAACCCTGTATATATATATATATATATATATATATATATATATATATATAGTGTGTATTTGTCATTTAGAATTTAATTTAGTTTTAGTAATTTTAGTACTTCAATTTATATTTCAATTAACTGCCAAGGCAACACTTCTAGTTTTTCATTTAATATTTAAATTTTTATTTTATTTCAATTGTTAGGGGTTAACAGTTTATGGCCCAAGACCAGTAGTGAAAAATGAAGATCAAGAATCAGGAGTGCAATTAATTAAAGAAAAATTTACTGAAGAATAGTTTGCAGTTTCATCAGCAGAAGCCAGCTTCAAGTCTCACGAGGAGTTTGTAGGCCGTGCTCCCTCTCTACCGGTCTCGTCGTACCGTACATATAATTGTCCCAACAGTTATACTGTTTTTAAGGTCTATCCACGTCATTACCGCAAGGTGGATGATTCTGATTGGCTCAGAGAAAATGAACAGTCATGGTAAATTTCCACACATTGTCAGTTAATCAGATGCACATGGCCATAAATCACTTGTTGACGCTTTCACCCCGGAATTAGGCACGTAGTGACCTTCCAGGTCTGGAGCAGGCGCCAGCTTGTCCAGAACAACAAGTCCACCCCATCTTAGGATGCCCATTGTACACCTTCTCAACACTGATCATACACAGATACACAGTCTCTCCAAGGTTGGAGCAGATTGAGCTCTGGCCCGAACCAGAAAGTTTCCCAAAACATACTGATAATGTGCTTTCTCTCAGTGAGAAGTACAGACAGTAGTACAGGCAATATTCTTCTTGATTCTTTAGTGTTTCAGTAAAAGGAAAAATAAAATGAATAAAATATAATAAAAATAAAAGACAAATCCATATTTCATATCTGGAAGCCGGGCTAAGTGAGCAAACACTGTTCCTGCACTGTAGCGACACATCACACATCCCTAGGCTAGACCCTCAGTCACCTCTCAGAGACCAAATACAAACTTTAGAAAACAAGAAACAATCAGTGGTTCTCTTAAGCAAAATCATGACTGGAAAGAATCATTAAAAATTATTATAATAATACAGTACGATAGATTGATTAAAGCTTTGACTATGAATTTAATTAGGATATATACAGGTATATTGAAGTGGCAGTGGATTTCAGAATCCACCTTTCACAATGAACAACATTTTTTTAAATAGTTTTAGTTATCAATAACAATACTGACTGACTACTTTTTTAATTCCAGTTCATGCCTGGAGTTATGGAGAGATTTGACTTTTGTACATTTTTGTTTTTGTAAAAACATTTTTTCCACAGCAGATAAATGTTTATCATATATTAGATTTAAAATTGTATACACCCATGGTCACAATGCTGTGCTTTAGGACCTCTATAGGAATCTGAAAACTGTTCAGCAATTGCTTTAGAAATATGCACGACATTATTAATATCCAGCTAAACTGCTCTGTACGCATAGCACACAGCCCTAAAATATTACATAATGTATCAAAAGTTGTTATTTTCGCCTCTGGACTTCCTTACAATGATTTTGACTTCAAAGGTCTAGTCAGAAATATCTAATGAATACATTAACGTGCACAGAGGACATCACCCTCGCTCTTCTATCCCTCTCGCTCAATTAGATCACATTTACTTAATCTTATGAAAAATCTGGTTTGATTTATCTTTGTGATGCTAGGTCTTGCACCCTGAGAGATGCTTTACCCTGACAAACCCTCTTCATTAGTTCCTCCCTTTACTCTTCATCAGTATCAAACACAGCAGAGAGTGTCAAGAGGGCACATAGATAATTTATGGTGGTTAACGGCACTGCTGATGTTATATTAAAGCTAATGTCCTCAGGGCACCACACACTCAGCTGATCAAGGTTTAGAAAAGAGACCTGGTGAGAAAGGTAATACTTCCCTTAAACAACAGCGAAAGACAGCTTATCTGCAACTGCAGAGAATAAAAAGTGAAGAATCTCAAATGATCTTAAGCAAGCTTGGTTCAACCAATGTAATTTGCATGCAAATAAACATCAGAATTACCCAGACATGCCTTTGAAGCAGCATGATGACATCAGAACAGTCCCAGACAGAGTTTTGGGGTGTACTAAATTACCACACTGAAGGGTATGCTGTTGGCTTTAATGCAACATTCATTTAAAGCATTAAAAACACTATTTGCCACTACTAGGAAATGCCAGGATGATTTCAGAATGTCTAACATAGGTTTAACCCAAAAGAACGGCTGTCCACATCTCTCAATGTTAAATGAGATGTGACTAATGAGTAATGGAACAAACAGGAAAAAAAGAAAAGCAACATCTAACATTCATTAAATGCATCAATGTCCTTCCTGTGCCGTCACCCACAGCTTACAAAGAAAAATAGGTCATTCAGGCTGGAGCATCTGAACCACATCTCAATGGTCAATATAGGGTCACTGCATATAGAGCGAATTTAAATAGGTCTCTATTGCAGTTCAACAAAGTGACTCAATCTACAGCATGTTTTGTCCACAGTAGTTTGAGTAGTAGTTTTGAAAATAGCTAAACTACTCATCAGCCATTACTCCATAGTCTCCAGTGTCACATGATCCTTCAGAATTCTTTCTAATATGCTGATTTGGTGCTCAAGAAACATTCGTATTATTGTGCTGATCTTTTGTAACTCTATTTGATCACTTTTGATTAATTCAGTGCATCCTTGCTGAAATCTTACTGACCTCAAAGTTCATTCTTTCATTTCATTTCATTCATTCAAATGTACCCACATATACAGACTTTTAATTTAAAGGTTCTTCTATCCTTCTTCTGTATTCCAGAACAGTACCATCTAAACAATGCTGGCTTCTCTTTTTGTACACCGGCCGGACTTTCTCATCCACAGAGCAACATCAGTATACCAGGCCTGGCGCTGAATAAGTACAACTCTCTGAAAGCAGTTGGTAAGAACAGAGTGTGCACAATCATACTTAATTTACAGATGCTGAATTATTTCATGCTCTGCTGGATGTCATAAACAGTCCCAGAGTTTGACTGAAAGAATCAAGGAAGCCTTCTGCTGTGGTGAGGACCAGTGGTGATTCCTGTCTTGTTTCCCTGGATTTGTGTTAGTGTTTTCTGTTCCTACTGTTTCTGTTCACTGCCTATGTTCAGTTCCTGTGTTAGGTTTTGTAATGTAAAGGTTTTGTAGGTCCCCCCTGTTCATTAGTCTTGATTGTTCCCAGATGTACAGTGTACATTTTAGGACATCCTCAGACCTCGGTCATATGACGAAAAGACATCATGCCTCAGACTAAAAGGCATCGGACGAAACAGACTCAGACGGAAGTGTGGAAGTTTTGAATTGCCCCACCTCAATGTGACGTCACATGCACACATTTTTCTTACTGCTTTAATTAAATGTTACACTGGTTAAATTGTCTAGAACATGTCCCACTTCTTAGTGTCCTTTTCCATGGTGACTCGTCAATTTGTTGTTCTGTTGAGAATGTCTTGTGTGTTAACCGTGAACATACTGGTTGGCTGATCTTACTCCCGGACACATTTTTGGAACTAGCATACCTTGAGTAGGCAAGGTTTGGGTTAATCAACCGAGAGTTGAGGGTATGTTTGACAGTAAGATAACCTTACTTTCTGGAATACCCCCCTGCTGTGAGGATTATGCGTCTCCGTCAAGGAAATTGCTGCCTGGAAGACTATGTGACGGACTTTATCGAACTGGCTCATTTGGCCAAAATGGAGGTGATCCCTCTCATGATTTTTTTAACAGGGAGAACCAATCAACAAAAGGACCAAAAAAACCTAACACAGGAACTGTACATAACAACAGGAACAGAAAACGCTAACACAAAACCAGGGAAACAAGACGGAAATCATGACAGGACCACAGTTGGGGCACTACACGATTTACTCTGTCACTCTGGTATAATTTAACATCCCAGTGCTGGTGGCTACACTTTTAGACAGATGTGTACATTCAAGTGTTTGTTCAGAATCCTCACTACACAAAAGGTGTTGCTTATCCACTGCAACAATGAATTTTTAGCCTCATCAGACCTTTATAATGGCAAAATGTAAAGAGGTATAATAAGAGGGGAATTCAGTTTTTCAAATAATCTAGTTCTGTCAGTTCAAAGAGACGTTTCCTATAAACATTTTCATTCAAGAGGCCACTTTCACACACAAAACCCATTCAATTGCAGTAAAATTTCTTATTCCGCTAAATGTACCATATCTGCAATTAACACATGCAACAGCTTCAGCACTAAAATGCTGTCAACAAAGTGAATAGCACAAATCCGTGAACAGACACCACTTCAAAGCATATAGCCACCTCGTGGAGGGGCTCTGGCTTGAGTGATCGTGTCTATCACCATAGGTGATAGTCCACTTACAGTAGGTTTTCTGCATTCCGTCCAGGACACTGATGCAGAGTGGCCATTGCATATAGCTCCCCAGCCTGTTTTGGACACATCTGTTGTAACCACAACATGTCTGGACACTTGTTCTAAAGGGAACCCCTGCCCGCAGAAATTCAAGGTTTGTCTAAATGCTGAATGAGCGGCGACAGATTGGTGCGACAGACTCAGGAGCCAGTGCTTATGTGGTTTCTTATGCATCGAACCGTCAATGACCATATGCCCCACAATAAGTCTCAAGAGTGAGCTAGAGTCAGCCAATCGTCAAAATAATTGAGGATGCGGATACCCGGCTCAGCAGCATTCAAATATTCATCCAGTTCCTTTTGCTTTAAGATTGGATTCATCACGCCGGTATGGAGCTGAAGCGGGCTGTCATGTAGACAAGGCCTACACAGGGTATTGTCTAGTAGACAGTCTCTGCTGAAATTCAGGGCTGCCTTTTGGTCATGTCTAGGTGCAGGTCTATCATCTGATCTGGATATGGACCAGAACTGATTGACTATGATAACCTCGGGATAAGGATGAGACAGACAGACTAATATTAGTGTAGATGCCATTCTTCTTACAATGTAACATGTACTTTGAGTATTATAAGAAGTGTTCCCAGTTCCGGTTTACCTAATTAATGCAGTCTAACAATAATTTAACTGATTTGAATGATAGAAATTGATCATGTGTATGCCACGTTAAAGAGATGTGCTTTTAGCAATGTGTCTGCTTCCCAAACAAGGCTAGGAAGACTATTCCAGAGTTTAGGTGCTAAATAGGAAAAGGATCTTCCACCTGCAGATGATTTTGATATTCTAGGCATTATCAACTGAATTTTGAGTCCATCAACACCCTCAAAGCTTGCACAGTCCTATAGCTCATCCTGGGTCGACATTTCACTCAGTAATGTTAGGCAGTTTTGATTTATATGCTGTTTAATGTTGATGATCACGTTATTTTAGCATCGCTAACATATGATATTGCTTGTTTCTGCATCTTCTTCACCTATGTGTGAAACTCAGAAGATGTGTAATAGTGCCCCCTACCATATAACAGGGAAAACATGGAAAGCTGGAAAATTCTGTCAATGCCACAGAAGTGTTGTCTAATAAATGACGCAAAATTCCGTCAATGGCGGGGAAAAAGTTAATAGGGAGCCAATGCAGTGTTGACAGAACTGGGCTAATATGGTCATGATGCCGAAAATGCCACCCTACTTTTTTTTTTTTAACAAAATAACCACTAGATAAAATCAAGATACGTTTGTGTTGTTGCAAGGACCACGTTGAATAGAGTGATGTAGAAATTTTGACCGCAAAGCTTACACTAGTGACTTACCTGAGAGAAAATGGATTTTATGTTAAGTGATATAATTTTTAACAGTAAGAAAAAAGGTGTTCTAAAGCAATTGTTGTTTTGCAGAACATCACAGTTATATATGTTATAAGAAGAGCAAGGTCTGTATTTAGGGATTACTTGTCATTTAAGGAAAATATAATTATATTTTCAGAATGACAATTTTTTTCTTCAAACATAGTCTGTGGGGTAAAACGCCCCCAGCCACTTGGGGTAAAACGCCCCCAGGGGGCATTGCTTCCCACTATCATAATTACTGTAGTTACCATGTTCTGAACATCACATTCTTTGTTGTAAACATATAAAGCAAATTGCTTCACCAGAGTGGGGGCATTTTACCCCACCCAGTTGGGTAAACCCCCTTGGTACGAATTACATTTTTGTTAAAAATCTAATAACATGAATACTCTAATAACATGAATATTTTTCATACTTGGTTTATAATTAATGTCATTATCACTGAAAATTAGGATAACTATTCTAGACACATTTAACTTTTGTTTCACAGAAAAGTTACACAGTCCTTAAGGGGGGCATTTCCCCCCACTCTACCCTACTTCCTGGTTCTCTGAACTCTAGCAGCTGCATTTTGGACCAGCTGGAGTTTGTGTATTAAAGTATTACTTACTAATAGGGCAACCACCCAGTAGAGAATTACAATAATCTAGCCTTGAGGTCATTGACTGCATGAACTAACTGTTCTGCATTTGTCATTAAGAGAATTAAGTCGCATTTTACATTAAGTCGTAATTTAGATATAGTATTTTTAAGATGGAAAAATGCGGCTCTCTCTATGAAAGATTGGTATCAATGAGCACACCCAGGTTCCTAACTTACGACGAAGACTTGACAGAGTAGTCATCAAGTGTTAGACAGTATTCAAGGTTACTACGTGTTTAAGTGTGTACCAATTTTGTGAATTGGTATGTTCAACGGTAACAGTGAAAACTAACGCTATGCTTCTTAATGATATCGCCCAAAGATAGCATGTACAGGGTGAAAAGCAACAGTCCTAGTACTGAGCCTTGCAGTATTCCATACTAAATTTGTGATCGATAGGGCACTTCTTCATTTACTGCTACAAATTGCTACCAGTCAGATTTATGAATGATTTAAGTATGATTTGAACATGCCAAATGCAATTCCATTAATGCCAACGTATTTTTCAAATCTATTCAAAAGAATGTTGAGGTCAATATTATCAAATGCAGCACTAAGATCCAGTAACACTAATAGAGAGATATAACCATGATTGGATGATAACAGCAAATAATTTGTAACTCTAATGAGAGCAGTCTCAGTACTATGTCCTGACTGGAAATACTCGCAGATACGATTTCTTTCTAAAAAAAAGGAACACAGTTGTGAGGATACTGCCTTTTCTAGTATTTCTGACCAAAAAAAGATAGATTGTGCAGCAGTGCTGTAACCTACATGCTTTGGACAGGAGTCTCGGACGGCACGGTAGCACCGCAATCACACACTCAACCTGGGAATGTCAGCGTAATCCCTAGCTGACCCACCGTCGAAGGGCGGAAGAACCTGTGAAGCCTGTTCTGGCAGTAAAAAGACCTTTCAAGAATTTGTGAACTCCTCATGCACCTCCAGGAAGAAAGGAACTGGGGCAGTTAGATGACTGAGATGATTGGATCTAGATGATTAGATGACCAATCATCTAATTGCAAACATTTGAGACAGCAGTAATCCACTCATGTCCAATGTTCGTGGTAACAAGCACAGCAGCCATCTCAGTGTCAGACTCAGTCTACGCACCCACCTGCTGGTTGGGCCCAGGTGAGTCTTCCGTGGCAGATGGCAAAAACTCACCTACCGATGCTGTGATTGGCAACATCACGATTACTGAATGAGGTATTAGGTTTGCTCACAGGAGAACTGCCTAGCTCATCCATGAACTCGACTGGGAAAGATGAGCTTGCTGAGGAAAGGAAGGTCCGTGGGGACTCACCTGGCGGAAATGCTTCCATTGGTACCCTCAGATTGCCCTCAACGCTTGCCGTCGAGGCCCTGTGCATAGTAGTAGAAGAACGAGGACAGGGAGCAACTAAGGTGACTTTCTACTTCCCATGGCCATGCTTTCGCAATGAGTGCATGTAGACTATACGGTGGCCGAGAGAGCTCAACTCACTGCAACTGAAGAAAACACATGCAAATAGAAAGAACACCAGCAAATTAAATAAAACGTCTTCATCAGTTTGACAACACATGTGCTGCAAATACTCACAATGCAACCAAATACAGAAACGTGCTGCAAATGTTAAATGTGGCTGCAGATGTTAAAATAAACCTTTCAGTTAACCTTTCGACAACACAACTGACAAGTAGACATTGAACAATAAGCCATTGTCCCAGCCAGGTTCGTCACTTGTTGGGGTCCCCTTGAAACATTTACTTTGTGGTCTGTAGGGTACAACGGGGCTAAAGGCTCCATGGGGTAAAAGGCTCCTTTGATTTTATTTTCTTCTAAACCACTAGATGGCACAAAAACTTGCCTCAGCACTTTCCAAAACATCCGCTTTTCAAGATGCACGTGGAAATTTGTCTGATCCTTGACGTGATCATGGGCAGCAGCACAAAGCTGATTCTGCGCTCATTTGATCTAATATTTGTTGTTTTTAAAAATGTTGTAGATTTAAGTAGCAAATAAGAATCTAAAATGATTGAATATATTTTGAAACAAAGGTCTTGTTAATGTTTGTCAGTTTTGTTCAAGGTAATTAAAGCAACAGTTTTACAATAATGAAAGAATATGTAAAAGTATGGTATTTGGGGTAAAAGGCCCCCCTGCTGTTGGGACAAAAGGCCCCATATTTAACATGATAATAAACAGCGGCTGACTTTAACGTTTGTTGACACAACATGATTAGATTCAGATTGTAAGATCATATATTAAGTTGTGTGTCCACTTTAGAGATAATCACCGTATTTATAATGAAACCATCAGATTTAAAAATGTGATATAATCATAAAATATAATTTATTGTCACTACTGTAAATCTATATTAAATTATTATAGGATCTCCTTCAATGCTTTCAGAATCTTTTTAAAATGATTTTGTTTCTATATTTTTCAGATATATGTCTATATTAACATATTTAATGACAGCATATTTACTGATCAAAAATTAATTCTCATTAAAATACACAGAAAATAGTTCAAACTTTGCTAAAGTGATTGTTTTGAACAAGTATTAACTTAGACATTATTAAAAACATATTATTTTAGCTGAAGTATTTGTATTAATACTGTGTGCCTTTTGCCCCGTGCTGGTGAGCCTTTTACCCCGTGTGTGGGGTAAACGGTCCCCCTCGACACCTCATACATTTGTAAGATTTTTTAAGTAAAAGAAACCACTTTTATGATATTCACACAAAATCTGTTGCTCCATAAATGTTAAATACAAACATATATATTTTTCTGAATATCATACATTATAGGAGTAGTGAAAAGCACATTTTTCTTAAGGGGTGCCTTTAGCCCCGTTGTACAGTATAGCGTGTTTCTGTATTTGGTTGCTTTATGAGTATTTGCAGCACATGGGTTGTCAAACTGATGAAGATGTTTTCTTAATTTGCTGGTGTTTTTTTCTATCTGCATTTATTTTTTTCAGTTGTAGACCGTCCAATGTCATAACAACAAGTGCGGCTTACGCCACTTCTGAGTTCCTACTGGCGGTGCGAATGCAACCAGGAAAATGGTCCTAGGGGAACTTTTAATTTTTGGGGAACCACCCTGGTGGTTAGTTCCTATAACTGAGTTCTTAGAACTACCCAGTGCGAAAGCCACTATAAAGACAGGTGTTGACCGCATCCAAAAATAAATGAGCAAAAAAGCAACTTGTTCTTTGTCCGTGTTTGCTCTTTTAGAGGAAATTTCTCTTTTACTGAAAAACTCTCTTGTTAGAGAATATTCTCTTTTGGAAATTTCTCTTTCTAGTTGCTCGTTGAAGCGCCCAGGGGAACTTTCTTGCACTTATTTGTGTGTATGAGAGAGAGAACCACTGAAATGCGCCATAGGAATCCAATGACGCTTCTAGGCAGAGGGGAATGAAGAGAGAATTACAGATGCGCCTGCAAGCCACGTCTTGTTATATCCGTATGTCCGGCGGAGTGGCATGAAAATAGTTAATTTTACAAAAATAGACTGTATGTGTGAAAGTGCCTAGATACAGTTCATATTTTCTCGAGTTTGTGATTGGTTGAAAAAAATGCTAAATAATAAATGGCTATTTGCGTATTTTGCCAAAGAATGAAATGAAATGAAGAATGAAAAAAAAAGATGTGAGCTTGAGAGGTGCACTTTGTTGTCCATTTAGACAGGAGCATTAGCCTGCCCTACATTCTAGGAACATGTTAAGCCAATAGTGTCTGGATCACTATGATTCAGTGACATAGTGACATACATAATAAATACACATTATTAGCTACTTTCACATATGAACACGTCTGTTACCAAACACAGAGCTGATGCCAGGATGGCTTGCAATCAGCACACCGTGGCGTGATGTGATGGTGATGATGAAGATGATGCACACTGACAATACAGCCTTTGGAGTAAGCTCAAGGATTTTCAGATGTCATCTATTTGAATCACAAGAAAGTAATGAATTAGAAAAAATTATAAAAATATGACTTGATGACTATGTTACTTGAAAGAATGTCATCCGACATCAGTTTATAAATTTGATACTGGATTTGATGAGGCTAAGACCAAAAGAGCATCCATAGGAACTGTACTTAATTCTTTTTTATTATTATTTATTTATTTTTGTTTGTTTGTTTGTAATTTAGGCATGTAGGCCTATATGCAATATGTCCCCTGACACACACACACACACACACATACACACCTTCTAAAACCTCCTGATTTACTCCAATACAAGAACAAACAGAACAAGTGCATCTAGCAGACATTAATTCAGCGAGACAGAGTGAGCAGCTCGCAGGTAAATACCGTGAGAAGAGAGATAACTCATGTCCGAGGCATGACCTTTAAACATTTCAGGCAACATAAAGTCAGTGTTTAATAAAATAGACAAGCTCTCAATGGGCATCTCAACAGGAATACAGACAGCTGTTTTATGTCCTTCATCAAGGTTCAGATGGATTTTACATGGTACACATTATTTTGTTAAATCTTTGAAGATTTTTTTAAATATTTTTTTTATGTGTACATGTACTTTAAAAATCTGATTTAAATTGGACTAAAACAATAGTTTGCGTTTTTAAAACAATAGTTTGTGTTTTTAAAACCAAATTTTGGTTTGACTGAAATCATACCAGTCTAGTTTTTGTCTAGACTAACAGACCTAGAGAATGTGATCTTCATCCAGCAGTTGTCTTAATTGCACAACAACTGGCCTCAGTGTTGTTCACATGCTCAGAAAGACAGAGGTGACATGCAACATATTTAATTCTTAAAATATAACATGTACATTTAGTCAAACATATATGAGCCCCCAATGGGTTTCCACCAAGCGGTACAGTTCAGTACAGTACAGTATGATTCTGGACCGTAAACCCTGATCTGGCTTGTGTTTTCACCGCTGACAGTATGCTTATGATAGGTGTGGTGTAGCCATCAAAGTCATTATCAGTATGAAGAAGAAGAAAGCGACACAGTAAACAACAATACAGCAGATCTTGTTCTTGCTTCTCGGCATGTGGCTGTTGTCACCAGAAGAAGACATGCTTTGTAACTTTGAGCCAAGGCTGCAAGGAAAAACACAGCCGAAAAAGCACATGCAAGTGACGATCCTCTGTCAACCAATCAACGTTCTGCAGTGAGTATATCTCCACCCTTTAGTACCGGACTACTGTGGTAGGTACCCCAACAGAAGGGTGCCAAAAAAGTGGTACGGTACAGTTCGGAATTAGAGTACCATTTACAACTTCTGACAATGGAAATGGCAAAAATTCTGTTCCGTACTTAACTGTACTGAACCATACTGCTCGGTGGATAAGCCATAAGTGTACATGGTGATGGAGAAATTATATTTTAATGCTTTTCCATGTGCTTGCAAAAAAGTTTAACTTTACCTGATAAACTTTGTGCTTGCAAAACTTTTGTATTTAACTTTTGTATTTGTACTTTTTACTGACCAGCAAAATTTTACATTCACTTTCTCGTTCCCTGAAACGTTGCATTCGCTCACAAGATTTTTGCATTTGCTCATTCGCTTGCAAAACTTTTGCATTCACTCGCAAAACTTTCACGTACCCCACAAGAAACTTTGCATTTGCTCGCAAAAAATGCCAAGATTTAATGCTTAAAGTTTCTCTGGGAAACACAGAACTTTTGAGAAAGATCCCAATAGCAGGGGAATATGAGTTTTCCTTCCATCTCATATTCTTTTCCATCCCCTTTAGGGGCTCTGTAGCCACATAAAGACTGTAGCTCAACTATGCAAAAATCCACTGTAGCTCATTTATAATGTAGTTCAAATATGCATGTAAACAATCTTATGTTTGTCTGTCTAACTTCTTCTGTTTCTTCTCTTCCCTTTCAGCTGATACTGCAAACCGGGGCTACTACAAGAGTTATCCACTAATGGATTTCTCCCAGCATCATTCCCCTCCTGTACCTTTCCAACCGATGTCAATGCACCCAAAAGACAAATCCTACCTCCACCAGGTCCTCCCCTCCCATGACATCCATTCCCCCCTGTCCATCTCAATCCCAACCAACCAGTTGGAGAGGACCCGCATCCCCAAAACCATCACCCACCCTCAACTTTCCAGCTCAGCTTTCAAAGCTTGGGATTCTGGACAAAGACATGTCCACCGGCAGACCTCGCATCCAGGGCACTCTGTTCGCCGACAGATCCACAGCAACAGGAGACAGTACAGCATAGAAACACTACCGGAGTTCAACTCCCAGCCCACGGGCTATGGGGGACAACAACTGTATCAGCCTTATCCCAAACTTAAGGCCTATCAGACCAACAGCAAGACGGAGGTCACTGTCTGAGGAAACGGGAATGAAAGAAACAACTCTGCTGACTGTTAACGGACTGTATGCACCAAGACTACAATGTCAGGACTGTGTAATCACCCCTACTTTTAATGCTAAACCACTCTTGTCTAAGTTTATATGGTCTCTTCTGTGTCCCACTTTTTCTGGGTTTATATCTGGCTTTTGTGTCACTGACAACGAGGTGAGTGTTCAAACCAGAAGACAGGAATGGTGCCCAAGGCCACATTAACTCAACGGGGACAATGCCATCATCACGTCAGCCTAAATCTAAGTCATTAAGGGACATTATCCTGGCCATCTTTATGTAAACACAACCTCAGGATCAATTATGTGAGAAAAAAAAAAAAAAGCAAAAGCAAAAAAAGCAAAACCTGTTTTCCTACCATAGAAGAGGCAAAAAGCAACACCAAGATATCCAGTCTCACACTAGGATTTAAATATAAGCTTCGCTGAGTGTATAGAGGATTTTGTGCTCATGAAGAAAGGTTTTTTGAGTTACCAAATTTCACGGTCTTCCTCTCTGGCTTGGGAAGTCTCATTGTGAGAAAGTCACTCATTAAGTCACTAATTTGTTTCAGGGGAATGAAGTTGAGAAAAACCAAAAGACAATAATCCCGTTACAGTGGGTTACAATCAACTTTTTACAAAAGAACCATGTGAAACTCTCAGTGATAATGTCGCAAACTTGACTACAATTCTGATAAAGCGCTATTAAACATGTTTATACTAAAAAAGACATTCCTGCATTTTTTTTTTTTTAAAGATATATTTTTTTGTCTTTATTGGGACAGAACTTAAGACAAGTGGGATGTGACTGGGACCACAAGCCAGGACTCAAACTCGGGTCGCCCAAAGCACAACTGCACTACATTTCGGAACACTGCCCACGAGGCTATTGACTCTGTCCTAGATACATTTTCTGTGGAAATACAAGAGAGAAATTGTTTTGAGTCTACATTAGTTTTGACATTCAAATCACTCCAGTCATTGACTGAAGACATCATCAAACATAATCTTATCTTCCTGTTTTTATGACTTGTTTGCTTAAAAGAGTTTGAGCTTCTCTATCTCCTCTGTTTCTCAAGACCGCCTATGTTGAGTCCTTAATGTCATACTAAGTAGTTACACAAATGGTTGACCAAGGCTGATTGCCTCATGGTGTGAGGTTGAAGAAATGATGCCAGCAGCTCAGAGCAATAATCTGGACCTTGTAACAGGGAATGAAGCGCATAATTCTTGTAAAACAAGCTATGCAATGGCAAAAAAATATCAGCTCTAGTGAATTAACCATGCTTGAAATCAAGATCTCACAAGCACTAGTTGTCTTGAAGGCAAGCCTTGCACTGTTTACCTTCTACTTGCGTGCCCTTTCTTTTACTTGGATTAGTGGAGTGAAATACCAGAACTTGTACCTCAGATAGCCTACAATGTATCCAAATAAAAAACTAAATCTACTTTAATACCATAGCAAGTCTGATGGGGAAAAGTCTGATCATACTTAAGAATCTAAGCGAATTGTCAGCTAACCATCAGCATTATAATAAGGAGATTTAAATTCAGATTCTGATACGCTAAAAACCCCAGCTAGCATGATTACAGAACGCATTGAGAGGGAAAAAATCTCTGTTATGAATCTTTACACATATAGTTTAATTGTTAATTAAACTTGCATAAAAGCAACATCACACTTACAGTCTGAATATCAGCACGGCTGTGATTATCCTTGTGCCTACAGCCAATTGACAGCTGTGCTGACATTCAGACCAACAGCACTTTCTAGTGTGATGTTTCTTAAATGTCCGTAGTATTTAAAATATACGTGCACTTATAAGTGCTTCATCTGTTCCTGTACTGTGTCGTGCTTTGCTTTAATTCAAACCAGATATTCCTGTGAATTGGACACTTCTGCTTTTTCTGTTTTCATCTTTATATAAATATATTTCTGTATTCATGTACATGAATTGTATTATTTAATTATATAAGAACTGTACTTAAGAACTACACACATGCGCTTTGTTCAGAAACGTTTAAAGATATCTGAAATAGGAGTGTTTGTATGCTACTATTTGTTACGTTGATAATGCCTGTGTTGGTAATGCCTATTGTGTAAAAAAGTGTAGTATTTTAATGAACTAGTGGTATAAGGGCTTTTAACAACAATTGGAGAAACTAAAACTGGAAACACAAGCTGAAATATTTTTAAATAGTGTTTTATAAAAATGAGTTAATAAGACAAACAATAACAGTAAGAAAATAACGCTTGAAATTGTAAATCAACGTTATTAAATGAATTTGACATAAAACGAGTGTGAATTTGTACTTCAAACAATGTCCCTTTTCAAAATAAAAGTTCTCAAACGTCGCATTGGTTTTGATTATTTTCGCAGTGTTTGGTTTTATTTATAGGCTACTTACTTCTACGAACTCCCTTAATCCATCACTACTCACGCTGCACAACAGGCAAATACATGTAAGGTGTCGGTCATGGTTGTTGAGGCAGAAAACAGAAAAACTCATTTGCCTCACACACCACTGAGCCTCTACTTGTCACACACAACCATGCACACAACACGATGAACTGGGTGGGCTATGGGCTATATGGATGTCTTGCGCCCTCTTTTGACGATACCGCATAATGTAGCAGAAAATTCTCTGTGCGAGTATCACAATAAAACGGCATTGCTTCAAATATGCTTCTGTTGCACGTGTTTGTAAGTCATTAAAAATCTGCTTCAGAGCATTTATGTTCCAAAGATAGTTGGAGAGTTCTCCTAAAATAAATCTGTCATTAGTTTTGACCTTCACGTTGTTCCAAGGAACTCATTTATGACCATCACCATTAAGTGAATGATGACTGAGACTGTCAGTCTTCAACATCTCCTTTGTAAAATCATACAGATAAAGGGTGAGTAGCCTAAATGATGACAATTATAATTTTTTTTGACAAAATGTACCTTTAACGCTGTAAGTCAGTCCGTTCCCATTTCCCAGAAATCTCAATTCTCCACACAGCAGCTAATTTGTGTGTTCAATTATTTTTATTGTCTGACATTACTAATATATTTAATATTATAACTGCATATCTAAAAGAAAAAAGGCATCTGCCAAATGCATGTGAAATGTAAAAATAAATGTAAAATCATTCATTACCATTATATATATCTTGCTTGCTTCGTTGACACCGGGTGATTCTATAATTGCAGATACATTTGGTGTTCAAAGTCTTTTTTTTTTTTTTTTTCAAATGGTTATATTTTTATTATTTTAATAATTTGTTACTCATCACAAGATGTTACAGACCATAACAATATAATATTTTCTGTAAAAATGTCTTGTACAGCTGAAATTCATGATGTTCTCCGAATTAGTCAGTGTTTTTTTTTTCCATCATGTATCGTGTAATCAAAATATTTTATTTTACTTTTGGTAATATTTTATTTATAAAAGCTCTAAATAGCCATTTTCCCAATTCTACAACATTAAATAGTTTAAAAATTACTTTTATCTTATAAAAATCCATAAATCTTGCGTCAATTCTCTTAACGTACTTTGCCTTTAAATTGATGGCATTATCTCCCACAACTATGTAAGGAAATTATGGGTTAATTATTGGGTTGTTTAAAAGTATTTTAATCATGATTTCATGCCCTCACTGGGACTTTAAAAGATGTGCTCCTAGCATTTACGCTAGCAAGTGTTTAGTTTTTGGCTAAAAAGTTTAAAATGGTCAATCCTGTTACCGCCAAACTCTGTTACTAATGTTATTTCTACACAATGCCTAAAATGTCTAACAGAGTTGAAAAACAATACTATAAAAGAAAAATTACTTTTTCGTTAAATGTAAAAATAAAACAATAATAAAAAAGGAGCAACTTGTGATTGGCAAGCATTGAATTATTAAAATTTATGTTTTCAATAAGAATACTGGAAAGAATTTCTGTTAGTGAACAGTTTTTTTCCCCTTAACTTTTTGAAAGGCAAAATGTATCTCCAATTATAGAATCACTCTACCATTCATGCTCCACTATAGTGGAAAATACTAATTAGGTAATTTATCAGTATTCTAAATACTTTAAAAAAAATCCCATTTACTTCAATAGCAGAAAAATAAATGTCCATTGTGGGTAAATGTGTTGTGTATATGAGAGTATACAACAAAAATACGACAAACACACTGCATTTTTTTCCTTTTATTTTTTTTAAAAAACAAGAAGTTCCAAATACTCTGAAACCTGAACCCCAGCACTGACCTCCACCAGAGAATCGCTACAATCAGAGGGAAAAGAACAAAGGTTTCATCAATACATGATCCTAAAATACAGC
Source organism: Paracanthobrama guichenoti (assembly GCA_018749465.1). Lineage (NCBI taxonomy): Eukaryota > Metazoa > Chordata > Actinopteri > Cypriniformes > Gobionidae > Paracanthobrama > Paracanthobrama guichenoti. The sequence continues at coordinate 15,592,053 of CM031954.1, forward strand.
AATGCATAGAGATCTGGTGAACGTCACCAAACCTGGTTCCCTGCAGAGCCCATTAAATTGGGTCGTGTAGACCAGAGCACCAGTCGGGTCAGCTTAAGTGCAATGTTGGAAGAACTAACATGCCAAAAGGGTTCAAAAGCAAGGAGGTCTATGATATCTCATATTTTTCCCACATTTAATTTGTCGATGCAAGTGACTATTTGAAACCTGTGGAGCAGAAATAGCCTCGTATAATGGTCATGAGGTCATAGTTTTATTGATATGGGTAGAAGTAACACTATACCGTGCCAAAGATAGGTAGTGGAGATTTTACTAACTGGTGTGCTTAAAGTGAAAAATTAGGACAACTGGTCTAATAGCTAGACCAAAGTATGGGTTTAGTTGAGCTGTTCAAGGTGTGAGAAGTTGGTGTAGGGGTCCAGATTGGTCTCTCTGTTGGCAAAGGCAACAGTGCCATGTGATGTAAAACATTTTGGTATGATAAAGTAAATGAGAGCTTAAAATTCAGTGCTTAAGAGGACCTATCAGACACAGGAACTGTTTAAATACCATTCGGCACAGGAATATGAAGAAAAAAAAAATTCAGCATAAGAAACAGCATATGTGCGTCTGGAGTGTTTTGTGTACAGCCTATACACAGTAAGGTTGAAGGTGCTAAATTGTGTGTCATCAAGCAATTAAGACCAAAAGCTACAAACATGGGTCCCAGTGGATCTGCAGATCCGAACTGTCCAAAAAGTCTGCAGAAAATACACTGGGTGGGGTGTGCGAGGTGAGAGGGGCAAGGACCATACCCCCGCCGTTACAATTACTGCCCCCTCCTACCACAGGTATATCCAGCCAATCCATGCTATCCAGGGTTGGGTCTTCAAAGTCCAGGTTGGCTGGATGGGGTGAGAAGCTCAGGTCACTGGTGTCCATTGGAGATGGGGGATGGTCCAGAATACTGTAAGTGCTCAGCATTTGGTTGTGGAGGTCATCGATCAACGTCAATGGGCCGTCCGGCTCCACGCCGAGAAGAGGCGCACCGGTGGTGCTCTCCAGGAAGTCCTCGAGGTGGACAGTTCTAGAGCACGGCCTGTCCTGGAGTTGCTGGGAAGGAGCGGGAACAGGGTCAGGGGGGTGTGTGGGTGGCGAGAGGTGGAGTGGAGGAGGTGGGGATGGAGTGGGTGGGCTGGAGTGGAGGTCAGACAGGGAGGGGTCTTGACTGGCTTTAAATCCAGATGAAATTTCTGTAATATGGAAAGAGAGGTTTATTATTATTAATATATTTTTTGAAAGAAGTCTCTTATGTTCACCAAGGCTGACTATTATACAGTACAAACAAAAACAAACAAACAGTAAACAGTCATTTTGTGAAATATTACAATTTAAAATTTCTATTTTAATATATTTTAACATGTAATTTATTCCTGTGATGGCAGCAGTCTTCAGTGTCACATGATCCTTCAGAAATCATTCTAATATACAGATTTGGTGTTCAAGAAACATTTCTTATAATTATCAATGTTAAAAACAGTTGTGTTGTTGAATTTTTTTAAGGATTCTTTGATGAATAGAAAGTTCAAAATATTTGAAATAAAAATGTTATAAATGTCTTTATTGTCACTTTGATAATTTCTTTCTTTAAAACTTTTGAATTTAAGTTTATATACTATATGTAAGACTCTTTAAAAGTTTTTACTCCCACTCTTGATCAGGATTTCAAACAAATCATCTATTTGCTGGTTGTTAGCGACATTATCCTGTAAACAGAATATCACCAATGTTACTGTAAGGAAAACAGTGGAAACAGAAAAAGCAGGTGAAAGAATGAAGGAGAAAAAAAGATAAAGAAAGAATGTGAGTGAAGGCCATACTTTAAAACGTTGAGGGGGTTGAGGGTTCGGCTTTGGGGAGGAAGGGGTGAATAAAGTATGTCGATCAAAAGTTGGGCAAATGTCCTCCTAAAACAGATGGACATGATGGGTAGACGAAAATGGAAAAAGAAATGCTAGCTTTAGCAAAGAAGGAGATAGAAAGACAAAAGGAAAATGAGTAACAAAACTACAGCATGAGTATTAATGCATGCAAGATACCTTAAATGGAGGGGGTGAAGAGGGTTTGTTCAGTGGGTTGGATTCCTCACAGAAGAAAGGCTCAAAGCTGGGTGGGGCGGACACTGGCTGGCTAGACTCCTGAACACTTGTGGTCTCCAAGTGGAGCCCTACTTTCTGAACCTGGAAATGGAAGATTTCAGCATGGGTCAGCTGAAGCGAGGAGCTAAAGCACAACTATATGCAGCCTAGCCCCTTATATTTCCCTAAATACTATAATACATATACACAGTTTTGTTAGCTCTAAATGCAATCCACAAATGCACACAGGTTATTTCATATCTGTAATTTGAATGTACGTTTGAGTCGGTCATTCTGTGATGTATCTATAACTTTGGAAACTCATGCTTATTACATAAATATTGTAGAAGTGTTGTTAAAGTGTCTGGGTAAACGTGCAATTACTTTGTACTTTTGGACCATGCCCATGTTTTCGAAAAAGCCCCTATCTCATGAATTACACTGAAGTGGCATACATAATCGGTCACACTTTAGATTAGGGTCAATTCTCACTATTAACTATGACTTTTTCCTCAATAAACCCCTACTGCTTATTAATAGTTAACACAGTAGTTGTTAAGTTTAGGTACTGGGTAGGATTAAGGATGTAGAATATGGTCATGTAGAATAAGGCATTAATAAAGTACTAATAAACAGCCAATATCCTAGTAATATGCATGCTAATAAGCAACTAGTTAATAGTGAGAATTGGACCCTAAAGTAAAGCGTTACCACATGTTCAAATCTGGTGTAAACCAGATGCATCTAATTCAGATTCATGCACTGCTAACTCTATGTTGATTTCAAATGAGAGGAAGTGTCAAAAAAATCCCTAAATTAACTCATTTTTCTCTCTATAAGTTGAAAGTAATGTGCTTATCATTGGCTTTTATCATAAACTATTTGTACATATCTGTTTTATAGCTTGGTGTTTCATGCCCCTTTAAAGACTTCAGAGTTCATCAGAAGTCAACAGAGATCTCTCTATCTCACACAAATGCTATTTTCCGAAACTGTAACAGGTTTGAGTACACACATCCATATTGTTATATGCACATACTTTGGTGTTGGGCTCTTTGACAGCTTGTGATTGGTTGGCAGGACTAGACATTTCAGCAGATGACTGACTAGGTAGCTTGCTAGGGGTTGACTGCAATCTCTGAAACACAACAAACCAAGGATTATAAAAAAAAAAAAAAAAAATGTTTTCAACATTGATAATAAGAAATGTTTCTAGCGCACCAAATCAGCATATTATATATTATATATGATTTCTCATTTTACAGTGTAATGGCTAAAACACATTAAAATATATATATACATTTTATATTTTAATGACATTTAAAGTTAAACTGTTGTTTAGTCACCTGTAGAGTAATCCGTCCATTAGATTTGCTCTGAGGAGACTTTCCAGTCAGGTTTTCCACACTATTACTGGTGAGTGCAATCAGATAACGGTTGCCATTGGTGTCTGTGACCAGCGTGGGTGTGGAGTGAGCTTTGAGGAGATCCAGTGGGAAAGACGTAGTAATTTGAGTACCAGCCGGCTGATTGATAAACACCTGTGAAACCTGTAAAAAATAAAATAAAGTAAAAAATTATGCAAAGATGAAGGTAAGAACTGCTCATCATCCAAACAAATATCTGGGCTATCAGAAGAACTGGAAATGTCACCGACCTGTGGTGTCTGTAACTGCTGATTTTGTGGTGTCTGCTGCTGCTTCTGATTGGTTTGTAGCTGCTTTTGTTGGCTCTGCTGGATGATGAGCTGCTGCAACTTTTGTTGCTGCTGCTGTTGCAGTAACGCTGTCTTCTTTTGCTGTTGCAGAGTCTTCTGTTGCTGCTGTTGTAGTAACTTCACCTTCTGCTGCTGCTGCAGTAAATGCAACTTCTGCTGCTGCAGTAATTGCGCCTTCTGCTGCTTGTGCAGCTGCAACACCTGTGTCTTTCCTTGCTCTTGCTGCAGTTTCTGTGGGTCATTTTGCTGCTGCTGTTTTTGCTGTTGCAACTGTGTGTTCTGTACGTTTGGTAGGTCCACCAGCATTTGCTGCTGCACCTGCAGCCGGTGAATCTGCTGCAGCTTGAGCAGAGTCTGCTGCGAACACTGCGTCTGGATCTTTTTCAGGGGCTGGACTTGCTTCTGCAGGTCCTCTGATGTGTCCATTTCCTCCTTGACCTCTTCCTTCACCTTCACTTCCACTCCGTTAGACATTTCAGCATTACCAGTGTTGTCTGCAACCTCTGCAGTCGCTCCACGCTTACCCTGCTCCAGCTGAGAGCGTAGGGTCTCCACCAACCTCTGCTTCTGTTTGAGCATGCGTGTCAACTCCTCTATCTGCTTGTCCTTCTCCTGGAGCATTTGGTCTTTGTCTAGAGAAGGTACTGCAGATCCTGATGCTGCCACTGAACCTAGATCCTGACGCTGTAAGACTGGCAGCGGACCCGGCCGAGAAAAGCTGCAGGATGCCTGCATCTGCCCGAGAGACTCCTCTTTAATTGGAGACGGGTGGTCTGGAGAGGGGTGCAGGCTGAGCTGGGTGAGAGGTGAACTGACCTGTTAAGGGAGAAACACAAGTTCTTAATAGTGATGTAAAACTGAAATAAAATAAAAAAAAAAAATCCAACATTGAAAGAATGAGAGGAATAGTCAAAATAAGTGCATCCCTAATTTTCTTTTGACCATTTCTGCAGTGCATCTTCAAACACACAGACCTACCATTTCTCCAAACACATCCCCATTGCAGCTGGTCTCATCTGGACTCAATCCAGCCAGAGAGCGGTCAGAGGGGGTAGGAGATACAGGAGGAGAGGAGCTAGTGCTGCTGAAGCGCACAATTTGCGGTGGAGTTGTGCTGTGGACCCTTGTGGTAGCCGCTATGGAAAAGGCAGACACTGGAGCAGCCGCATCTTTCGGAGTTTGATGTGGGGCGGCACCAGATGACTGAACTGACACCTGTGGTAACTGAGCAGACATGGTTTTCATAGCTGCAACTCCTGCGGCTGATGATCCATTGTTCTGCTCCTGGTAGTTCTTCAGTCGTTCAATAAGATCGTTTTTAGTTCCCGATACCGTCAGACCCCTCAGTTTGAGCTCTTGTTTAAGTTCTGCAACCTGGAAGAAAGATGAACAATAAGTTCATCAATCAGTTCAGTTTCAAAATATCCCATAATTTTCTCCAATGGTTCTGATATTGTGACTCATATCAGAGCTGGTTGTTTTGGTTTATGACTTCAATTCTATATTAAAAGGTTAGTTCACCCAAAAATGAAAATTCTGTTATTAATTACTCACCCTCATGTTGTTTCAAAACTGCAAGACCTTTGTTCATCTTTGGAACACAAATGAAGATTGTGTGCAAAAACAAACAAAAATAACTTTATTCAACAATTTTATCTAGTCTGTGTCAGTCTCCTGCACAGTTTATGCAAAAGTGAAGCGCTTTCCAGGTCTACGGCACCCGATGCTGTTCACGTGAGCACCACGACGCATGCGTGTGATGATGACAACTGCGCAGGAGACTGGCACAGATGTGAAGAAATTGTTGAATAAAGTTGTTCTTTTTGTTTGTTTTTGCGCACATAACCTTCATAACATTAAGGTTGAACCACTGGAGTCACATGGACTATTTTAATGATATTTTTACTACTTTTTTGGGCCTGGAAAGTGTTAATTACATAGCTGTATATGGAGGGATCAGAGAGCTCTCAGATTTCATCAAAAATATCTTCATTTGTGTTCCGTAGATGAACGAAGGTCTTACAGGTTTGGAACGTAAGTAAATGAGTAAATGATGACAGAATTTTCATTTTTGGGTGAACTGACCCTTTAAGATTTTTTAATAATTGCTAAAGACAAAACAAGTAGTCACTTTTATTGCTTTAATATAAGTTAATCAATTACAACTGTTACCCACTTTGAATTCATCCAGATTTGCAGGTAAAGTGCTGGGCTTTGCTCCTCCCGCTGTAGGCTGGCTCTGACGATTGGGCCCATTTTGATTGGAGGAGACTGTCGAGCATGTGGAAATAGTCTGGGAAGGGGAGGGGCCCAGACTTGTGGATAGTTGCTGCTTTTCAGCAGGAAGTCTGGAATTGAACAGATTTATTTTTGTTTTATAGTTAAATCAGTTAGCTGTGTCTACACTTCTCTGGAATGGCGGCTTTGCATCAGAACCCAGATTATGTAACCTGTATTTAAAGTATTCTGGATCATATTTTGTTTTATCTTGTATAGGTTTTGTCTGTTTACTTTGTTATCATAATTATGGTTAGTTGCATTTTATTATTTGCATATAAATTGGAATGTTTTGTGATAATCAAAATAGATCTGCGAGCCTTTTTTGGGTCATGACCAACACCGGTTGAGAACCACTGCTCTAGCAGACATATAGCACTGTTCAAAAGTTTAGGGTCAGTAAGATTTTTGTATATTATTAATTATATATTATTATTAAATTCATAGTTTTATGCAGCAAGGATGCAATAAATGCTGTTCTCTTGAACTTTCTATGAAATCTTTAAAAAATGTATCACGTTTCCTCAAAAATATAAATCAGCAGAACTGTTTTAAACATTGATAATAAATAAGGATCTGAAGGATCATGTGACTAAAGCAATGGATGCTAAAAATTCAACTTTGCCATCACAGGAATACATTTTATTTAAAAAAAAAAAAAAAAAAAATTAAAATAGAAAACAGTAAACAGCTATTTAAAATTGCAATACAAGTTTGTAATATTACTGTTTTTAATGTATTTTTGATTAAATAAATGCAGCCTTGGTGAACATGACATTCATTTCAAAAACATACCGACCCCACACCCAGACATAATATGCACATACACAACACAGTAAAATAAATCCATATCCTGTGTGGTTGTACTCACTTTGGAGGGGCGGGTAAGATAGTGTGGTAGTTGTAGTGCTGCTGTTGCTGGTTGATGATCTGAAGCTGAAGGAAAAGCTGCTGCTGGTGGAGGATCTTGGCATACGAAGAGTCCAGCTGAGGAGGAGGCTCCCGGTCGTTCTTCTGGTCAGGTGGGATATACTGGTGATATTTGAGTTTCTTCACTTTGGGCTTGTTATCTTTGGGTTTCTTGGATCGATGAGAAGTTCGATCTGTGCTGGACTTGGACTGCTGCATGTGGTAAGAAAAAGCAAAGGAACAAAAAGAGAAGCATGAATGATGAAATATATTTTTTTCATTGGTTTATACTGAAAAATGAAACTGATGGTTTTTGCTTTACCTTTGCATGTCCCGTCGGTGGACGGGAAGAGTTTGTCATGTTAGTTTCACTGGTTAGATTCTGTGGCGGAGAGGCATCGGATGCAACGAGTGGAGGAGGTGGGGCCTGAGTGAGGAACTATGATATATACACGGGTTAAATATATGTTATGTGATCTTAAACGCATTTCTTACATTGTCCTCAACTCTGCATATGTTCCTTTGTGATGCATAATAATGAGCCAATTTAAAGGGACAATGCAAATGTTAAAAAAAATAACATTGACCCTTCTGCTAAATTTCTGTATGTGTGTTCCACAGAAGAAAGTAAGTCATACAGGTTTGCTACAACATGATGACAGAATTTTCTGGGTGAACTGCCCCTTTAAGTGTAGACCAGTGCTGCCTAGTGAAACCACAAAATAAATATTCCATTTATCTCATATTGAACAACTGAAACAGGAATATACCTGAGTAGGTGAGAGGTCTCCATTCATATTCAGCATATCAGAGGGGGAGTGTTGAGGGGCAAGTCCCAATGGAGAGTCCTGACTGCACTGGGGATCTGGTGACAGCGCATCACTACTGTCCTCATCCAATGAAGAGCTCTCACCCTTCGGAGACTCGGTACCTGATAATACACACAAGAAATTAGTTGTCTGATATGTGCATAAATACACTTAAGAACTTGATGGTAAAACTAAACATATATATAAAAAAAAAAAGAACGTTTTGTGGTCACAGAATTTGTAGTATTTGGGTTGTATATACTACATAAGAAATGTAGCAAAAGTTTCCTCCTTTTGTTTTTGCAAATAATAGATTTGCATTGCTGTAATTTTGGGGAGAAAATGCGTATGGTGCTTAAACAGCAACACCAACAAAGCTGACATTGCTCTAAAAGTGCGTGCAACATAAACGCTGTTTGTGACAGAGGTTATAGACTAACCAATGAGCGTGTGCACAGGGAGGATGTTCTTGTGGATGAGCTCGATGGGACCAGGGCGGTGGGAGATCTTATCATTGAGATCATCTGCCAATCGAGCTCTCTTCAGCTTCAGCTGCTTGGCCTGCAGTGAGGGCTCAGCTGAAGTCTCTGCAAGTGAAACAAATTTAATCATTAACATCTGAATCACTTCCTTCTATGTAAATACCACCTAAATTCCCCAATGAGAGTCTACTAACTCAATTAGTATTTTTTGCATATCAACTACCGGTTTCTCTAATAACATAAACGGAAAAAATACTAAAGAATATAGAAGTCACAGACAGCTCTTTCACTTCTGAACAGGTCAAGGTGAAATGATGGCTATTGACCCTTTTCACATTTCCAGGGTTCTCAGAAGCAGAAGTCGTCATAGTTGGATAAACTTCTAAAGAAACTACAACAAAGATATACCTTTTGCTTTCCAATAGCAAAAAAAAAAAAAAAAGAAAAAAATATTGAGGGATTGATTACAGTAGTCAGAAGAGATAAAGATGTCAAATTAGCCATCACTCCCTCAACCTCTGTTAAAAACACAGACGTTAACTAGTTTTCTGAACTCTAATGCAAAATATAACAAAAAGTTGTAAATGCACAACCGTGTTAAAAAAAGCAGAGCAGAAATTACATAACAGAAACATGACTTGCAGTAGATTAAATAAATTGAAATAAATACCAAGTTCTTGCATGAAACTCTAGATGGCACAGGTCCTTAACTCAATTGGTAGAGATTGTATCATCATCTACATAGCACAGAGGCCAATGAGCTGCGGCTTAACATTCTAACAAATACCGGTAGTGTTGCTGTTAGCAGTCTACACTGCAGAGCGCTTTCAGAAATCCTCTACCTTCCCCAGCTGTATAGATCAGTAGCAAGTCAAGCATTGCCATATCCATTACCATGCTAATCTCTCTGAGAGTTGTCATGACAGAAATATGGTAATCATTTAATATTACTTTATTTTCATATTTAAAAGGAATGATGTGACACTCACCTTCTAGGATGTGCATCCTGACCAGTTCTGACCTCTCTGGCCGACTCCTGATCTTCCTCTTCAGGTAATCCTCAGTCTGCACCAGTAAAAGAGAAAACAACTGTGTTTCAACAAAAGTGTCCATCAAAGATGACAAAAAAAGTGAATTCTTTGTTTCACTCACGCGTGCTCTCTCCAGACTTTTCCTCTGTTCGTGGAAGGCAGCCGGACTCTTCAGAGCTGTGTACAGAAACAGAGATGGTCTTACTTTCTGATCTTCAGTCACAGGGACTGACGTGCATATTGGTTGTTGTGACTGTCAGATACTCGATAGATTATCAGCTGAGTATTCAAGATTGGGTGTGGGAGATGGAGCAAAAACACCAAACCACAGGTTTCTGTGTGAGCTAAACTACTCCAAACAGCTGCCCAATACATATTGTGTTATCTCTCAATCACTGCTATGACTTTCAAGTATTCAAATACTCATGTATCTGTACCGACAATGAATTGCATTTGACATTGAGGAACTACATAAGGAGAACATAAAACTAGACATTAAAGGTCATACTCAAAGGTCATACGTTAAAAAAAGAGAACATCCAATTATATCAGTCTTTCTCAAATCATCTGCTGAAAGAACAAAAGGAGTTCAGTGTAATAACAGCAAGTGTGTGTATCCATCTGCATGAATGAAAATGTACTTGGGATGTCAAAATCAATACATTTTAAAAGATATAAAATATATATGTTTAAACTCTTTACTCTTTTAAAAATGCAATTTTTGCTAAATAGTTTGCTACTAAGTCATCTTACAGTATTCCTACATTGGTAAGTCCACCACAACTCCATTAAAACCCAGGGTGTTCCACAGGGTTCAGTTCTTGGTCCGTTACTTTTTATTATCTACATGCAGCCTCTTGGTGATATCATACACAAGTTCAGACTTCGTTTTCACTATGCTGATGACGTCCAAATCTAGCTTACCACCTCCTCTGATATATCAATTCTGCCCGACTCACTCACTGCATGTATTAGAGACATCAAACAATGGATGGCTCTGAACTTTCTTAAATTAAATGGCAGCAAAACCGAAATAATGCTGATTGCCAAACCTAAACAGAATGGACCTGTCCTTTGACATAGATGGGGTTCTTGTCAAACCCTCCTCCCCTGTACATAATCTTGGTGTTTTATTGGATTTGTCTCTTTCATTTGTTTCTCATATTGCTTCAGTTGTTAAAATCACCTGCGTAATATTGCACGTCTCCGCTCATCCCTCAGTCTGACAGATGCAGAAACCCTTGTTCATGCACTAATAACGTCTCGTTTGGATTATTGTAATTCCTTATTAATTGGCTTACCAAAAAGTATTAAAAGGCTACAATATGTACAAAATGCAGCTTCGAGAATGCTCACCTTGACTAGATGTGGTTCCCACATAACACCACTTCTCCATGATCCTCACTGGTTACCGGTTGCATCACGTATACATTTTAAAGTACTTGTGTTAAACTTTAAGGCTCTAAATGGACTTGTACCTCTTTATCTATCAGACCTACTCCACCCATACCCACCCACCCGGTCTCTAAGATCATCTGACCATGGCCTATTGTCAGTTTCTAGATTCCGGCTTTCTACGATCCTGGTGGATGATCCTTTTGTGTTACCGCTCCCAAACTCTGGAATTCACTACCCTCTCTCTTGAAATATCTCCTTTCTATCTGCCTTTAAGTCTCAACTCAAAAATGTATTTGTTTGAAATGTATTTACAATTCTTTTATTTTTCGCTTTGTTGTTTGTACACTGTAAATGTTGTTCAACTACCTCTGTTAATGCGTCTTTGGGCTTTTGGAAAGGCGCTATATAAATAAAACTTCTATTGGTAATAAAGTTTACTAATACAGTGGATGTGCAGTATATATATATATATATATATATATATATATATTATATTTTATATATATATATATATATATATATATATATATATATATATATATATATATATATATATATATATATATATATATATATATATATATATATATATATATATATATATATATATATATATATATATATATATATATATATATATATATATATATATTCACTACTACAACAGTGGATATTTCTGGAAAAAGAAGGTTGAAAATTATAATAAAAAGACATCAACCAAAAATTTCACATATGATTGCACATATGATCACATTACGCTTGAGCTGTAATGTGAAAGGGATAACACAGAGTAAGAATGTGATGTAACCGCTAAGCTTGGGTAACTAAATTAATGAAATTTCCAAAACCACAAGCTAGGGTTAGCAATGATCATCCACCTGGTCTCTGTGCAATAAGTTCACAATAAGCTCCATTTCACACAGTACTGTACAAATACAGTTGCAATTTTTAAGCATATTAAAATGATATCAGAAGGTGAAAGACTGGAGTAATGGATGCTGAAAATCCAGCTTTGACAAAGGAATAAATTACATTTTAAAACATAATAAAATAGAAAACAGCTTAAATTGTACAATTTTACAAAGTTACTATTTTACTGTGTAAATATATTTACAAAATCAGTACTATTTTACTTTTTTTGACAAATGCAGCATTAGAGACTTCTTTCAAAGATCTTACAACCACAAGCTTTTGATGGTTAATAATAAGGACACTACAAATCTGACCTAAACAAAAAGATTGAAGATTCCTCCTGTTTATACATACATACTATTAATGTTTAGTTAGATCAGTGCAGTGGGCTCTGAAAAAATTATAGTCTATAACATAAAAGTATAAACTTTCCCTTAGACATTCAATATAAATTTTAATCTAAAATCTTTGATAACGTCAGTGGACACATAATGTGTAAGCTACCCTCATACAGTTGCATTAAACAGTTAAGAAATATTAATATAATCCTGCTGGCTTGTGTGTGCTGTAATGGAGGGGTTTTGGATTTGACATGAGCCATGAAAATGTGCATGTCACTTAGCATCTTGCAAAAAATGTTGCTATTATGAATATTGTAATGTAAGTGTTTAGTGCTATATAAAGCTAACTAAACAGTTAATTTTTGGCTGATGCTTTTAAAGTGCCAAGCTAGAGCTGCACTTCCTCCTTCCCACAGAGACCACAGTGTGAAGTCTGCAAATCCTCTTGCCTGATGAGCAGAACACAGAATAAGGAAGTGGAAACAATAGGGGAACTAGATCCACCTGATAACACAACTGGCCCTTTCACAATGACTGTGTGTTAGCAAACAAGGGGCAAGTCTTCTATGAAGGACATGCCATACCACAGCTAGTGGACTGTCCCATCAATTAATGCCTGCTGGAGCCTATATGCAAAATGCATGTTTTTTTCCGACAATATGCATAATAATGCATATACTGGCAGAATCATACATAGCTTAACATTTTTGAATGGGTGTTGATTTCTACATAAGCATTGATGAAATATAAAATTTGAATGTTGCAATATCCTTCACTACATGAAATACTTGTAGCTATAGCAGCACCACAAAAGCAACTTATTGACATACCAACAAATAGTAAAACGGTCCCATACCAGGAGTCTGCATGTCATTGTGGATTCATTTTGTAGAAGTAGTGGAGTATTTTTACTTTCTACTCAAGTACATTTTTCAAGTATATGTACTTTATCAGTGTCCTTCTTTGGAAAACATTTACGTCACAACATTCCAAAGCATAATATTGTACTTTTTACTGCACTACATTTCATATTGAATATCATTTAATACTTAATTACATAAAAAAATTGAATTGTACTTTCTTACTTTTACTAAAAGTAATTAAAAGTTTTACTTGAGTACAAGCAATTAAGTATTAAAGGTAAAAAAATATATTTATAAAACAGTAGTGCAGCAAAAGTACAACATTATGCTTTGGAATGTAGTGAAGTAACATTTTTCCAAAGAAAAACAGTGATAAAGTACAGGTGATAAAGTACACTACCTAGCAGAGGTGAAGCTCAACACATTAACAAAGACTGGCAGATGAAGTCTTTAAGCTTGATGTATTATAATTGATATGACGCTCACACTCGAAAGGAAATAAAAAACACCTCAATTTTATTCAAAGACCCAAAATTAGCAAATGTATGCAATTTAGTGCAGATGTTTCCATTTATATGGCATATACCATGACCTAAAGGTGGACATTTTGACAATTATAGTAAAAGGCTTGCTAAAAAGTATAAGTGATCAATCTTAGGGCAGAACAGAAGGCATGTAGTAGATCATATACAACAGGTTTTTCAGAATACGATACTGATACTGTACACAAATACAATACTGTAGGCTTTATAGGGTTAATCACAAGCTTAATTTTGCAGAATATATTGGTTGTTTCACAATATGAAACTTCTAGAATGTTTTGCTTGAGAAGTGTTTGTGCTATATTACTATAAAATAAATGCCATTAGTTTTGCCGTTAGTTAATGGCAGTAGATTTTTTGATATATAATGCACAGACATTCATTTAAGCATGACTTAAGTGTCTAAATACTTTTGGGAGCAATTATATATGCAGCCTGCAAAAATATTCCCAAAATTAATGGCATAATGCATTGCGCTCTGCATTTGCTGCAAGTACATGCACATATGCAAATGTGTGTGATGTGCGAGACAACTAGAGGAGTAAAATGTGACTTACGAGGCATGATTCCTTGGCTGACCAGCTCCTCTCGCGTCCTCCTTTGTTGTAGTTTGAGTTGAAGAACTGCATGGGGAGAGAGGAAAAGTGTTCAGATACAGAGAATGACAGACGGCTGCAGCCAGATGACTATAAAAGACAACACAAGAGCGCAACCGGCCCTATTTTGGTTTCTTACTAACTAAAAGGGTGACTGCTGAAGGGAGGGACTGTGAATTTTGAGGTTGTTTGGGTGGTTTTCATACTTCCCGTTTCACCACACTCAACCACCTTTTTTTTTAAACAAGAGGTAATAGGCGTTCTTCAAATCAGGAACTTGCATGCTGGCCCAACACATTGAGTAAGTTGCTCAATGACTATAAAGAGGGTGTTGTGTGTAGACAGCTTTTGAGATTTGTTGTTATTGCTTTGTTCAGTGAAAAGAAGCCGTTACAGTGCCATTATGTCAAATGTCACTTTGGGAGGGATGTGGCTCGTGAGTATTGATGGCATCCCGGGACGCTTTAGAAGCAAGTGAGCACCTGTCAAGACTGACACAATGACATCATCTTCCACATGGCACTGCTTTGTGTGCACTAGTCAGCTGTTCTGACCGACCTTCACAGCCACTACGTCTGGGGATCATGAAACCAGAACATTGTCTGCGCCTCAATTACTGTAGTTCAGCATGCCAAGCCCTCCCATTCACTCCTTTTTATTTTTAAGGGTGTAAGATGACAAAACCATTTGCTGGCTTTTTGGCGATCAGTTGTGAGGATGTGAATCCTGCTCTTTTAAATTAGGACCTCTTTTTGTCACAAGTTCTCATAAAATCCCAGAACACCCACTCCGTTTCTCACTTGCAAATTGAATACTTAAAGTTCCACTATTTATTCTAAATTCTTCCTATTCTCATTTCATTTTAACAGTTTTTTGTTGCGTTTGACCACCCACTCCTTAGCGCTGCTAAGCACTATTTTTGTAGCTACTGAAGAAGAAACACAAGCCCAGTCGCACCTCTCCAAGAACCTGGCCTGATACTGTAAATCAATAAGACACTTTTAAATGCCAACACTCTGAATCTTCTCTTTGTCAGCCTGGAAAATTCTGTGGAAGACCAGGAAAGTGTGGCGTCAACATCCAAATCTTGAAAAAAAAAAAAAAAAAAAAAAAATTTTCAAATCATGCAGACAACTGGGTTAATCCAAGAGCCTGTGTGTCTAGGGTCTTAATTAAATGCGCCTCTTGCTGACCATCCTCAAAATCCCTAGGCCTGGCACAGTTTGCAGGTCAACCGGAGCTCACTCTTGGCTCTGTACGAGCAGCTGGGGTGATCTCACCACTAAGACTCTAGAATAATCAGGTCTGACGTGTTGAGACTTGGGATGAGCAAATAATGAAGCTAAATTTAAGGTATTAAGTTGCACACCTGGAGAGTGTTTTATTTATACTCCATAAAAGCATAAAAATAGCAATGCCCACCTTCTTTGAGGCTATGATATGCATGTCTGTCACAGTCCAGAATCAGAGACATCTTTTCTTGACCATTTTGGATGGGTTGATCCTCAAAAGAGGAAGTATCAATGTGAAGGCAGTGGTTTGTGTCCAGCATGTTTGGATCCAGTGTTGAAAGTCTCTGCAAATGTTTCAAAGTCGAAACTGATATTCCATCGAAAATGGATAGCTCGATGCAAGGTATGTTAATCCACAACAACAGTATTTACAGCCTTTCAAAATCACAGAAATGGAGAACAGACAGCTTCCACCTGGTTTCTTCCTCATCCAAAATCTGATCCTCTGTTTTGTCCTCTTTTATTCTCAAAGGTGGATGCAGAGTCTCCACAACTGCGTCACGCAGAGGCAGAAAATGAAGCAAATGCACAAAAAGGTGAGGATGGCAGAGCACAGAGCCTGCTCTGCACTCAGCAGAAGACATTCACAGAACACAGCCTCTCGCCCTCCAACACAGAGGAGGGTCCGCTGAGTGCCAATGAATGCTCGCTTCAGCTCAGCTGTTGCCTCTCGTTTACGCTCTACAATTTGGCAGACCCCCATTCACCCCCTCAGCTCCATTTCATTGGATCAAAACCCAAACCAACCACTTATTAGGGTTATTATAGTTTTGAATATTTAATTGGGCTTTCATTACTCCAGTCTTCAGTGTCAGATGATCCTTCATTTTAATATGTTGATTTGGTGCTCAAGAATTTTTTTTAAATATTATTATCAATGTTTAAAACTGTTGTGGTGCTTAAAGGGTTAGTTCATCCAAAAATGAAAATTCTGTCATTAATTACTCACCCTCATGTCGTTCCAAACCTCTAAGACATTTGTTAATTTTCGGAACACAAATTAAGATATTTTTGATGAAATCTGAAAGCTTTCTGTCCCTCCATAGACAGTTATGCAAATGAGAATAAAGAGATTGTAAAACTAACTCATATGAACGGAGCAGTCCAAATTTTCTGAAGCGACTCAATCGCTTTATATGATGAACGGACTGAATTTAAGCTTTTATTCACATTCATCAACACACACATCAGCTTGGCATACAAGAACGAGAACCAATGAGATTCATTCTCGTTGCGCAGCACGTTTAAGCTTCCTCAAGAACCAATGAGGTTCATTCTCGTGTTACGCAGCACATTTGAGCTTCAGCAAGAACCAATGAGATTAATTCTCGTGTTACACAGCACATTTGAGCTTCCTCAAGAACCAATGAGATTCATTCCCGTGTTACACAGCACATCTGAGCTTCTTCAAGAACCAATGAGATTCATTCCCATGTTACACAGCACATTTGAGCGTCCTCAAGAACCAATGAGGTTCATTCTCGTGTTACACAGCACATTTGAGCTTCAGCAAGAACCAATGAGGTTCATTCTCATGTTACACAGCACGTTTGAGCTTCAGCAAGAACCAATGAGGTTTATTCTTGTGTTATGCAGCACGTTTGAGCTTCAGCAAGAACCAATGAGGCTGATTCTCATGTTACGCAGCACGTTTGAGCTTCAGCAAGAACCAATGAGGTTTATTCTTGTGTTATGCAGCACGTTTGAGCTTCAGCAAGAACCAATGAGGCTGATTCTCATGTTACGCAGCACGTTTGAGCTTCAGCAAGAACCAATGAGGTTCATTCTTGTGTATTACGCTGCACGTTTGAGCCTGAGCCAATGAGGTTTTCTCGTGCATCAAGCAAGTTCAGTTGAGCTTCTGTTTATGCTCACTGATCAATGTTTATATGTGAATAAAAGCCTAAATTCAATCTGTTCATCCAATAAAGTGATCAAGTCTCTTTGGAACATTTGGACTAAACCGCTCAATTCATATGGATTAGTTTTACAATCTCTTAATGAACTTTTTGAAGCATCAAAGTGGTAATTGTGTAGCTGTCTATGGAGGGACAGAAATCTCTGAAATTTCAATAAAAATATCTTCATGTGTTTTCCAAAGATGAACAAAAGTCTTATGGGTTTAGAACGACATGAGGGTTAGTAATTAATGACAGAATTGTCATTTTGGGGTGAAGTAACCCTTTAATATTTCTGTGGAAAGCATGATACATCTTTTTTCAGGATTATAATATTTTTGAATAAAAAATGTATTTGTGGTCATTTAATTCCATGAAAATGTAAAACGATCAAATTATTTGTATATCCGTTTGTTTTTCTAATTGTTAGTGTTGTAACAACAAATGTTCTTTTATAAAATATTCACAAACTATGAGCTTCTAATTGGTGTTTCTCACATGCACATCAAGTGAAAAATGAAACGTAAAAAGTAACAGATCAACCCTCTCACATATGACATTTTAACAGCAAACACATAGTTCACATTTCACAAGGTATTTAATATGGAAACCTCTCATGTCGCTCTCAGAAATTGTGTCATGCGGGCTCTCGGGAGTCCCGGTGACATGAGCAGAGAGAGTGGAAGGAAGGAGGTCACAGGAAGAATGCAGGTCTCCTTTGACCTTTCCTTTCTTTCTGGCAGATAAAGTACAGGAGTTTGCCTGTCAGGAATTGTCAGGCTCACATACACCACACATACTGGACTGTTGGCGAACCCCCTCATCCCCCCACCGAGGTCCTCTCTCAGTTTTAAATAGTAAGGCCAGCTGGCCGAAAGGCTCTATATTCAGCTCAGTATCACCTGTGCAAGCACTGGATAGGGTTACCCTCCGCTATCCCTGAGCTACAGTTCTTGCAAACATGACTCGCGCACATTTTCTAACAAACACACAGAAAAAACAATATTCCAAAAAGCAAAACAATAAAGGATGGCACTTGTAAATGTGGATAAAGTATATGTTAATCACTTAACTCTTTCCTGAACTCTATCTGAACATACAATATATCAAAAGAAAGAACAGAACCTCTGCTTTAAAGCATTCTAGTTTCATTCATTATTTTTTAAATCAACACTTGAATGTGGGCAAGTTTCATAAAAAAGTAACATTTTGAAGAAAAAGCTGAGAAAAATCATGTTTTTGTCAAAGACTTTGTCCAGATCGGGTTCAGAACCACGATCAAAACATAGATGGAGTAGATTGCGTCCATCAACACACTCAAAGCTTGCACAGTCCTATAGCGCTTCATGGGTATGACATTTCATTCGGTAACCTTAGGCAGTTTTGATTTATTTGCTGTTTAATGTTTGATGACATAAGGAGCATTGCTTACGCATATGTAAGCTATGCTTGCTTCTGCTTCTTCGCTAGTGTTTTGATCCGGAGATTCTGTACTCTTTCAGAAGATGCGTAATAGTGCTCCCTTCCGTATAAAAGTGAAAATATGGATTGCCAGAAAATTCAATGGCAGGGAATTGCTGTGTCATAAATGAAAAGAAATAGTGGGGAAAGAGTTAAAGGCATAGCTCACCCCAAAATAAAAACAAACAAATATTTTTTCAACAGTTTTTGTCCATATAATGAAAGTTAATGGGGTCCAAAAAACTTTTGTGTGTGTGTGTGTGATTCATGCAAGAAAAAAAGTCATATAGATTTGAAATGACATGAAAGTGAGTAAATGATGGCCGAATGTTCATCTTTGGGACTATCCCTTTAAGAAATTCTGCATGTGTTAGTCAGGTGACAGGAAAAAACTAGATCACTCAGCATTTAATAAACATGTTTTGTGGCCACTATATATATCGTTCAGATTAAATATGAAAATGTGTGCTCTAATGATAAACAGCCATGTGTTTATATTATACGGAAACGAAGGTCACAATGCACAGACTCCCCAGAGACAAAAACATTACCGTGATCTGCTTTTAGCCCACGAGCTCATCGCTATCATCATCACTCGGTGAGAATTCACAGCAGTTGACGCTCATGCTGTCAGTGACCAGAAGGGCCCAGCACTGCGAAGTGCCGACTGACCACAGAGGAAGTCTAGTGAAGTCTACGCTAAGCCCATAAGTCACCACAAAGAACAAAAAAACTCCTTTATCAAATAAAGCACCACAGATAAAGCCAAAGTTCACGAGCTCTCAGACATATCTAAATGAGTAATGCTACGTGGTATTTATTATAAGCAATGCAAACAATTCATTATGACTGTCAGAATCATTGCTGGTTGATCATTATTGGTTAAAGTTAGACACTCAGTTACTTTTTACTGTTAGATGTTTATACCACATTAAAATACTTTTCTTGCTGCTATTTTCCTCTCTGCTTTCAATCACTTACTGGAAACACGTCATCGCCACTTAATTTCCAGCACTAGCCATAGTTCCTAGAGGAGCAGTCTTCATTTATACAATGACGTAAGGCACATGAAAGCCAGACACACAAAACAGGATTATACAACAAATCTCCTTAATTTAATCCAAATTGGGCCCCACCAAGTTTTCATAAGAGGTGAAAATCTGAAGGAACGAGAAACAGAGCACACAGAAAATCAGGCCAACTGCCTGACTCCAGTAATATAAGCTGCTAAAGTGCAGAAGGGACGTTAGATTGAGCTCAACAAATGAGGTTATGGGAGGAGAGAGAGACGAGTGAAGGAGAGAGGTTCACGTCCAAGCTCTCCTGTTTTTGTGAATGTGTTACATAACATCTTTCTGAACTCATTTAATCCGAACCTCTCTACCTCCTGCCCTACTTTCTGTAAAAATCATGACTCTAGCTTTTATAGTTTTTGACATTCTCACACATTGTGCTATCCTGCTATATCTAAAACAAATGGTATTTTTTCCCTTCCATGCTTTACAACTCTAGAGTTGCCTTAAAGGGATAGTTCACCCAAAAATGTAAATTACCCCATGATTTACTCACCCTCAAGCCATCCTAGGTGTACATGACATTCTTCTTTCAGACGAATACAATCAGAGTTATATTAAAATATGTCCTCGCCCATCCAAGCAGCCCAAAATTTGAAGCCCAAGAAAGTGCATCCATCCATTATAAAAGTAATCCATACGGCTCCAGGGGGTTAATAAAGGCCTTCTGCAGTGAATCGATGGGTTTTTGTAAGGTCTAGCTTCCGGCGGATCGCCTTTTGTATTCAACTTACGGAAAAGCGTAACTGGCGCGACGATGACTTCGGACATAGTGTAAGCATTTTAAACTGCGAGAGGCGTTTCTTCCACTGGAAGCTAGATATTTTACTTTAGAACGTGTTAAATATGGATACTTTTTGTACAAAAACCCATCGATTCACTTCAGACGGCCTTTATTAACCCCCTGGAGCCGTGTGGATTACTTTTATGATGGATGGATGTGCTTTTTTGGTTTTCAAATTTTGGGCTGCCATTCACTGCCGTTATAAAGCTTGGATTAGCCAGGACATATTTTAACTCCGATTGTATTCGTCTGAAAGAAGAATGTCATATACACCTAGAATGACTTGAGTAAATTATGAGATAATTTTCATTTTGGGGTGAACTAACCCTTTAACTCTACAAAGCCTATTGTATGATATTTGATACGCACATTTCTAAGGCCTCTAAATTATTAACATGATCAAAACCTTGCTGAAAAACCTGTTGTACACAATCTTCTGCCTTATGTTTGGTAATTTATTTATTTTTCAAGTAAAAGGCCTTTTAGTGTAATTCTAAAAACATCCACCTTCAGGTCAAGTTACTTGCAGTGAAATCTTTACTGACTTTTATCAAAGTAAACGTAAGATAAAACATTATATTGACAGTAATATTTCAAGATGAACACTTACTGGACTGAAGCAACTTAGTTTTACTTTATTATCCATACATCACTTTTAGAATCATGTTAAAATATGAGCATCAAATATGATGTATCAAGCTTCTGAGGAATGTTTATTTGTACATCTCCTAATCATCATTGTCCTGCTTTGCATTATGTTTCAAAATACAGCTTCTCATAACTCTACATCAAATATCCTCTATCTAGGCAGAGATGAGAGAAAAGTGCAGCTTAGACTCTTAAGTTAAGATTTATTAAGTTAAATTTAATAAATAATAAATGTAATATATTTTAAATGAATTAAATAAAAGCAGAAATAAACAAAAATTGGTTCTGCACATCTGCTATTGGATCAAAATAAACTATTGTAATGGTCATAAAAAAAAGCAATATTTAGTGGTCTCTAAATCTGATTGGATGATTTTGGCACATTGCATAGGAGTTTCACATTCAGTGTGGAGAAATTGCTTGTTGCTGGATATTGTCACACTGTGACTGGTTAGGACACAGGATTTTTATTTTTTTTAATCTGTGGTGACATTACCAATATTCACAAATAATTGCCATGAAACAATGCACATTCTTTTAAACCTGAAAATCCCTGCAGTAACACCTGAGTTTTTAACCCTGGCCTGTCATGACTTGTTAGCCTAGTAAGGGAGAGTCGTCAAGTTGTCACACTGATCATTATCTTCTGTGTCCTTTGTAAATGTGTCACTTCTTCACACTAATTTTACTGTTTTTACAGGGAATTAATGACAAGCAAAAAGCATATATTCCCCAAATTTTGCACACGTTATCCGAGATGGAAAATCTGTGGAAATATCTCACCAGGATACAATTTGGTTTATGACAAAAGGTGCAGTCTGTATATAATCATGTTGCAATCAACCTACAACCATTGATATGTAAATGAGTCAGTGAATGCTATCAATTCAGCCAAAGAGCTGGAATTACAAGAATAGACAAAAACAAAGCAGTTGATAGGAGTGGTTCCCTTGTGTTCCTGTGTTTATGTCCAGAAGCTTAAACAGAAACAATAAAACTAAATTATACATATCAATATCGCTTAAGATAACCAAGCACAAGCAACGTTTTTTTCGTCTCCAGAGTCTCGATCAAAAGTACAGTAAAACAATTTTGTGAAATATTACAATTTAAAATAATTGTTCACTATTTTAAAATATTTTACTTTTTTATATATACATTTAATATATCCAGTCTTCAGTGTCACACGATCCTTCAGAAATAATTCTAATATTGATTGCGCCCATTTTTAAAACATTTTATTCATTAAAAAAAATCTTACTGACTTACTGTGTGTGTGTGTACATGTACATATATGTATTACATATATGTACATTATATTTTATAATTTCTCTGACACCATACAAGTCAGTAAGTCTGGGTGCCCTGTAAAGAGCACATTCAGGGCTTTTCAGAGGTACCAAATATTTCAAATGTTTCACCATGACAACAACTTCTCCTTGGACATTAATTTAGTGATCAAATTTAGCACATTTATGGAAATATGATAATATTTTATCATTTAAATCAGACTAAATTTCAAATTGTTTGTCATAAACCAACATCTCAGGAAAATGTTATGATTAGATATTTGTCTAGTCAAAATATTATACATTTATTTCATGTCCTCAATAGGACACTGGGACTTAAATCATGTTTATCAGGCACTTTGGGAGACACAGCACATGAAAAAGAAAATAAATGAAATATCAATATTCCTATGAAATATGAGATATTATAACGAATGTTGCCAATTATTACTCCCATTATTACACTTATTTTTTCAATACATGTTGCCCCAAGAACACATTAATACTCAAATTACATACAGTGTATAGATACATTGTAGTGAATGGGAAATCCCATTTGTGGGTAAATTGGCCATAAATGGGGTTTCCCTTTCAATACAATGGGCAATAAATTCCATTATATCTTTCATAACATAGTTGAGAATCATCTTTATACAAAGTTTGTTTAAAAAAATCCTAAAACCTAAAGATTGATTGTTGAATGAAAGAAATCCCATTGTATTTTGTCTATACACTTCATTTCGTGTCATTTATGTTTTAAAAGTCCTAATTTTTCAAAAATTAGTTTCTTATGCTCTAAACAATGTAATGTAATGACATGACAAAATACTAAATTAAATTCTGGGTCACAGGATGACATACATTACATTTTTATATGCATTTGTGTGGAATCATGATGCACCAGGAATCTGGTTGATGGGTTAGCTGTAT
The DNA here is from genome assembly GCA_018749465.1 of Paracanthobrama guichenoti. NCBI lineage: Eukaryota > Metazoa > Chordata > Actinopteri > Cypriniformes > Gobionidae > Paracanthobrama > Paracanthobrama guichenoti. Next base: position 15,615,422 of record CM031954.1, read on the forward strand.
GCAGATTTGGTGCATTGGAAGCGTCACTGAGGATGTCTAGCTGACAAAGCACTTTTCATAGCTCTGGGACATGAGTGCATTATTGGTTCTGGCACACTGTACTTGAACAAATCAAATAAATCAAAGCTCTAAAGTGATGTAATCTTATAAAGGCCACTTTATTACCAGAGGTTATGCCCGTGCCTGCAAGTACATACTTCTTTCTAAGTATGTAACTAAGCCAGACAATTCTAGGAAAGTTTCCCTGTTCCTGGAATATCCATTCATCCTCTTGTCAACCATGTTGTCATTTTATCATCAACACAACAACAAGCATGGTGTGTTTTCTAGTGTTATGATTCGCCTGATCTGTTAGTATGCAAGACAGAAGATACCTAGATAAACCAAGGGGCTGCTGTTGACTGCTGGAGGATTAAGCCCAGCTGTGGGTCGTGTCTAGTTAATGCAAAGCAATGCCTCTCTTTTCCTCTGTTCCTCCCTCCATCCTGTTATGTTTAGGGCCTGTGTAAGCATGCTGGAGTTAAACTTGGCAAGCATCCCTAAGATGTTACATAACATAGAAAACCACAGCGCAACCCATAGTCAGTGCAAAACCCACTGCAGAGTAACTATGCTCTGGAAAGCATGCAAAAATCATGCATTTTTCACAAAACATAAATATCATTTTAAACACCAATTGCCAATGTTAACTGTGCCAATGGGACTGAAAATGACCAGAGAGCTTCGATCAATCCATCAGTTGCACTTAAAAATCAATGTTAGTATCTCATGGTGACTGGCACCATTTTTTTTAATTTTTTTATCTGATATCTCATGTCAAGGCACCTCCATCTGGAGGTGGGGATTCTCACAGATAATCAATCACTTCACACTGACTTTTGCCAGGACTCTGTCAAACCTCCTTGTCAAAGAGCTGATTTATAATACAGCAACAAACATGACATTGTAACTCTGTATGCTTCCTTGTCTTTTTGACCCAGACCATTCTGTCCCAAAAGGAGTCTGTTCTTTTCTTCAAGGCCCTGAGATCCACTGCCAGACGGCAAGGAGAAAACAGCTGGTTTTAACAACAGAGAGAGGGAAAACTCCTATTCATCACTGACACATCCCGCCCCTTCCAGCAAGCTGGAGCAATTCCAGGGTGGCTTTCCGAATATCTGTTTCTATAGTGTATCATTCTGGAGAATTCCACTTGAAAGTATGAAAGCAATGAAAAAGAGTAAAGTAAGTAGTACGTAAGTGAGTAAGTAAGTGTGCTTTATGCACTGAAGCGTTTGGGGGTGTGTCACAGGCAAATTAATACTTTTAAAACATATACATACATATACATTATATATACATATATATATATATATATATGAAATGAATTATATTGTGCTATCTGTTTCTTTGCCAATTTCATGCACAAAAGAGCATCTTAAAAATGAAGTTGTTGTCATGCTCAGGACATTTGAATCCAACTTGGGCCATGTCCCCATTCCTCTTCTCACACCCCTACTTTCCTGTATATGCTTATAAATATTAAATATAAAAATATAAATATTAAACAAAAAAGGTAACTTAAAAAATAGAAATGTTGCCTTGCCAAATAAAATCTAATTATTTTATAAAATATAAAATAATTAAGACAAATACTAAAATTACTGAAGACAAATAGAAATATTAAAAATTTTATAAAAATTACAAAAACACATTCAATTATTAAAACTAAAATTAAAATAAAAACTGATATTTTACAAATAAATGGTCATTCAAAATATTAATAAATACCATAATAGTATATAAATAATACTAAAATAACACTGATGCTCAATTGTCCTTAAAATAAGGAGGGGAGGAGATAATAAATAAATAAACAAACAAACAAATAAATAAATAAAAAGTTAAATGGATCAAGTTCCAATTAAATGTATAATGGTTACTATAATGAATAATCATGAGGAACAAATAATCAGTCACATTCCACTGCTTATCTGAAAAACTGTTATTTTCCATATACAAAAAAATCAAAAACATGTTTAACATCTTCAGCAGCTAAAAATCTGGATTGCTTTGGCTCAAGAGTAAGTAAATGTTGTGGTTTAGTGAGACCTCAGTTCAAACAGCAATAAATCCTGTGCAGGACTTCACAAACAGCAGGCTTAACCATTAAACAAAGTTGTTAAACCTTAACCACGGATACCACACCTCACCTCAACATGAGCAATCATCTAACATAAAAAACAAAAAAAACAAATGTGCAAGTACTGTACCTGAATGTATGGCCATATCCTTCCACCGCAGAAGGATACGGATACAATCACGTCCACACTTTATTAATCCATTTCAAGACTGGCAACAGAACAAGCAGTGAATGAAGCTGACTGACTGAACTCAAGTCTGTTCTGCTGAGAGATAATTCCAGCAGCAGATCCAAGAACAGCAGGGTGTGTCTTTGTGCCCCTCACCTTCCTCTGCTCAGCGCTTGCGTGTGTGTGCACGCCCTACAGATGTGGGTGTGTTAGCACAAGTGTTTGTGTCTATGCGAGCCGGTTTCTTCCTTATTACTGGTTAAGCACTGCTTTCAGGCTCCACTTTCAGCTGTGTTGAGCAACTCCTAGTTTTCTTGCTCCTTGAAGAGATTTTTTTTTTTCCATTCCAGGAGAGAGGGGAGGAGATCTCAAAAACTTTGTGCCCTGATTTGGGGTCACTCGTTTACAACAGAAGAAAACGTGTGCAGACTACAAGCCAAAAACTGAAGCCAAAACACATTCCAGATCACCTTTGGCCCCCGTCATTCTCCTGACCGCCTGCTTTCTGAGAGGCAGGATTTCAGCTCTGTACACAAAGTTATGCAATCAAGAGTTCAGGACGGCTACCCAACACACATCCAACCTCAGGTCTCTGTTCCCTCTCCCAAACTTTTTCACTTCAAACAGTTCTCAACGATAACTCGGGTTGCATATTGTTCATTTTGTCAACTGTTGATTGAATTTCCAAGACTAACTACCTCTAAATCCTAATTTCTACATTAATTTTCCTGCTATATGCGGTTTGCCAAAAGTAGCCGCGTTTCCATTAGCCTTCAAACTGCGCAAATTAAAATTGAAAATTGAAAATACGGCCAATGGAAATGCGTCAAGTTCTCAAAAACTCCCATATATCGCAAAAAAGTTTGGTTTTTCAGGCAATTCGAAAAAAGGAAATTTCCATGAAGATGCAAAAGGAAACAGTTTTTCACATTTACAGGTCACCTGGTACGGTGGTGCATTGCTGCCACCTAGGGCCTACATATTTTTTTCCACTCAATTGTTGTAATAATGAGATGTTAGCTATTTTATCGTAATACAAGCTATTTTATCGTAATACAAACCCGATTCCAAAAAATTTGGGACACTGTACAAATTGTAAATAAAAAAGGAATGCAATAATTTACGAATCTCATGAACTTATATTTTATTCACAATAAAATATAGATAACATATCAAATGTTGAAAGTGAGACATTTTGAAATGTCATGCCAAATATTGGCTCATTTTGGATTTCATGAGAGCTACACATTCCAAAACAGTTGGGACAGGTAGCAATAAGAGGCCGGAAAAGTTCAATGTACATATAAGGAACAGCTGGAGGACCAATTTGCAACTTATTAGGTCAATTGGCAACATGATTGGGTATAAAAAGAGCCTCTCAGAGTGGCAGTGTCTCTCAGAAGTCAAGATGGGCAGAGGATCACCAATTCCCCCAATGCTGCGGCTAAAAATAGTGGAGCAATATCAGAAAGGAGTTTCTCAGAGAAAAATTGCAAAGAGTTTGAAGTTATCATCATCTACAGTGCATAATATCATCCAAAGATTCAGAGAATCTGGAACAATCTCTGTGCTTGTAAGGGTCAAGGCCGGAAAACCATACTGGATGCCCGTGATCTTCGGGCCCTTAGACGGCACTGCATCACATACAGGAATGCTACTGTAACGGAAATCACAACATTGGCTCAGAAATACTTCCAGAAAACACTGTCGGTGAACACAATCCACCGTGCCATTCGCCGTTGCCGGCTAAAACTCTAAAGGTCAAAAAAGAAGCCATATCTAAACATGATCCAGAAGCGCAGGCATTTTCTCTGGGCCAAGGCTCATTTAAAATGGACTGTGGCAAAGTGGAAAACTGTTCTGTGGTCAGATGAATCAAAATTTTAAGTTCTTTTTGGAAAACTGGGACACCATGTCATCCGGACTAAAGAGGACAAGGACAACCCAAGTTGTTCTCAGCGCTCAGTTCAGAAGCCTGCATCTCTGATGGTATGGGGTTGCATGAGTGCGTGTGGCATGGGCAGCTTACACATCTGGAAAGGCACCATCAATGCTGAAAGGAATATCCAAGTTCTAGAACAACATATGCTCCCATCCAGACGTCGTCTCTTTCAGGGAAGACCTTGCATTTTCCAACATGACAATGCCAGACCACATACTGCATCAATTACAACATCATGGCTGCGTAGAAGAAGGATCCGGGTACTGAAATGGCCAGCCTGCAGTCCAGATCTTTCACCCATAGAAAACATTTGGTGCATCATAAAGAGGAAGATGCCACAAAGAAGACCTAAGACAGTTGAGCAACTAGAAGCCTGTATTAGACAAGAACATTCCTATTCCTAAACTTCTACATCATTGCGTTCTGTTTTTATTCACAATTTGTACAGTGTCCCAACTTTTTTGGAATCGGGTTTGTAACAAGATCTTATGTCGTTAAAACATTTTTCTTGTTAAAATGACATTTTCTTCTAATAAGGACATATGTTGTATAGTGATGTGTACAAAATAAGCCTTTATCCACATTATTTATATAGCCTATGTGCCTTTGTCACACTTCCATGTTTGAAAAGCAGAAGCAAGCTCAGCGTAAAATAGGCTTCCGTTGCCTGTATCAGTGGCAGTGCCCATAGCAAGAAATTGTTGTGATTTATTGATGTATCCCACAGTTCATAACAAATAGCCTTCATCTAAATCAAAATTTCACGAACTTTTTGGGGCCATGGACCACTCATGATTAGCCTCAGTGGCGTAACTTTCTAGTAATGAAGGACCCTGGTGCAGCCACAATTATCATAAATATCTATAGGCCTACTGTAATTAAGACATATATATATACATATATATATATATTCAAGAAATTTATTAAAAACAGAAAGACGCTATAGTTTCAGGATTACCCAATGGCCGTGGAAACAGGCCAGTGGGTTTGTTACGCACGTCAATCCATTCCCGACGTTCTTGGTTTGCTTCTTATTTATTAAATATACAGGCAATTAGTTGATGAAACATTGATCAAAATTAAAATACAATTTATACAAAACGAAATTCACTCAAAACTCAATGAAGTGGTCAAAATTATGTCTGACCCCACTCCATGTCTCTCGACATATTGCGCATCTTATGATGAGCCTATCTTACTCTTGCTGCTCACTTTTCATAAATCAACATATGAAATAAAAAAATAATAATAATATTATAGGCTAATATTTAAACAGTCTAACTATAAAACTAAATAGGCTACGTTTTCTTTAACCCTCTGTCCGATGAAGGCGTCGGCACCTTCTGATGGATTTTTTCCTTTATGACAGTGGAAACAACTCACAATACTCCGTCATCTTTAGCCATACAGATAAGTGCAAGACATAATTATAAACTATAAAATGTCTACTTTTATTTGTGTACACTCACAATAACAACAAAGGTCATGGATTCAAGGAACAGATTATTTTGCATGCACTCCACTCCAATTCTTCAACGCAAAGTTTTAATTTCAAAAGCATTTCTAAATTCAGTTCTTATTTCCAACAAACAAAATTCCAAGCCAATTAACGAAATGGTAAAAAAAAAAAAAAAAAAAAAAAAACCTTTGAGTTACCACCATGCAAATTCAAACATTTCGCTCTTTTAATTTTAATTAATGCTTGAATAACATACCTATGTCTCCTTCCATTAAACATAATGGCTAGTGTGGTGGCTGGGATATACATAAACATACCAACATACATGGCATAATTTTTGGAATGACATCACGAGAAGAAAAAAAAGTTTTAGTCGCATAACATCGGTTAATGGAAACACTGTCATTTCGCAGTAGTTTTTTATAGACATTTAGAAAATATTACAAAAGTTTTGCGCAAATCTGTAATGGAAACGCGGCTAGTGATGCAACTAAAAAGTCTTGGCTGAAAGATAAACTTCTGTACTGAGCTAAAACTGATAAAAATTGTAAACTTTGCTTTTCTAATTAAACATTCTGCATCATATTTGCTACCTCAATTCAAATTCAGGAATTGAAATTTTAACACCACTTTCAATTCAATTCTGAATTACATAATACTGCTTTTTATTAATTTTCCAACTTATATAATGTGGCATGCCAAAAGTGATGCAATTAAATGAAATATATATTCCTGACTGAAAATGGACAAACTGGTCCAAAACTGACAAAAAAGCTCATTTTAAATTGTAAAAAAATCCGTTTAAAACTTATATGAATTTATTTGAATTTCAGTTCATTTTAAATTCTTTAAATTCCAATTCAGGAACTGAGAAAAAAAAAAAAAGAAGGGCATTTTCAATTCAATTCTGAATGCCACATAATACTGTTTTTTTACAATTATGAATTCTGACCACAATATACCTCCATAGGTAGCGAGTCTGCTCTATCTTGATTTCTCATAGAAATTAAATCTCAGAGAGGGTACGTGTGCCTCATCAACAGTAAATGTGACCTTTTTACCATCAATATATTTACATTATGACTAATTAAACCTGCGTCATTTCATGTGAATTCTGTTTAAGTCGCGGTTAACAGTAAACCAATAAAAAAAGCTAATTTTAGCTGACAAAACAAAACTTAATTTTATTGCATTTTTGTCAGAAAATAATCTGTGGCTAAAACTTTCAGTGCATCCCTATAAACTTACTAATAACAAATGTATGCAAAAGCCAGCATTGTTTTCCAAAAGCCTCAACAGCGATCGCAGAAGAGAAAGGTCCTGCATTAACATGTCTGCTACTTCCATCTAACCCTCAATGAAATACAGCTCGGGGCAGCTGAAGACTTCACAAGGGAGTGGTGACTGCAGGCCATGCGCTTCTAAGGTGCTGTTACATGGGACTTTTAACTTTATTGGCATTCCTGCAGCTCTGGAACAGCAGTCACAAAAAAAGAAAAGAAAAATCAACAATATCCCACCACTCACCGACCTACCACAGCAAACCTTACATAATAACATCCCACTGATTTTTCAGGATGAAAATATAACATCTCCCATTTGGAATGAAATCACAGCATGCTGCAGCGTCTGTCCGTCTTCCTGCTGGTTCGGTTTAATCTTCACTTCTCTAAATCGTCCTTCTCTCTAAGCTTCCTGAAGTCAAAGAGAGTGTCTGCTGTATATCAGAGAGCTGAATGGACACACTTTGAAGTGCCCTTCTGCATGTCACACAGATTTAACAGCCCATTTCATTTCCAATAATGTATACTTCCTTGACACCCTTCTCCCACAGGATCTGAATATTAATCCTTTTAATTAAAGACGAAGCTGCATTACATAACTTAATGAATACAATGCTTATGACATGGACATTTTCAGAATTTCCTACAAAAACCCCCCACAACAAAAAAATGCCTCAAATGGCACAGGAAACAGGGGGAAGGAGAATGAACAGTCCACACTAACAAAAAAGTATCAAAAAAGGACCATGTTTTTGAACACCCACCATAGTTTCAATCTAAACAATATGATTAGTGTCCAAAATAATATCACCCTCTTTTCTTCCATCTCCAGCCCACCCACTGTCTCAAACCGTCTCTCTGCGTATCTATGTCTCTGATGTCTTCTTCTTTTAACACTGTTGAGACTTGTAGGTTTCTGCACATACAAAACTGTAACACTGCAAATGATCTAATTACTTCATTACCGTGTGCTAAATCTAATTAGAAAATCATCCTATATGTACATCCATATGAACCTATATTCTGCTGCTGTACATCTTGTTGTTTTGAGACATCACAACCATTGAATTCTACCATTAAACTTCTTCATAGTTACCTAATATAACGCATTCTACCAATACAAAACCTATTAGATTTCAAAACAAGGTGGATAGTAATACCGTGGTAAATATTTTGAAGTATATGAATATTAGGGCTGAGTATCAATGGAGATTCAATTTGATTCCATTTTATTTCATCATGTTTCATTCTCTCTCTTTGCAAATGTTGTATATTATACAGAGCAGGGTTTTAAATTGATTTGAGCCGGTAACTGATTTTTTGAATGATTCAGTAAAAGAACTGGCTCATTAGATTTGCTCCTGAAGCAGACTACACTGGTCACGTTGTATGTTTTTGCATGCAGCCTGTAAGAGCAACTCAACAGAAAAATGTTTCTTGCAATTATTTTGTGGTAAACAGATATTTGATTGCATAACAGAAAACACACGCAGCAAACTCAAGTTCACAATTCAGGTAAAATATGATTTCTTTTGTTGTGGCACTGAAGAGTTACAGGATATGTTAGGAACACAAAAGAAGACTGATTAATTGGAAAATTTTAAACCAGCCCTAATGAATGTGGTAATCATTAAATACCATATGTATATAACCATTCAAAATGTTGGTGTCGGCAAGATTTTTAAATGTTTATGAAAGAAGTCCCTCATGCAAAAATACAAGGCTGCATTTATTTGATCAAAAGTACAGTAAAAACAATAATATTTTGAATATTACTACAATTTAAAATAAATGTTTTCTATTTTGAGATATTTTAAAGAGAAATCAACTTTCCCTTGAGCCTTTGATATATAAAAGTTCATTGTGATATAAGAATATCCGGTTAGTTTCAGAGCTGAAAACTTCCTTGTTAGTCAAAGAAAAGCTTTTATTGACAATAGGCCCAGAAAACGAGAGCTCTCAAATATACATTGATCAATGACGTAATAGAATGCGGAAACGCTGCCTCAACAGATAAATATGTACGCCAGCTTCTGTAGCCCCGCCCACCGACTCGTGGCGCTAAACAGATCACGCTACAGAGCAATAAACATGCCAAAGATAGCAAGATATTGCGCTGTGCCTGGTTGTGGAAGAACACAGTCCCTGCATAAGCTTCCTTCGGATTCTAATATTAGGAATGAGTGGACATTTGTTTGCTTCATTTCACAGCGGAATCGTTTGTAAACAAGACACAGGTCGAGACTGGATTTGCAGACATATTGAGATTAAAACACAATGCTGTGCCTTCTATATTGGATCCGACAGGAATGGTGCAACACACTTATGTGAGTAAAACATGTTTTTTTATATGCGATAGTATTGCATTGTTACAGATCGTTTTGATTATGTGTACGTGTCTAACAGAACATACCTTAACACGCTTTACGATTCGGGATCAGACTCTGATGTGTATGTGCCAGGGCTCGCAATGCCCAACGTCCCGGGGCTATGTGTTTTCCAGACTGGCTACCAAAACGTAAGCCTGTCGGCAGGCCGGTGAATCTTAAATAGTGAAATAATATTCCTTTCTTAATCTGCATTGTTCACTCTCTTGACTTGATATTTGAAGGGCGTGCGTGTGTGTGCGGTTCACGCTTATATCCACCGATCGGGCGGGCCAAGTAATAAAAAAATTATATTCCAATCAATCGCAGGTGGATGAGAGATAAATCAAGATGTTTTGCAAGCCCTGTGAGAGAATCATTCCGGCTGCCGCTTTCAAAACAATCCCTCAAGTGAACTGACAGGGGAGCAGAAGCTCATTAAATGTGCAAATCTTATCCAATCCTAGCTGTGGGTGTTTAGTTCCAAGTCTACAGTGCGGCACGACCATCCCGAATGAACCGAGTAATGAACCAAACGTTCAGGAGAGAGCCTCAAAACCAGTGTAGAAAATAGCCTATTACTTATTCATTGTGATGTTTCTGAATGTTAAAACCACACGAACGTCATTAGTTGACCTCAGACAACAGTATAAAAAAAGCCAGTTCATGACACCTTTAAAATGTAATTTATTCCTGTGATGGCAAAGCTGAATTTTCAGCATCATTACTCCAGTCTTTAGTGTCACATGATCCTTCAGAAATCACTCTAATATTGTTTTCAATGTTGAGCTGTTTAAAGGGACAGTTCACCCAAAAATGAAAATTAGATACAGATTTACTTACCCTCAAGTTATCCTAGGTGTATATGGCATTCTTCTTTCAATACAATACAATCAGAGTTATATTAAAATATGTCCTCACTCTTCCAAGCATTATAATGGCAGTGAATGGCAGCCCAAAATTTTAAGCCAAAAAAAAAAAAAGTGTATCCATCCATTATAAAAGTAATCCACAAGGCGGAGGGAGGGAGGGGGAGGGAGGAAAGAAAGAAAGAAAGAAAAGAAAGAAAGAAAGAAAGAAAGAAAAGAAAGAAAGAAAGAAAGAAAGAAAGAAAGAAAGAAAGAAAGAAAGAAAGCTTTTTAAAGTTTTAAATATGGATATTTTTCTTACACAAACGCATCGCTTCGCTTCAGAAGGCCTTTACTAACCTCCTGGAGCCATGTGGATTACTTTTATAATGGATGAATGCACTTCAAATTTTGGGCTGCCATAATGCTTGGATTAATCAGAACATTTTTTGTAATTTAACTCCAATTGTATTCGTCTGAAAGAAGAAAGTCAAATACACCTAGGATGGCTTAAGGGTGAGTATATCGTGGGGTAATTTTCATTTTTGGGTGAACCATCCCTTCAATATTTTTGTGGAAACCATGCTACATTTTTATAATTTGATGAATATAAAGGAGATAAAATATAAAACATGATACTGAATATTGACTGGGCAGTTTGCATGGTTGACATTCAAAGGGAGTTTTGCTAATGAACTAGTACTAGTGTGTGGTTAACTCACCGTTCTTGCGTTCTTTCAGAGGCAGTAATCTCGGTACAGACTGCAGAGAGAGTTCCTGCAGCTCACTGGCCACCGCCTCGCTCTGAGGACTGGGCACGGAGCCGTTCCCCCCAGCAGACACCATGCTGCCAGGGCTTCGCTCCTCCCCACGCTTGGCTTCCTGCGCTGCCAGGGTGACAGGTGGGTGAAGCAGTCAGACCTGTGACAGGTTAATTACAGAGATGAAGCTGAATTAGAAACTAGAAAACACCACAGACAGACATAACAGATATAAAGGGTGTCAAAGGCTTTGCAGAGCGATAACAGAAGGTATTATTTCTGACACGGTGCATCTGAACAGTCTTCTGTTTTGCAAGAGCACAAATAAAGACATCACACCTTTAACAAATGGCACTTCTCAGTCAAATCTTACATTAATTTTCAACAGGAAAAGTTACATGCAGCACAGTCTGTGCAAACAGGAAAATATTCACATATAGTCCCATTAACCTATATAAAACACTCTTAAGCCAAGTGAAATCACTGTGTGTGCGTTACATGTTCTATAAAGCACAAACACCACAAGTTCAGACATGAGACATGAAGCATTGTGCAACTCACACATTCTCAATGTCATCCAATATGACTGGAGGCAGCGATTTACACAAACATGTAAAATATCATCAGGTGGGGAACTTAAAGCCTCCAGCAGGAAGTCATTTAGAAGAGTTTTGGAAAATGCTTTGTCTGTTTTCCTTTTTTCAACAGAACAAAGAGCGATTGTATTGTGTGAGTGAGAAAAGTACTGCAGAAACAGATTTTCAAAGAATCCAAATGCTCATAATTCACAGTTCTACACATCTGATATCTACTATCTACTTACATAACAATTAGAACATTCCCTCACAGCACTACCATTCAAAAGTCTGGAGTAAGTACGATTTTTTAAAGCAATTAATTCATTTATTTAGCAAGGATGCATTAAATCAATCATGCGACAGTAAATACATTTATAATAAATGTATAAATGTTACAATTTCTTTCAAATAAATTCTGTTCTCTTGCATGCTGAAATTGTGAATAAAACCCAATTTAAAATGAAAAGTAATGTAAAAAAGTAGATGACAAAATAATGTCATCAGCACAAAGAAAAAAAATGCAATCAATGTTACACGACACACAATATTACTAAAATCCAAATATTTAACATCCAATTTCAGAAGAAGCAGATGAAGAATTCTGGAAAATGCAATTAAATGTCTTTAAAAGCCTTAGTTATTGTAGGATTTCAGAAGACTTGAAATGAGCAACCAGCACATTCTTCAAAATATCTTCTTTTATGTTCCACAGAAGAAATAAAATAATACAGGTTTGTAATATGCAAGAGGGTGAGTAAATGACAATGGGGATCAATTTGTATTGTTTATTCACACATTATGTCCACATCTCCATGTTGTTTATTTGATCATTTAGCCTTCTTTTTTCTTACAATCAATATCATTTATCCCAACTGTTTGGTAGAATGCATTAGGCAGAAAAAGACATCAAGGACAATCCCTGTAAAGACTCCACATGGAGCATTAGATGCAGTTTCCAATGAGACATTAAAAACAACTTAAAGGATCATCTGACTAGGAGCACAGTGATGGCAATGGTCATTCTGAGCATTGAAACTGTGGAGATGGCATTCACATTTGCACATTATGCAACTCTCCATTTGTGAGGTAATGCAGTACATCTACTGACATTAAAGGGATAGTCTACCAAATTAAAATTCTGTCAATTTTTGGGTGAAACACAAAATAAAAGAACAAGATTTTGAAGAATGTTGGTAACCAAACAGGTTTATATTGACTTCCGTTGTATTTTTGTCCATATAATAAAGTCAATGCAAACCAAAAATATTTAGTTACCAACATTCTGTAGAATATCTTCTTTTATGTTCCACAGAAGAAAGTAAATCTTACAGGTTTGGAACAACATGAGGGTGAGTAAATAATTTGGGGTTTTTGTAATTTTTGGGTGAACTAACCCTTTAACTGTATGGTGACAACTGACTTAAGGACTAGAACCAAATATTAGAGAAGTATTGCTGAATGCTATTCTTTTATTTTAACAACCAAAATCAATGTCTAACTGCATGACTGAGTTTTTGCTTTCTGTAAGCCATCTTGTTAGCTAATGCATTCTTCATTGTGAGCTCATCAGCATCCAGAGTCCATCGACACGGCAATCCCACCCTGAAGTCCCACGAGAAGAGAGGTGGAGTAGAAAGAAGAAATTACGCTTACCTAATATTTGACAAGCCTTTAGAGACTATTTAAATGTTTTTCCTCTTGCTGTAAGCCTAAAATTTACAGGGGAGTTTCAAGACTCACGGCAAGTTGATTAGATTACATTGTCTCCTGCCAGATATGACCAAAAAAAAAAATATAATAATAATAATATGTTAACACCAAAACCTGGCTGGCTTGTCATACTCACTCAAGCTCTCTGGAATACTTGATTCTGATTGGTCAATAGTGTGACTGAGGTCAAATACAGAGGTCAAACACAGCTGTTCATCATGCCAACATACCAGTTCTACTTTTATATCATGCAATGATATCTAATGGCAAGTCAGAAAACATCTAATCTGAACAGATTTAATCTCTAATCAGAACTAATTTGCAGAACTGTGCAACTAAGTAGTTGAAATATTGCAAATATTTTAGTAATTTTATGGTTAGCATAAATAGATAAAAAAAACATGTTTTATTTTAGCGGCTTGTTTAATACAGTGGTTCTCAACCAGGAGCCCTCAGTAAACTTCCACAGGGGCTGCAGGATGACTTAAAAGTATTTAAATTAAACAATTATTATTAATATATTAAAATAATAGGTCCCACTTTATATTAGGTGGCCTTAACTAATATGTACTTGCATCAAAAAATAAGTACAATGTACTTATTGTGTTCATATTGTATTGCAAAACACTTTTGCTGATATCGAGGTGTGATACGGGTAAAGTTAGGGACAGGTGTGGCGGTATGGGTAAGTTTAAGGGTAAAGTTAGGGACAGGTGTGGTGGTATGGGTCAGTTTAAGGGTAAAGTTAGGGACAGGTGTGGCGGTATGGGTAAGTTTAAGGGTAAAGTTAGGGACAGGTGTGGTGGAATGGGTAAGTTTAAGGGTAAAGTTAGGGACAGGTGTGGTGGTATGGGTAAGTTTAAGGGTAAAGTTAGGGACAGGTGTGGTGGTATGGGTAAGTTTAAGGGTAAAGTTAGGGACAGGTGTGGTGGTATGGGTCAGTTTAAGGGGGTTAGGAAGTTAGGGACAGGTGTGGTGGAATGGGTAAGTTTAAGGGTAAAGTTAGGGACAGGTGTGGTGGTATGGGTCAGTTTAAGGGGTAAAGTTAGGGACAGGTGTGGTGGAATGGGTAAGTTTAAGGGTAAAGTTAGGGACAGGTGTGGTGGAATGGGTAAGTTTAAGGGTAAAGTTAGGGACAGGTGTGGTGGTATGGGTAGTTTAAGGGTAAAGTTAGGGACAGGTGTGGTGGTATGGGTAAGTTTAAGGGTAAAGTTAGGGACAGGTGTGGCGGTATGGGTAAGTTTAAGGGTAAAGTTAGGGACAGTTGTGGTGGTAGGGTAAGTTTAAGGGTAAAGTTAGGGACAGTTGTGGTGGTAGGGTTAGGTGTAAGGGAAGTGTCAACTGTAATTATAAATCTAACTACAGAAATTAATTACAGATGTAAGTGTAAGTACAATGTAAAAACATGTATGTTCACAGTAAGTGTATTGTATCAAATGATTCATTTAAATGTTAGTACATAGTAGTTAAGGCCACCTAATATAAAGTGGGTCCAAATAATATAACGCTAATCTAAATTTAAATGCTAAAAAAAAAAAAAACTGCATAAAATCAATGTTTCAGTTTAATAACTATTGTTTTTATGGAAGAACATACAGTTCTTGAAGCTTCTGAATCCCAATATGAATCGTTAATTCATTTAATATATCAACACTCACAGTTCCTGTTAACAAAAAAAAAGTCTGAAAACAAGCAGTTGTCATAATTACAGCAGAAATACATCAAATATCTTAGTCTATATGGGGTGTCGAGAAGGCTTCGACTATGGGGTTGGAAAACGAGGCCTTCGAGTAAAAAAGGTGGAGAATCATTGGTTTAATACATTATGAACTATTTTTCTTAGTAGAATCTTTAAACTAATCTACAAGTAAGATAAAATATTTCAATAATAATTTCATAATAAAAATATGCAAAATAAACCCTTCAAGGTGGCATAAGACCCCTGAGATTCATCTGGAGGTGTCAATCACCCTGCTGGGCTGTATTTTGTAAAAATGACAGACTGGCTGCACACCATCAAAAAGTGGGGTTATCTTGCAAGAACATTCCTACTTTACTTGAGAAACAGTGTTCAGACATGCAGTGTTCAGGTTTAGTACACTGACAAGGGGAAAGACATAAAGCCCTCTGACATTCCTCATTGTGCACGTCCACACCTGCCTTTAACCATCAGCCACAGAAATAACTAAAAACACATACAGGTAACCCCATACCACATTAACCAGACAGAATTACATAACATAGACATGCCCTTAAGAGATCAGCTATTCTGAATTAGCCATAAATTCACCAATCTGGCAAGTCAACTACAGATGATTTCTTAACCAATTATTCAGTCACACTTCAGAATAGAGTCCAATTCTCACTGTTAACTAACTATTAACGATGACTTTTGCCTCAATAAACCGATAATTACTGCTTAATAATAGTCAGTAAGGCTATTAAGTTTAGGTATTGGGCTGGATTAAGGGATTTAATAAGAATAAGGTCATGCAGAATAAGGCATTAATACGTGCTTTATAAGTAGTGCTGGGTAAGTTACTCTAAAAAGTAATTAATTACTAGTTACTAATTACATCTGCAATAGTGTAATTAGAGTACTGTACAAATTACTCTGTCCAAAAGTATTTAATTACTTATTACTAATTACATACATTTTAAAGTTAGACTTTAAATTTTGATGTTAATTCCACTATTGTATATATATATATATATATATATATATATATATATATATATATATATATATATATATATATATATATATATATATATATATATATATATATATATATATATATTTGTTCTACAGTCTATACACAGTATTTAGTTCAATTACATGTGAAGTAACTGTAATTAAATTACACAAAAAATGAGAGTAATCCTCTTACGTTACTTTTTCAAGGAAAAATAATTACTTAGTAACTAGTTACACCCAACACTGTTTATAAGTACTAATAAACATGCATGCTAAGAAGCAACTAGTTAATAGTGAGAATTGGACCCGAAACTAAAAGTGCTACCGATTATTCAAACATCAATATTAAAGTCGGAATGATACGGAAGTTGCGATGAAGAAAACTTTCTGTAAAATGGGAATTGATTGGATTTTTGTTGTTTTGTTGTCCGCCCTCGCACCAAAAACACACGATCATATGTTGTTGCAAAGAAGGGACGCTATTTTGATTAAATATTATGAGGGCACACGATTAAAAATTTTTTTAAATTATATGTACATATAAATAATAATAATAATAAATGACAAATTTGATTTCATGTTGACTTTAAAGAGTACAATACCTTAATTATGTGATCCACAATAACAGATTTCAGCCTCATTTCCACTCACAGTTTGAGAGCATCTTGAAGGCCTGATGAAAGAGAGGGCCATCATTTGTTATGATGAATTTCATATATCCAAACAAATACATAAACACTGTACAACACCCCAAAGCAAAATTATGCCTTGAGGTTATATTAACGTGTTGGCATAGCAGTCAATGCAGATGTTTATGTAATAATTATTTATGCATCTCACCAGTTCATAAGCATGCAGATCTAACCTAAATGTGGCCATACAGATTTTATTAATATAATAAGCCCCTTGATAGTTTATCTGTGTCCATCAAGTAGTTTAGGGACAGATCCGCATGTGATGATTAGTAGGTGTGTCCCAGCACTAGCTCACCAAAAACTATATATTATATATATATATATATATATATATATATATATATATATATATATATATATATATATATATATACACATATATATATATATATATATATATATATATATATATATATATATATATATACACACACATATATATATATATATACATATACATATATATATATATACATATATATATATATATATATATATATATATATATATATATATATATATATATATATATATATATATATATATATATATATATATATATATATATATATATATATATATATATATATATATATATACATATATATATATATATATATATATATATATATATATATATATATATATATATATATATACATATACACACATATGTATAAATAGTATAATCATACACCTACAGCATTATGACAGAGATTTGACTTAGAGATTAAGCAAGCCACAATACACATTTATTTTACAACACTTTCATTATCGCTTATTACACATTAATTTTCTGATGCGACATGGCAGGAAATGAGACGTCTATTGAAAAGCTCATACATGAAAAATTACCAAATCTAACATTTTAAACAAGCCTAAACAGGCCACATATAGCAGGCCAGATCCTCGTCGCGACAGCTGCATGTATGTAGTAACAGACACTAGTGGATCAAGTGAAATGTACGCTGAGCAACAATACATGAGAAGCGGATGAATTGTCACATTCCACTGCTTGTTATTGCTACTTTAAAACTTTCACCGTTTAAAGGGGGACTCACATGCGAACCCGCTTGATTTTAACAACTTACCGAATCGCAAAGTGAAACGCAACAACCGTTCGGCTTTACAAAGGTATTCATGTAACGTTACTCAAAAAAAAAAAAAACTGCACCGAGGCATCCGGCTACTCTCTGCTGTTCAACAACCGCAGAGGACGGTGAAGCCAGTCAACGCAGTCACAGCACTTCCTGTAGATAAAAGTCCTAAAACAATAACATTACGATCTTCAGATCAGGATATATGACTGCAAACATGTATTAATTGTCTTCCAAATATAGCGAAACATAAAATAAACATATCATAAATTGTAAATCAAAACAATTTTACTTAAATAAATAATAAACAAACAATAATAAATTATGATGATGATGATGATGATGATGATGATGATGATGATGATGATGATGATAAACAAACAAAACAAACAATTAATAAAATAGTTTAATGAACAAAAATACAAAAATAAAACAAATAGTCATTCTCGTTCCTGTGTTTGCAATACTATAAAAATGGCTAGGCTATTTGTGTTCAAATAAAAGTTCCCATGTCCAATCCTTTTTTTTTTTTTTTTTTTCAGTTTCCTCAGTAGGGACATTTTATCATAAAACGAACAAAATATACTGGATGCTAAATGTATGCAGTATATGTACCAACTGCACATCAAAATAACTAACTTTGAAATATTTTATTGAGGCACTTTCACAATTTAAACATGAGTCATGAACAAATTTACATTCTGAAGTGAACTGTAAACATTTTAAAGGTTAAACATTCAGACAGCAAATGTGTATCCACATTTCGTTTTACTGCCTTACTATTTACTTTCTATGAAAATAACATTTCTTAAAGCGATTCACATTTATGCATGTTTTGCAGCTATATAAAACAGTGAACAAGCCAAGTACAAAATCTTTTGTTCTCACCACTATACCAAATGATCACAGTTAAACAAACAATAAAGCAGATCTCTTAAAATAAGGCCCCTTCAGTCATAAAAGAACAGTGACATCAGAATATTAATTTATGTATATAAAACCAACATTAACCAACTAATTTCATTGGCTACAGTAACATGTAGGCACTACCTAAAAGCTATCAAAAATAACAGACAAGTCAGTTAGAGATGAGGTTACTTCATACATTACTAACCACAGCCTTCTCAGGTTGTAAGACAAAATATGCATGACACAAGAGTTGGTTCAGTGAATTTACTTCCTCTCTACACTCTTAAAAGTAAATCTTCCTTATTGGCATCGATGGTTCCATGAAGAACCTGTAACATCCATGGAAACTTTCCTTTCCACAAAACTTTATTCATAGTGAAAAAAGGTTATTTATATTTTTAAAATGTTCTAAAGGGATCTTTTAAGACCTGATCACTGAAAGGTTCTTCGGGGAATCAAAAATGGTTCTTTAATGGCATTGCTGTGAAAACCCTCATTTGGAACCTTTATTTTTAAGAGTGTACTAACTCGTCTATGACTCTTCTCTCCAGCTCAGTCTTGTTTGGTGACAGTTTCCCATGGGCAAATGATTTCTTTCACACCTCCTCTTGCTGCATCAGGACTGTCATCCTCCTCATCTTCTGAATCAATGGGGTAGATGCGGCATTCAGGTGGGATGTCAACTTTTATTTGAAAAAAGCTGTGAAAGTAGAAAGTAGTTATTTTCCATATATTGTAAAATCAATCAGACCAAAATAAAATAAAAAAGTGCATGCTAACTTTGCAATTCTTCTGGGCTGGGGTTGTGTGAGCGGCTCCACTCCTAGCGGTTGTACTTTGCCTCCCGCTGAAGCCACGGCACATTTCGGGGATAAACTGGCAAAGACAGACGGGGCATTGCATCCTCTGCGGAGGAGTCTGCTCAATGACAGAGACATACGAGACTTAGGGGCAGGTGGCAGGTTCTCTTCCTCTGATACGGACGCCTCTGCAATAGATGGGAAATGGGAGGAGGAAGGCCCTCCGTTGCCATCAAACCTCCTCTCTGATGCTGGAGTACTGTCGATGGCTACACTGATGGGAGACGGGCAGGCAGCACTGTTGGGCAGTGTCATGAGCCCAGGGGAGGCAGTAGATTGAGCTTCACAAATGCCTGTATATACGGCCAGATGAGGCACAGGTGCTGTGAACCGGCAGAGCTGTAGGGCACAGTTCATGCAATTATTGTATTAGTATTTAATACCATTTGTGTAAAGCAACATGGACTCTATAAAATAGAAGACTCAATATAGTCCATTCCTGACAGATTCTGCTCTTGGCCTCTTCCCTATTCATCCATTCATTCCAATCATTGAAACATGCAGTGGGTATAAAAAAGTCTACACACCCCTGTTAAAACAACTGGTTTTTGTGATGTAAAAATGAAATAAAGATAAATAGATGTAAAAATAACAATGTGCAATGTCACTGAAAACTGACACATTTCAGGTAAAAAAACAAAAACAAAAACAAAAAAACACTTAAAATAACCTAAATGCATAAGTGTGCACATCCCTGACTGATTTTATTATTCATTCTGTTTGGATAATATGATATATATGGACAAAAATATTGGGACACCTGACCATTAAACCAACAGGGATAGTAATGACATTGCATAATAAATATATATTCATTAATATGGATTTTCTTTGCAGCTACTGTATAACAGCTTCCATTTGCCCATTCATCCAGTATGTGTGAGGTCAGGCACTGATATTGGACAAGAAGGCCTGGCTTGCAATCTCCATTCCAGTTTACCCCAATGATCTCTGATGGGGCTCAACCTTGTCTTTATGGACCTTGCTTTCTGCACTGGAGCACATTCAAGGGCCTTCCCTAAACTGTTCCCACCAAGTTGGAAGCATAGCATTGTCCAAAATGTCTTGGTATGCTGAAGAATTAAAACTTCTCTTCAGTGAAAGTAAGAGGCCTAGCCCAACCCCTGTAAAACAGCCCCATATCACTATCCCTCCTCTACCTACTTTACGGCTGGTACAATGCAGTAAGGCAGGTAATGTTGTCCTGGCATCACCCAGACTTGCCCATCAGACTTTCCACAGCTCCAGAGTCCAGTGGCAGCATGTTTTACACCACTCCACCCTATGGCATTGTACTTGGTGATTTAAGGCTTCCTTGCATGCAGCTGCTCGGCCATGGAAACCCATTCCATGAAGCTCCCGCCACACAGTTTTTGTGCTGATATTAATGCCAGTGTTGGAAGTCTTCAGCTATGGAGTCAGGAAAGTGTTGGTGACTTTTAAGCAGCATGCGATCAGCACTCAGTGACCCAGCTTTGTGACTTTACGTGTTCTTAACTGAAGTGAGTTGTTGATGTTCCTTAATACATCCACTTTCCAATAATACAACTTACAGTTGACAATAGTGCAGTCACAATTCTGACTTTTTTCCTCACAATTACGAGTTTCCTTTTTTTACTTTACTTTTTACTTTTTCTCAGATTTGCTAGATATAAAATCAGAATTGTGAGATATAAAGTCAGAAATGCAAGATATAAAGTCAGAATTGTGATATATAAACTTGCAATTCTGACTTTATATCTCGCTATTCTGACTTTATATCTCACCATTCTGACTCTATAACTCGCAATTCTGAGAAAAAAGTCAGAAATGTGAGACATAAAGTCGCAATTACCTTTTTTATTTTTTATTCTGTGGCAGAAACAAGCTTCCATACACCTATATTTAAGACATTATTTAAAAAAAAAAAAATGTGATACAGTATTTTATTTTTCATTTTCAGAGAACTGTATTTAATACACTGCTCAGGCATAACATTATGACGGGTGAAGTGAATAACACTGATTATCTCTTCATCACGGTACCTGTTAGTGGGTGGGATATATTAGGCAGCAAGTGAACATTTTGTCCTCAGAGTTGATGTGTTAGAAGCAGGAAAAATGGGCAAGCGTAAGGATTTGAGCGAGTTTGACAATGGCCAAATTATGATGGCTAGACGACTGGGTCAGAGCATCTCCAAAACTGCAGCTCTTGTGTGGTGTTCCCGGTCTGCAGTGGTCAGTATCTATCAAAAGTGGACCAAGGAAGGAACAGTGGTGAACCGGCGACAGGGTCATGGGCGGCCAAGGCTCATTGATGCACGTGGGGAGCGAAGGCTGGCCCGTGTGGTCCGATCAAACAGACGAGCTACTGTAGCTCAGATTGCTCAAGAAGTTAATGCTGGTTCTGATAGAAAGGTGTCAGAATACACAATGCGTCGCAGTTTGATGCGTATGGGGCTGCATAGCCACAGACCAATCAGGGTGCCCATGTTGACCCCTGTCCACCACCGAAAGCACCAACTGTGGGCATGTGAGTATCAGAACTGGACCACGGAGCAGTGGAAGAAGGTGGCCTGGTCTGATGAATCATGCTTTCTTTTACATCACGTTGATGGCCGTGTGCATATGTGTCGCCTTACCTAGGGAACACATGGCACCAGGATGCACTATGGGAAGAAGGCAAGCCGGAGGACACAATGTGATGCTTTGGGCAATGTTCTGTTGGGAAGCCTTGGGTCCTGGCATCCATGTGGATGTTACTTTGACATGTACCACCTACCTAAACATTGTTGCAGACCATGTACACGCTTTCATGGAAACGGTATTCCCTGGTGACTGTGACCTCTTTCAGCAGGATAATGCGCCCTGCCACAAAGTAAAAATGGTTCAGGAATGGTTTGAGGAGCACAAGTTTGAGGTGTTGACTTGGCATCCAAATTTCCCAGATCTCAATGCAATCGAGTATCTGTGGGATGTGCTAAACAAACAAGTCCGATCCATGGAGGCCCCACCTCGCAACTTACAGGACTTAAAGGATCTGCTGCTAACATCTTGGTGCCAGATACCACAGCACACCTTCAGGAGTCTAGTGGAGTCCATGCCTCGACGGGTCAGGGCTGTTTTGGCAGTAAAAAGGGGACCAACAGAATATTAGGAAGGTGGTCATAATGTTAAGCCTGGTCGGTGTATCTATGCTTTGCAAATCTTACTGAATTTCTAATTCTTTGGATCTAACTTATCAAACTCTTAGCTTACCTAATTTTACTTTTTAGTATTTTTCAACAGAATGTTTTATTTTTTGTGATTTTCATTTACTCACCCTCATGTTGTACTAAACCCATTTGACTACCCTATTTCTTTTGTCATGCACAACAGGACAGGTTTAGCAGAATGTTTATTCTGTTTTTTCTAGGGGGCCAGAGGCTGTCAATCTTCAAAAGTGACACTAACTTGGGCTGCACAGATACTGCTTATCAACTGCTGATACTGTTGCTTTGAAAATCTTGCTTGGGCTGGCACTGGCAGCCAAGGTCACCATTCACTTTCATTGTATGGAAAAAGCAGCTTGTACATCCTGTTATAAATATCTTATGTGCTTTCGAAATAAAGCAAGTCATGCTGGTTTCAAAACACATGACATTATGACAGAATATTTCAGAATTTACACACAAAAAAACTGCATGTTCATTTCCTCTCAGTAAATGGCCAGTTATTTTGATAACTATGCACAAACTGATGAGATACATGATGACATATATACAGTATATACTGTACATTTCACTCAAAAACAATCATGAATGACAAAGACACATGATGTGACCACAGATGGCAGAAATGGTTTTACTATGTATTTCAATAAATTCATGATTTACAAGGAAACTGCAACTAAAATGGAACAAACGCGAGACAAAAACAAACTGTAGTAATGAGGAGGACAACATCTGATGTATAAACATGTATTATACATGTATAAAGTTTGACAAAACATAATTACGACATAAAGGTTAAAAATGATTGTGAATGATATATAATGATACTGTTAATAAGTCTGGGAAAGAGTAGCACACAATGGCCTAATAAAACGGCAAAATAGATTGCACAAATTGATGACATTTTAAAAACATACCAAGCAAACTTTCAAAAACTAGAAATATTTGTGTAATATTACAGATGGAACAATAACATAGCAACAAAATCTCTATTGCTCCTATATAAACATATTGGCTTGCAAAACCTTTTATTGCTTTGATCAGAATGGTGGTTTTCCTTTTTGTTTATCATAAATATCTATTCTCTGCGTGCTAGGTCTCTTTTCATTTTTTCTTTTCCAGTTTGCTCATGACCTGTGTGATGTCCACCGGTCCACTTGCTGCAAGTTTGGCCTTCTGTTCTTCCTCCTGCTGTCTCAGGATGATGGGACTCAGGCTGGGCCGCCTTCTCTTGGCATTCTGCTCCAACTGTGCCTCACTACAAGACATTAGAAAGGAATAAAGATCATGTTTAATGTCACGTAAGTATTATAAAGCAGTATTATAAAGCAGTATATTATATATAAAGAGGAACTAACAGAAAGGCACATCTAACCTGAATCTGTGTTCTTCAGGAGCAATGGCCTTCTTCTGAGTTTCCTTGAACACCGGGGACTTGAGATATCGCCCATACGAGTCCTTAAATGCCAGATCATAGCTAACATTAATTCCACGTTTGTAAAGGCCACAAGCATTTGAGTTGCAAAGTTTTACAAGAGATCAGATACCTTTTTCATGAGCATATAAATATGAGTCTGGGCAGCATCCAGTACATAACGATGAGGATGGGCCAAACCTTTCACTGTTATTTCCATTGTTTTGCCATCAATGTTGATCCAACGTGGAGCTCCACGAGCCAAAAAGGTCCTAATCAAATGAGAGTAAAAAAAATGACGGAATTAAATGCTAGTGTTATTAGTTTCATTAGTGATTAAAACAAGTAGAGAAAATGGGAAAACATAATATATATTTAAGTATATTTTTCATAAAATTATATATATATATATATATATATATATATATATATATATATATATATACACACACACACACACACACACACACCGATCAGGCATAACATTATGACCACATTTCTAATAATGTGTTGGTCCCCCTTTTACTGCCAAAACAGCCCTGACCCGTCGAGGCATGGACTAAACTAAACCCCTGAGGTGTGCTGTGGTATCTGGCACCAACATGTTAGCAGCAGACCTTTTAAGTTCTGTAAGTTGCGAGGTGGGGCCTCCATGGATCGGACTTGTTTGTTCAGCACATCCCACACCTTCAGGGGTCTAGTGGAGTCCATGTATAGTATGGAGTCCAGTATATATATATATATATACACTGTATATTGTTATGAAATTGATATTTTATTCAGCAACTATGCATTGAATTGTTCAAAAGTGACAATAAAGACATTAATAATGTTACAAAAAATATTATATTTTTAATAAATTAGTTCATTTTAAGCACAACTGTTTTCAACATTGATAATAATGATAAAAATGCACCAAATCAGCATATTAGAATGATTTAAGATGGCTCATGTGCTGAAGACTGGAGTAATGATGCTGAAAATTCAGCGTTGCCATCTCCAGAATATATGACAGAATATAAAACAGTAAATTATTTTATCTTTACTGTATTTTTGATCAAATAAATACAGCCTAGATAAGAGATTCCTTACGAAAACACAAAAAAATCGTATCAAACCCAAACATTTGAACAGTAGTGCACTATTGTCACGGTTATTCTTAATTTGATGTGTTTTAGTTTCAGTTTCAAGTTTTATTTTCCATTTTTCTTTGTTTTATTTTCCTTGTCTATGTTTCTATGGTTAATTAGCACATCTGCTTGTAGTTTGGTTTATTATCACTGCATTTAAGTATGATGCTTACTTGTATATTTGCTGAGCCTTTTCTTTCATTGTCTCTGCAGCACCCCATTTCAGATCCTCACATCCCTCCCAGAAGGCAAGATTCTCACCTATTCACCAATCAGATTATAGTCACAACCTCCTCTAATTAATAACAATATTTGCAGTTTTGAATATGAACATCAACCATTTAATTCCATTCTTAAAAAGGGCAGAACTGACCCAACAAGTCACCTAGTAAGTCTCAAGCCAACATGGTTAAAATGATAGCGTCTAGTATTTTGAATAATACATACCGCTGAACTCCTTTTTAAGGAAGAGGCGAAAATCAGCCCTTCCTCGAGGGTCAGAAAGCAATTCTCCAAAGCTGAAAGTCCAGCGCTCCACTCTCATTTTAGTAGGGATCTCAATGCTTATGAACCAAACACACAGAGTACATTATCATCATAAGTTTTTAAATGAGGAATAAAAATGTGCTATTATTTCAAATAAAAATTATGTATCTGACATTGTATCTGGAGCTCACTTTGGCATGTTGAGGTTCCAATATGTAACATCATCTGTTAACCAGGGGTTGCTTGGGAGGCAGGGGTGGAGAAAGGGGTCATGCTCTTTGTATGTTGTTGAGTACTTAACAAGTCTGCAAAAGATTACAATAAGATTTAAAATAAATGATTAAAATTATTATAATATATTAAAAATATTTAATATAAATGAGTGCTGGGCAATCGATTAATCTTGATTAATCGCATGCAAAATAAAAGTTTGTGTTTACATAATACATGTGTGTGTACTGTGTATAATTATTATGTATATATAAATACACATACATGCATGCATATTTAAGTAAAATATAAGTTTTTATATATTAAATATTTATTTGATATAAATATATATATACAGTATATACATGCAAATATTTCTTAAATATATACATGCATGTGTGTGTATTTATATATATATATATATATATATATATATATATATATATATATATATATATATATATATATATATATATATACATAATAATTATACACAGTACACACATGTATTATGTAAACACAAACTTTTATTTTGCATGAGATTAATCGAGATTAATCGATTGCCCAACACTAATATAAATATATTATATATTAAAATATTTTATATATTATATAATATATTATATACATTTTATAAAAATATGTTTTTAATGCAGAATTCCTGATCTAATGTAAGGCATAACGGGAATTGTTATATCAGTTACATACGCTCCAATCGACACGGATGACTTCACCCTTGGTCTCATGATACACTGCTGAGTGAACATAATCTGCAAGAAAACACAATGAATCACTGGTCAAAAACTAACAAATTTTATGTCTGACCATTGTCTTATACAAGTGTATACTATTTGTGCTAGGTCTTTGGTACTTACAATTCTTCTGTAGTAGTCAGGTGTTTTTTTCTGAAACACAATTTTAGAAGCAGTTTAAGTGCAAAGAAAGGGAATGGTGACTCATACTAGAGGATAGTGTTGAAAACAAAAGATTGACATTTGAACATGTTTGGTTTATGAGTCATGGTGAAAGACAGTGAATATGTTTGCTTAGTGGACTCGCAATGTCATTTTACAAAGCAGGTACTCATATTTCTATTACACAGAGCCCACTTTATGATCCATTGATTATGTGCTTTCATTTTTGAAGTCATCTGATTTTTCTTGTCATGTGCTTCCACATGTAAGTTTAGGAATCAAACCTGTAGAAAAGAAAGTGAGAACGGGTGTAAGACAAGCCTATTTTATTGAACAAAATGAGACATTTGGAGTGCTAAGCAGTGCGATTATGATCATTTAAATCCTATTGGATATAAACTGACATACTAGAAATATCCTTGATAAACCTAGTCTTGATAATCTCAGCAGTAATATCTCTTAATGTTGGTTATACAGCCCATTGTTTCATTACAAGATTCTTCATCAAAACACACTGTATTTTGAAAGCGTGGTTGTCATATTTTTTTTTTCATTTTAGCTCCTTAGAAGTTATAATTAATTGTCACACATACCTTTACCTCCTCCAAATTGGGGTCGACCATCCTTTCGTGTCCATAGTCCATGGCACTAACTGTTCCTGGCTGTTGAGTGAAAATACACTTATATTTAACTATAACGTCTGTGGTGAAAATCAAGTTTTTAATGTTGTTTATATGTCTATGTGGTGTTATTAATATGCTTTCAGACAATTCATAAGTCAAAACCATTGCTGAGTATTTTCTCCTTAAAACTGCAGTGAACTAAAGTCAGTCTCAAAAACGCGTCTTGAAATCGACAAACTACCTTGTAACCAATCATGTTAACATGTGGGCGGGCTTTAGCATATCATTAACTATGAAGCAGGGGAGAAGCCAGGTTATCCCGGTATATTTTTCTGTTGATATGAAAAATCGGCTACATTATAATTCACTCTTCCACTTCTTCTGAATCAGTTTCTGGATCAAACATATACGTCTAAATTAAACCAGTATTTCCACTAGCCATTGTACAGCGTTTACTACAGTAAAGTTGACTGAATGGATCAGCTATTCTGAGCTTGTGTGATTGAATGGAGGTGGGGCTAATTTCCGCGTCATAATCTGAAAACCACGCCCACCGGGGGGGAAACAAACCAACCGTCTCCATTGACTTTGAATTGCGTGAAGTGGCCTCCATGTCATTTCTGACTTATAACAAAAAACAGAACAATGTCTAAAAGCTGGTATGTGACAAGGTGTACAGAAAACAAGCTAAAAACCAAGAACCAAAAACCCAGAAGATTTTATAAGCTGTTGACCAAAAAAACGGGCGTTTAAGGACACAAAAGGGGATACTGGCAATTGAGACAGAGCGCAACGGGTCATATTACTCTGAGAACTACGCCCACTAGAGGGAACGTAATCAGTGACAGGAAATATCATATATAAAACTAACATTTGGATATTTGACTTAACAGTGACAAAATGTTTACTGCACACGTAGGCATCAAGATCCCACAATTTACCCATTCTTCCTGCTAAAGCTTCAGGTCTTATTGCCTGTATCCACTTTAGTCTCCTTAAACGCTCGTTTTTTGGGTCGACAGCTTAGTTCTGTGTTTAAAAACATTTGTCACCTTGTCACATATCAGCTTTTAGACATTGTTCTGTTTTTTGTTATAAGTTAGAAATGACAAGGTAACGCAATACAAAAGTCAATGGAGACAGTTGGATTGCCCCCCATCCAACATCGCAAATAAATATATATATATATATATATATATATATATATGCCTGAGTGCAGAATTAGGAGAATAGCAAGATAATTAAAATTCCTTAAAGGAACAGGACATCCAAGATGTAGGTGTCTTTGTTTCTTCAGTAGAACACAAATTAAGATTTTTAACTCCAACCGTTGCACTGTGCCAGTCATATAATGCATGTCAACTGTCACAGTTGAGAGTATGAGAGCTATGAGAGTAAAAAAAAACATATACATACGAATCCATATTAAACCCTGTGGCTCGTGACGACACATTGATGTCTTAAGACACAAAACGATCGGTTTGTCCGAGAAACCGAACAGTATTTATATAATTTTTTACCTCAAATACAACACTATGTACAACAGCCGCAAGCGCGCCATCACATCCGCTGGGTGAGGTCCAATATATTATATAAATACTGCTCGGTCTCTCGCCCAAACCGATCGTTTCGTGTCTTAAGCCATCAATGTGTCGTCACGAGCCGCAGGGTTTAATTTGAAGTTCTCTGTGCATGTTTTTTTTACTCTCATAGGATTTGACCCCATTGACATGCATTATATGACTGGCACACTGCAACGGTTGGAGTTAAAAATCTTCAATTGTGTTCTACTGAAGAAAGACACCTACATCTTGGATGCGCTGGGGGTAAGCAGACAAACATTTTTGGGTGAACTATCCCTTTAACAACTTACATATACTCAGTCCAGTCCAGAGTTAACTCACCGGTGGCCGATGCACAACCCAGTAGGCCCGTTCTTGACAGTCAAAAACCACCCGGTCCGGCTTCTTCCTCTCCTTACCTGCCCTGCACAAATAAACAATAGGTCTTGTTATATGCTGACACAAATAGTGTAAATAAAATATATACTGAATGACTGGGTCTCGTTCACTAACCTGTGTTCGTATGAATTTGGGTGTAACATCTGCGTATGAATGTTTTCTCACAGTTTTATGGAAATAACAAAAATTGGGCATGCGGTTGATCATTTAGAATACTTTTATGTGCGTACGCATCTGTTGTGAATCTTGCCGAAATGTTTTGTGAGAAGTTCTGTGCGTATAAGTTCAAATAATTCACGCACTGAATTAGTGAATAAGACCCATTCTCAAATTGATCCATGATAAATCATAAATATTCTCCAATATTTTAAGTAAAGCATGTGTGACCCACCTGTACTGCTCTTTGGCCTGCATTACAATAAAATCCCACTTGTGATTCATCCATTTGTAAAGATTGTTGTACTCTTCCTGGGTTGAGAAACACACACATTTTATGTCATATGTATTTTATGTGTGTTTTACTTCCTAAGTATCATGCAATTTATTATAGTAAATGAAATCTTACTATGCATTACAACATGCTTTTCAGAGAAATTAATATATATATATACAAACCCGATTCCAAAAAAGTTGGGACACTACAAATTGTGAATAAAAACAGAACGCATGTGATGATGTGGAAGTTTCAAATTTCAATATTTTATTCAGAATACAACATAGATGACATATCAAATGTTTAAACTGAGAAAATGTATAATTTTAAGGGAAAAATACGTTGATTTTAAATTTCATGGCATCAACACATCTCAAAAAAGTTGGGACAAGGCCATGTTTCCCACTGTGTGGCATCCCCTCTTCTTTTTATAACAGTCTGCAAACGTCTGGGGACTGAGGAGACAAGTTGCTCAAGTTTAGGAATAGGAAAGTTGTCCCATTCTTGTCTAATACAGGCTTCTAGTTGCTCAACTGTCTTAGGTCTTCTTTGTCACATCTTCCTCTTTATGATGCACCAAATGTTTTCTATGGGTGAAAGATCTGGACTGCAGGCTGGCCATTTCAGTACCCGGATCCTTCTTCTACGCAGCCATGATGTTGTAATTAATGCAGTATGTGGTCTGGCATTGTCATGTTGGAAAATGCAAGGTCTTCCCTGAAAGAGACGACATCTGGATGGGAGCATATGTTGTTCTAGAACTTGGATATACCTTTCAGCATTGATGGTGCCTTTCCAGATGTGTAATCTGCCCATGCCACACGCACTCATGCAACCCCATACCATCAGAGATGCAGGCTTCTGAACTGAGCGCTGAGAACAACTTGGGTTGTCCTTGTCCTCTTTAGTCCGGATGACATGGCGTCCCAGTTTTCCAAAAAGAACTTCAAATTTTGATTGGTCTGACCACAGAACAGTTTTCCACTTTGCCACAGTCCATTTTAAATGAGCCTTGGCCCAGAGAAACGCGCCTGCGCTTCTGGATCATGTTTAGATATGGCTTCTTTTTTGACTTATAGAGTTTTAGCTGGCAACGGCGAATGGCACGGTGGATTGTGTTCACCGACAATGTTTTCTGGAAGTATTCCTGAGCCCATGTTGTGATTTCCGTTACAGTAGCATTCCTGTATGTGATGCAGTGCCGTCTAAGGGGCCCGAGATCACGGGCATCCAGTATGGTTTTCCGGCCTTGACCCTTACGCACAGAGATTGTTCCAGATTCTCTGAATCTTTGGATGATATTATGCACTGTAGATGATGATAACTTCCAACTCTTTGCAATTTTTCTCTGTGAAACTCCTTTCTGATATTGCTCCACTATTGTTGGCCGCAGCATTGGGGGAATTGGTGATCCTCTGCCCATCTTGACTTCTGAGAGACACTGCCACTCTGAGAGGCTCTTTTTATACCCAATCATGTTGCCAATTGACCTAATAAGTTGCAAATTGGTCCTCCAGCTGTTCCTTATATGTACATTTAACTTTTCCGGCCTCTTATTGCTACCTGTCCCAACTTTTTTGGAATGTGTAGCTCTCATGAAATCCAAAATGAGCCAATGTTTGGCATGACATTTCAAAATGTCTCACTTTCAACATTTGATATGTTATCTATATTTTATTGTGAATAAAATATAAGTTTATGAGATTTGTAAATTATTGCATTCCTTTTTTATTCACAATTTGTACAGTGTCCCAACTTTTTTGGAATCAGGTTTGTATTTAAAGCATGATTATTAAGACAATGAAGAATATGATGTCGTATTACCTGTTCATACAGCTCCAACATCCCTTTCTTGCGTATATTTCTCTTTGCCAAATAGATTGCTGGAAATGCACATAAAAACATCTAACCTTGCCAGTAAAAGTCAATTGAAAGATGCGATGTGACTCAACAAGAAAACAATTTATCAAATTCTTTATCTCAGACATCTGTTTGAAAGCATAATGAATAACCTCACTGTGAATTATTGCTATGACAACCTATCAGCATGCATGGAAAAGATGATTACACACCATAGTCTGTGTCTTCCACTGGCCATTGCTGTGCAGGCCAAAAATATGGTGTCTGAAAAAAAGAAACGTATGAAAAAATTTTAAAAGATTAGTACTTTATTTAAAGGTGACGTAGTTACATTGTACTTACTCAAATAAGTACTGAGTAATATTAATGAACTACATGTATTTACTATAGAGTTACAGCAAGGGTTAGGGTTTGGTTACTTGTAATTATGCATAATTTACTGTTATTATTATAGTAAGTAAGTGCAAGTAGTAACATGTAAAATAAAGTGTTACCATATTTTTTGTTACATTATAAATGTCTTTACTGTCACTTTTGGTCAAGTTACCTGAAAGCGATACAGGGATGTGTCTGGTTTAAGGATAAGTCTCTTATGATCTTGTAGTGGATAGATGTACCCAAACGCCACCATCATGGTCCCCATAGATCGGGCCTCTAAACATTAAGTGTGAGAAAGTTACTTAATTCATTAATTCAGTAAAACCCAAATGAACAGTACAACATCTCACCCCATCATATTTCACAGCACTAGAATATTTCTTCAATCCTATCTGTAATAAAAAGACCTGGACTGGGAGATATTCTTATCATTATTATATTACTAAACACAAAAACAATGTACTTGACTTACCCGAAACATCTATTTTGAATCGATTTGCAATCCATGCAACAATATCTTCCCCTGAAAGAACAGTATATGCAATAAACAACATTTCAGAGCAATAAAAGACTATCAGTGGGTGGGTGGAAAAGTTGGCCTTCAGATTGAATGTGCCCACCAGGATTCATCAGTACACACACACCATGAGAGAGAATATGGAGAGAGAAGCAGGGTTACTATAATCAACTAAAACTATAAAAATGCATTAATTGAAAAATAAAATCAATATATAAAAAAACTTTATTTCAGCTAGTTGCCTTGGCCATTTTCATTTAGTTTAACTTGATGTACTAAAATAACTAAAACTGAAATAGACCTTATGTAGCCCTGCCCCTTTTCAGCATTGCGTTTGTTGTGTTGTCTTGCGGTTTGTATTTCCACAGCATGAAGGTATATCTTACAAATTTATGAATGAACCGCTCATTTTAAAAACCTCCTAGTCTACTGACATTAGTTGTGACATCCGCCTCAAACATTACAATGCTCATGATAACTTTCATTAACTCTACAATAAGTACATCGACTTCACCAGCTAATCACTCTTTAATAGCGGCCCAGAGATACCGCAAATACGGAAGTTCAAAGACAAAATTCTTAAAGGGATAGTTCACCCAAAAACTCTGGGCCGCTATTAAAGAGCCGTGTGGAGCACTTTTATAATGGATGGATGCACTTTTCTGGACTTCAAAACAGAAACATCCATTCACTGCCATTATAAAGCTTGAAAGAGCCAGGACATTTTTAATATAACTCTGATTGTATTCATCTGAAAGAAGAATATCATGTACACCTAGGATGACTTGAGGGTGAGTAAATCATAGGCTAATTTTCATTTTTGGGTGAACTATCCCTTTAAGATGGTTGCGCGCTTATTTCTTATAGAGTGTTTCTATAGGACTTATAGAGACATATATAAAAAAAATTACAAAAAATAACAAAAACACTAACATTTTCACTAAATTAAAATGAAAATGGAAAATATACAAATATTTTCAGAATATTAACAAAAACTCTCGGTGATACTAAAATAACACTGGAGAGAAGTCTCATCATTACTAATATGAGCATATGAAACATAATGAGAACCTAAAAGCAGCAGAGAGGAGTAAAAATGGAGGCAGAGGTTAATTACGAACAGTATTGGGTGTAACTAGTAACTAATTAGTTAGGTACCGTCATTTCATTGCTTTTCCCTTGAAAAAGTAAAATAAGGGGTTACTCTTTTTTTCTGTAATTCAATTACAGTTACTTCACATGTAATTGAACTAAATACTGTGTATAGACTGTAGAACAACAGTTATTTATAATACAATAGTGGAATTAACATCGAAATTAAAATGCATGTTTTTATGTATTCTTCTCATATTTGTAATACTCTGGTCAGTTAATAAGAACAATTTATGTAGTTTTATATTATTTATTTGAATGAATTAAAAGAGCTTTTTCATGTCTATCCTTGAATCACTGACCTAGTCGAGGTTGATAAAGGATTTAAAAAGTAATTAGTAATAAGTAATTAAATACTTTTTGGAGAGAGTAAATTGTACAGTAATCTAATTACACTATTAAAGATGTAATTAGTAACTAGTAATTAATTACTTTTTAGAGTAACTTACCAGACTCTGATTACGAAGTATATAATTTATATAAGTATAATTTACATGTATTCATTTAGCAGGCTTTGAGAGATTACAGGAAAAACAACAGTGAGTATTAGACACGAAACAAAGGTGCATTCTCAAAATAGGCATCGAACTATGACTTGGTCCTCCACTGTGTGTCCCGCTGAGGCTCTCGTGATAGGAGACTAATGAGAAGATCTCTGCAGGGGTGAATCTGGGTGGCTTCATTAGTGCCTGCTAGCCTGAGGAGCATACCATATCATTTCAATGAATTTTTAAATAAAAACCTCAGGTGTCTTTCCATTATATCAATTATATATAAAAATGCTGTAAATAATCACAGGCTCCAATTAAGTTTGAAAGGGTTAGTTCACTCAAAAATGAAAATTCTGTCATTATTTACTCGCTCTCATGTTGTTCCAAACCCGTAAGACTTTCGATCATCTTCGGAACACAAACAAAGATATTTTTAATGAAATCTGAGAGCTTTCTGTCCCTCCATTGATAGTCTAGGCAACTACCACTTTCAAGCCTTAGAAAGGTAGTAAAGACATCATATAGAAATCCATGTGACTCTAGTGGTTTAACCTCAATTTTATAAAGCAACGCGAGTGCTTTGTTTGCACAAAAAACATAATTGACCACTTTAATTACAAAATATTAATCTCCAATATGCATTCACGAGAGCACCACAACGCATGTGTGTTGTATTAACATTGTTGCGTGAACGCGCGTTGGAGATTAACATTTTATAAATAAAGTGGTAATTTTTTTTGCACACTTAAAGCACTTGCGATGCTTCAAGAAATTAAAGTTAAACCACTGGAGTCACATGGATTACTTTAATGACGTCTTTACAACCTTCCTAGGGCTTGAAATTTGCGTAGGCTGTCAATGTATCCCTTTAAAGCTCTCAGATTTCATTAAAAAGATCTTCATTTGTGTTCCAAAGATGAACGAAGGTCTCACGGGTTTGGAATGGCATGAGGGTGAGTAATTAATGACAGTATTTTCATTAATTAATTCATTAATTAATTAAGGGAACTAACCCTTTAAGCAATGTAGTTTATGTTATGTAGTTGGCTGGCGGCATTAAGACGAACAGTGGAGATTACAAGAGCTCTCCTTCCTGAAACCATGCAGCCTAGAGGAGAGCTGCTCAAAGGTTGTCATGGTAATAGATTCTTCAGTCTCAGACCCACATAAGCAGACTCTAAATGCATGGACTGCACAGATGACTAGCACTCCTGAGGAGTAATCCAACTGCAGAAATCAATACAAGTGAGTAGGTGAGCCCATCTTTCACCATGGATGCTGCGTCTCACATCTCCAAGTGATGTAAACGGCAGCCATTTTTAATGATCTCACCTGTTATAGCATGTGGGATGGTTGTGATGACAAGCCTCTGGGTCTGAGATTTCACTCCAGTTTTGGGGTCCTGCATCTCCAACACCACAATCTCCACCTAACATGCAGAAAATGGGATGTGCAACATGGGAACATCTCTTGAGAATACAAAATCTACGATGGCAGGCCTTTTTACCTTGTGGCAGCCTGTGTGCACATCTCACTAAATTATTCCACCGTGAAGTCCTCCCTGCTGGTTTACGGTCTGAAGGGGCTGCGGCTGACCCCTTTGAAATATACTCAGTGATTGATTTGTGACTCAGCTGTTTGAAGTTTTTCTTGCTTTGTCAGGGTCTCTGGCTTTTGAAGACTGTTTGTGAACTCCTGCTACACTCTAGTCTGGATCACAGAAAGCTCTTGGCTGAGTTATTGGGTCATTATCAGTGCATTGGCAAAGAGCAAAGCAGTGCACCAATAATATATGGTCTAGTGGATCATACTGACATGTCGGGTTTGAAGGTTTGAAGTATCATAGTGATAGAAGAGGGACTGCATTATACCAGAGGCTCATGGCAAAGCTATACTAATACTATTAGCACACAGTGACCTTATCTGAGAGTAAGCCGCTAATAAACAATTAACACCTATCAATGTAAAACGTGTTATTATTATTAGGACATAAGATCTTTAGAATCCGTTTCAGTTGTAACATAACATAAAATCTTTCATAAACTCATCATTAATTAATTTCAAAGTGGTCAAAAAGTTTGATTTTTAAAACCACTTTGATTTCAGTTAATGCAGCAATTTAACCTTAACGTTGATTTGCCAAATTTCATTCACAATTAATTCATTTTAATTAGAAGTTTTTTATTTTAGTGGGTTGAATTGTTGTGGGTCAGAAGTAATAATAAAATCTATTTTGTAACTGGAAAGCATTAAAAAATAATAATAATAATCTATAGGAAGAGCACAAAAAACAAAAACAAAAAATTAATCAAAACAAACATGACAATATTTAATTTACAATTTGAATTAATCTAAATAATTAAAAAGTTCCTCTGTGACTAAAACATAGACAGTGTTCAAATACTTTTCAGAATAACAGGGCTATTTTTGATACCAGGTAACAATATTAGCATATTGAAAACCATGCTTTAATATTCAGAATGGATGGAATAGATGGAAATCACCATTGAAATTGACAGCCTTAATTAATACTACACGATAATTTGGAATCAAGTAGCCTAATTATATCTCAATTACCAGGACCAGCATATCATTAGACCACAAGACTTGAAAGAATACTTGTTTGATTATATAAATGAAATGTAACATTATTCTTATCTCATTGGCGAGAATGTAAATAACACAGATGGTGATGAGCCATGGATGGAGCTCCAACCCACCTTCTTCAGGCATGCCATACGCGGTCTATAACGCTGCCCATGGTCCCGTACATTCCTTATGGTCATATTCGCTTCTTCACGCCACAGTCTCTCGACGGTCGTAGACGAGGGAATGAAATGGGAAATACTCGGGAGGTAATCGTACTATCGTTTTGACTATGTCTAATCTATAATCATCACTGATGCACACAAAGACGATGCCTGTGTGCGCCAATCAGGTAAGAGCTCTGCTCGTGGAGGTAAACCTGCATGCAGAAAGCAGTGATTACGCTAACACGTCATGTCCGGTAGGTGGCGCTGGTGTCGTTGAGGATGTTGATGTGCATACAAACTCTACACGATAAGAAAACAAAAGCCTCTGAGCTGGATTTATGATTATAGTACAAAAAACGTAAAACAAAAATTTACTGTAAAGAAAAAGTAAATCACATTTTTGTGAATGCATCATGTATTGCATTAATTGTTTGACCAACTTTCATTATTATGCAGTACCTTTTAAACTTTGTAATTAAAAAGGATTATTGATTATAAAGGATTATATAAAGGAAATATTGATAACTGGAACAGAATTGAGTAAGACCAAGCAACCACAAAATATTATGGACATTATCAAATCCATTGTTAATAATCACTGATGTTTTCCCATCACAATGATGTCTCATTCTGAAAGATGTCATTAAAGAACTTACTTTTGTTAGTTAAATGGACATTGCAAAATATTAACAGAATGGAGTGATATGCGTATGCATATGTAAAAATAATAATACAAAATGTATTGCAGAAAATGGAAAAATAAAAACAAAACCTGCATAATATAATATATAATATAAATGTACTAGTTTTTTACCTTGACAACATCCACTCAAACCAAAGTAATGAAATTGTCCACTATGTTCACTTTATTGTCAACTGTCAACTTTTATCCAATATGTTAGGACATGCCGAGGACATACAAATGTAATACTTAATTGGAACGGCCTATTAATAAATATAAATACGCGATAAATATAAATGATACAAGCATAAATAGCTGTCAGTGTGTTTTATTAATCATTTCCAAACATTAAACCACACCCATTTGTGCGGAACACGTGAACGCGCCGCGCGCGGCAGTGTGCGAGTGATGTATCCATGAAGTCGTTACTACAAAAATGGCGGATTTCCTGCCCTCCCGGACTGCTAGAGTTTGTATTCCCAATTGTCTTCTCTCCAGCGGCGAAATTGATCAAATTAGGAAGTCTAAGGAGATCGACAAAAGCCTGTCTCGAGAGAAGACTTATGTGAAGAAACTGGTGAAGATCTTGCTGTTAGGAGCAGGCGAAAGTGGCAAGTCAACTTTCCTCAAACAAATGCGCATAATTCATGGGCAGGACTTCGATCAGCGGGCCAAAGAAGAGTTCCGGGCTACAATCTACAGCAATGTTATCAAAGGTACCACGACAATAACTTGAAATTGTAAGAGACAAATTCCTTGTTGAAAAAAAATGATTACGGTCAAGGTAATTTCAGCGGCAGGTGAAAGTGCTTATAGATTTATTTCACTTACGCAAACTTTCGATTGCTCACCCAGCCCATAGACGACGCCAAGGCCAGTGCTTTTAAACGTTGTCGAGCCCCAGTTTTAGATGGTCAGATAACACATTTGTACTAAGGAAAAGGAAACGACTGTTTCTATGAACATTTGTGTATGTAGCCTATGTTCAAATTTCACATAAAACCTTTGAGTAAATGTGGCGCTTCATAGAGAGGGTGCAGAGTACAGCGCCTACTTTTGGTTTGGGTTAGTCGTCTGAATGTGTGATTGTTTTATGACATATTCTGATAAGTGTACCTCAATATACCGCTGATATCTGAGACATACATGTCAAAACAGGCCACAGAACAAAAAAAAGCAAAAAAAAAACTTGAGGAAATATTTTGGTTAACATTTTCTGTCACGTTTAGGTTTTATCTCCTGCTTACATTTTCAGGCAAAATGCTTGTTTTTCCATTGCCTCACTATGAGTCGACACCATTAAATACAAACATTTATTTCATATTTTTATAGATGTATCCACTTAAATGAATGAATGGGTATTAGAATTATTTAATATGTACGGTCCAAAAATATACAATTTATTAAATCTACAGTAAACGTAGAGATACTTAATGATGGGAAATGACCTAAAAGCCAACAACAATTTCTTTACAGTTTGAGGATGAAGCTGACATGCATTATTACCTCAGTTACTTTAAATGTTTGTTTTGTATATTTCTTAAGTTAATTATAAAACACACTAGAACCCATATGGCGTTGTTGACCTTATAAAAGGGGAAATATGAAAAAAAGTGTTTCATGATGGAGACTTATTTTTTATTTGATCATGCTGTCAAAAAAGGATACATAGTAACTGTTTCATTTTCTTTTTTAAGCTCATCATGTCAGCAGCCTCGTATTTATTATTTATAATGACCTGATTACTGCAAAATGTCAATATCTCTTATGGGTGTCTTGTTTAGGTATCCGGGTGTTGGTGGATGCCCGTGAGAAGCTGCACATCCCTTGGGGAGACCCTGAGAATCAGGTTCATGGGGAGACAGTGATGGCCTTTGACACCCGCTCATCCTGGATGGCCAAAGGGATGGTGGAGACCAAAGTCTTTCTGAACTATCTGCCCACCATTATTGCCCTGTGGCAAGACAGTGGTATTCAAAATGCCTATGATAGACGAAGAGAGTTTCAGCTGGTAAATGAAATGATCTCTCATAATTTTATATTTATTATTAAACAGTCTAAATGATTGTGCATCTTTTGATCTGGCAATTTGTTTTTAGTCACCAAGAAGTAAAGTTTTGGATGTAGAATCCATCCACTCAATCTTTTTCATAGGATTTGTGTAATTGTGAGGTCTGTGAACTTGGAGGAATGTTGATCTGTTGTTAAACAGCTTGGTATTATGAATCATGGCAGATAAGCACAGTGCACTTGCATAATTACTCCTATCAAGTTTGTGTGCCACCAGCAGTATACTCAATACACAAGGCATTAATCATGGTGTAATGCTTAGTTATGTTTTTCCCATACATTTAGAATGTCATTTATGGGATATGCTCAAGGAACTTAAGTGTGTGTTTGCTGATAGTGTCGCATGGACAGTGATTGAAACCTGAGAGTAATGTACAGATATGCGTGAAGGGACTTGTTAGTCATGACAGTGAGGGTGTTCTGTCTGCGGCTGCAAACCCTTGAACCCTCCTAGAACCCTTGTGACTTAGATTAGGATTTAGCTAATTTTCCAACTAAAATCTCCATTGTTGTACAGGTTGTGATTAGCATGTTTATCCGTATTTATTCAGTGATAAACATTAATTTTTGGTACATTTAAGCCAGTGACTAAGTTACTCTTTCTTTCTCTTAAGGCTGATTTGCATGCCACACAAAGCAAGCCAGCAGAGGCCAGTTTTATTTTCCTGGAAACTCGCTTACAAGGGCCAGAGTAATCTAGCAAATTAGTATAACATAATATTGTCTGCCTTGGACCAGTAAATGTATGACTTTTTGTGTGTGTACCACCACATTGTGTGTGTGTATGTGTGTGTGTGTGTGTGTGTATATATATGTATATATGTGTGTGTGTGTGTGTATGTCATGAAAGGGAAGAGGATAGGGCATAGGGAGTGTCAGGAAAGGGAAGGGGATAGGGCATAGGGAGTGTCAGGAAAGGGAAGGGGATAGGGCATAGGGAGTGTCAGGAAAGGGAAGGGGATAGGGCATAGGGAGTGTCAGGAAAGGGGAAGGGGTAGGGCATATGGGATTTCAGGAAAGGGAAGGGGTAGGGCATAGGGAATGTCAGGAAAGGGAAGGGGGTAGGGCATAGGGAATGTCAGGAAAGGGAAGGGGGTAGGGCATAGGGAATGTCAGGAAAGGGAAGGGGGTAGGGCATAGGGAATGTCAGGAAAGGGAAGGGGTAGGGCATAGGGAATGTCAGGAAAGGGAAAAGGGAAGGGGTAGGGCATAGGGGTCAGGAAAGGGAAGGGGTAGGGCATAGGGAATGTCAGGAAAGGGAAGGGGGTAGGGCATAGGGAATGTCAGGAAAGGGAAGGGAAAAAAATAGGGCAATTTGGGCACCGCACAATACAAATTCAAAGTTTCACCTGCTGCACCACAGTTCACATTCCAGAGGCCTAATTATGATTGTTGTTTTTTTTTTCTCTCTCTTTAGGGTGAATCTGTGAAATATTTCCTGGACAATGTGGATCAACTTGGAAAATCGGTAAAAAAAATAAATACAAATAAAATGGTGTATTAAATGTTAAAATTCATCATGTAATGGTATCCAGAGCACAGGTTAGTTGGTGTTATGCAAGTATGCACAGTACATGATGAAATTTAATGATGCTTCTTAAAATTAACAGAAAAAAGCAGATTTTTTTTATTCATTGGCAAGGTTATGGATAGATTTTTGGATCCACAGACATCAGGTTGGCTGATATATTGGTTTTTACTGGTACTGATGCATTTTAACATTGGTGCAAGTTAGGGGTGGGCGATATGAACAAAATCTTTTATCACAAAATGAGTAATTTTATTTCACAAAAAAAATATCACATTATAGCTATTTCCGGTTGAAATAAGGTTATGATATTAAAATTCTAAATGTCATTGAAATGTTTTTTATACCAATTTCGATATCACAGCAATAACTAAATGTTCTGAAGCTTACTGTTGACATGAGGACAATCAGTAATAAAATAATCTAATTCCAAACAATTGGACAAATAAATATAATAGAACAAAGATACAACTGAAAATATAGCTGCTAGCAGCGATACAGGGCCAAGCATTAAAGTGAAACGCGAAGCCCGAAGAGCACACAAAGAAGAGAAATACATTTTGCACGAATAATAGATATGATTCAGAAGTTTAGATAAGAATAAGAAATGACACAAAATTAAAAAAATGCTCTGTTACGGTATATACACGCATCTGGTTTTCACCCAACTGTTTACGTTTATTTAAAGGCCCTTTAGTACTGAGTGCGACGCGATAAAGGGAAGCGAGTCGCCTACGAATGGTGCTTTCACCCAGTGTGAAACTATTTATCACCTTTGACTAATTCTCGCCTGCACAATAGTCGGTGCTGACGAAGATGCCTTTTTCCTTGTGTATGTGTTTAGTAGGTATCTCCATTTTGTTTTAACCTCATCTGCTGCAAAACATACATTAATTTACCTTTTTTTTTTTTAAGTTGGGTTCTACACATTTTACATTTCACTGCCGGTTGTATATTCTGTATATAACGGTGTATGTGACAATTCTTTTGAACAAATGCATCAAAAAATCGCAGCTGGGTAACAGGTGCATTAGAGCTACAATTAGCATCAAGCTACGCATCACCATTTATGAGATTATTACTGTTTTTGCTCAAAACCTACTTTAAACCATCACTGAGTGCTTGTAATAACTTCTGATTGTGGTCTAAAGTGGATTTTGATTATATAATGTGCAGATATGCATTATTTGTAGTGTTTTATAATGGACTGAATGCTACACCAGCTTAGCATTTCTCCTGTAAACGTCGTTTATTGTTATAAAAATACCCTGAGCCGCATTTAAAAAAAGCAATTTCTGAGAGATGTATCTAACCAACGACAGCATATCTTGGTTCTGTGAAACGGCAAGACCAACATTTCTCATATATCGATCAGTAACAAAGCAACCTTGGTGTACGTTTTAAGGCCTCCCCACTCTCTAACGTCTCCAGCACTGGAAAGCTTTTCCAATATTAACACGTGTCCTAGATCTTGCCTGATCTTGCCCCTTTTCCTCTTTGGTAATATCTCAGCCATCTCTATTTCTGCAGTTTTTTCGCTAATGTCCCAGCATGAACGTATACAGACATCTAGCAAATATTCACACAATTTATTGTTTGAGTGTTGATTTCAATTTTCAACAGCATTTCTTAGAAATCACTTACTGCACCTTTAAACTGGCATGATTTAACGCATTCAAATAAACTTTCGTGACAAAGAAGTGCTGCAACCGTGATCCATGACCTTTTTTTTTTTTTAATTGTCTATATTGAATTTCTAACTGTATATTGTGTCTACCATCATATCGCTCACCCCTAATACAGGTGCTATATTTTAAAAAATGTGTATTAGTATTATGCCTGTCTGATGTTTGTTTCCATTTAATCTGCAGGACTACTTGCCCAGCCAAAAGGATATACTGCTGGCACGAAAACCCACCAAGGGTATTCATGAGTACAACTTTGAGATCAAGAATGTACCTTTCAAGATGGTGGATGTGGGAGGGCAGCGGTCGGAGCGCAAGCGATGGTTCGAGTGCTTTGACTCGGTGACCTCCATCCTCTTCCTAGTCTCATCCAGCGAGTACGATCAGGTGCTCATGGAAGACCGTCAGACCAACAGGCTCACGGAGTCGCTCAATATCTTCGAGACTATCGTCAACAACTGCGTCTTCACCAACGTCTCTATCATTCTCTTCCTCAATAAGGCAGACTTGCTGGAAGATAAAGTTAAGAATGTGAACATCAAGGACTACTTCCCAGAGTTCACAGGGGAGCCCCACGATCTGCAGGATGTGCAGAAGTTCTTGGTCGAGTGCTTCCGTAACAAGCGCC
Organism: Paracanthobrama guichenoti; assembly: GCA_018749465.1. Taxonomy (NCBI): domain Eukaryota; kingdom Metazoa; phylum Chordata; class Actinopteri; order Cypriniformes; family Gobionidae; genus Paracanthobrama; species Paracanthobrama guichenoti. Next base: position 15,659,024 of record CM031954.1, read on the forward strand.
GAGAGCAGCAGCAGCAGCAGCAGCAGCAGAAGCCCTTTTACCATCACTTCACCACCGCCATCAACACAGAGAACATTCGTCTCGTCTTCCGCGATGTCAAAGACACCATCTTGCACGACAACCTTAAACAGCTTATGTTACAATGAAAGGCACCGAGTGGCCTTTAAGAACATTCCATTTTAATTAGGTTTTTACTTTATTTAATACAAAGTAAGAGTGGTTCAATACATATTGTGGTTGAAGAAAAATGGATAGGATAATTATGCAAACATTTTCTTTTTTTACGTAATATTGTCATATATATATATGCAAAGAATTTGATATAAAAGCAACCTTTTTCAGCTGCTTGTAGCCATATCAAATATGCCAAGGAACTGTCCTCAGTTATTCACCAAAATGCTGTAATTATCGTTTACTGTATTTTTGAGCGCAAAGTTTCGCATTAACACTCCTCTAGCCCTTGAGCTTAACACCTAGTTTTGGATATTTTTTCAAAAAGAAATTGTAAAAACTCAGGGCTTTCAATATTTAATTCAAAGAGCTCTTCTGCACCAGTGAACAGGTTTTTTTTTTTTTTTTTTTTAAATCTATATATATATATATATATATATATATATATGTATGTTATATTCTTAAAAGGTCCCATTGTCTATTTTTTGATAGGAGAACATGGTTTCACTGCCTTTGTTTTCCCACAGTCAAAATGCCATTTTTTTGTTTTGTTTTGTTGCACTCATCATGACTAAAGTAGTACAATTAAGGTACTTTTGTATGAAGTGCTTATTTGTCATTTATATGTAAAGGGAAGTGTCTTTGTTTAAGCCTGAACAGAGTCTCTGTACATACAATTTCTTCTTATTTTCTTCTTATTTTTTCTTCTTTCTTCTGAGCTTTATATTTTACACACTAATGTAATGCCATACTTTTACCATATTTTTCTTAAAGCCCTGAAAAAGTTTTTTTCCCCTCTCTTTTTTTATTTGGTGTGTGTGTGTGTGTGTGTGTGTGTGTGTGAATTCACTTTAGGAACAGAAAGTGGCCTTGTTTGTTTGATCCTGTGTAGGTTAAAGTGGACTGCTTTAGCTCAGGGCTTTAGTAAATGACTGTTAAAGCAGTCCAGGTGCCGTTCTGTGTAATGGTTATGGTTACTACAGACATTAGGTTTGTTTTGGGGTTTTTTTTACAGGCCAAACAAAGGCCTTGCCTTAAATGTCTGCAGATCAACCAAAGCTGGTTTGATAAGACAGATTGAAATGTGTTGATGGAGTGACTAAGTCTTAATGTAATCTTAATGAAAACAAGCACTGTAATCTGACTGTTGGTAGTAAATTGATATTAACTGATTGCCTGAATTAAGGTCTTTATGTATAAAATCTGTAAAAGAATTTGCTTATACAATGCTGTGTAACTTTGTCATGGCCATAATCACTTGCTTTTTGTATAGTTATTTTCTTAATGGTTTTTGTTGATCACATTTGTGTAATTGTGTTTATTAAATCTGATTATTTTATCAGAATGGTTGCGTATACTTTTTTTTTAGATTTGTCGTTTCAGTGAAAAAGAGGTTATATAGATCCAGCTTGCCACTAATAAAATATCCTACCGTTTCTGAATAAAATTCTGGTTCCTGTGTAGGATTTGTTTTAGAAATCATGCGTTTTCATTCTGTAATTTAACAACTGTGCCACTGTGTTTAAGATGTCGATTACACTTTATTTTAAGGTGTCTTTGTTACACTGTAACTATACATTTAAGTACTGAGTACATGTGCTTTCTATAGGGTTTGGTTTAGGGTTAGTTGCAGGTAATTATGCATAATATATGTATTACTATAGTAACAGCATGTAACAAAGTGTTACCAATATGTCTTTAAATTCGTAACACATTTATGTGCTGTTATTTTATTGAATTATGTTTGAAATATCACTAATTATAAATAGGATTAATTACTCACCCAGGTCCAATAATATAACTTGCACTGTATAAAATAGAATATTCTTTAAATGTTTGAAATTAAAACAAATGAAACAATTTATTGTAAAATAAAGCAAAAAAGGGTATTACAGAAACCGGGACTTTGCGTTTGAAAAACACAATGGCAGCCAATGTAACAATCAAATTTTGTTCTGATCTGAACACGCTTGCCTAAAATTCTGCGTAGGCTGCAGCCACTAGGTTTGCTGTTTATGGTTTCCGTTTCTATTGCTATTTTCCAGTTTTACCCGAAACATCCAGTCTTCGACGTTCATTCTGGAACACGTTTTAAAGGTAGCTTTAGCTTCATTAGTATGTGTTGACATGTGCTTTTTATCTGCTATCGCTACTCAATTTGCTGTATGTAATCACAACGAATGCCAAGTCAAGTGAAACTGTTGTCATTCAGTCGATGTGTGACTGCGAAGTCTCATTCGTTTGACACGCCGTGCTAAAGACAATTTAACTTCAATAATTAATAGCGTGCCATTATCGCAATATAATACATACAGTACATTTAACTAACAGTGTAGCATATACAGTGCTAGTGTGACAGACGTTGGACAGTACAGTAACACCTGTATAAACACCAGAGCATGCATTTTAGATTTGATATTATATGTACTACTATTTGTGGAAAAAAAATCAGTCAGTTACATTAAATCAATTTCTAATAATTTATATTTAATTTATGTACTTAATGCCTTTCTTGGTCTTATTTTCAACAACAACAACAACAAAAATACCATTTAAATTATTTAAAACAATAAATTCATAAAATAATTGTATTCAGCAAGTATGCATTAAATTGATCAGAAGTGACAGTGAAGACATTTAGGCCTGGTTTCACAGACAGGGTTTAGATTAAACCAGGATTAGGCCTAAATTTAAATTAAGTTTTAAGGCCTTACATTTAATTAGGACATTTAAGTGGCTTTTATAAATGTGCTTTAGAATTTTTTTTTTTACTGGTGTGCATTTTTGAGACAAAACAATAACAGTGACATTTTAAGATATGTCAGGGC